>JAZKJV010004644.1:0-585984 GCA_037367405.1 Ottelia alismoides | reverse complement strand
TACTTTGCTATTTTATTTATTTAAAATGAAGGCTCACAGTCACAGTGGCCCTTATGCAATAAAAACTAAGTCCAGGGGCCAAACAATAACACGGTAGGAAAGTTCAGGGGCTGGTTTGCAAAAATCCCACAAAATCAAGCGCAATGCACGTGGTCCAGACACAGAGGGGAATATATGCAAATTCTATTTATAAATTGTCATTCAGTAACACAGAAGAAATGCAAGGTATAAAATGCAAAATGGCCAGATCCTCACGTGTCGAAGCACGTGGTTTACATATACAGGGACGATAATGCAAATACTCGAAATACCCAGGTCCTAAGTGCTTTTTTTCCAAACTAAAAACAACTGACTAAAATATTTACAAGACTTAATCGAAATAGCAAAACAGACAAGGGCCTACAGGAAAGTTACCCTTTATTAAAACGTACGGATGAGGGGGTGCCACGTGGATGATCAATGGCTGCTAAGCGAGGGCACCCCTTCACTGGATCAATGGTCATGATCGACCTCAGATGGATCTGACGGTGGGCGACTGCTCCTCAAATAGATGGCTCGGATCAGATCTGGAGCGTCGAGGAAGAACGAACGACGTACTAGGGTCCTGGAAGAACAAAGCTCCGACGAACTTTGCCAGAGCACCACGAGCGCGTGGAACCTCCTCTGAAGCTGCTGAGATCTGAAAAGGCTCTGCCAAGGTGCTCCGCAGCTGAAGGGCACCTCCGATGAGACCAGAGACCACCGGAGTGGTCCGGCGACGTTGGAGGAGCAAAGCTCCCTGGGCTCGAATGTTGCAACCCTCAGATGGATCACATTCACCTGCAAAACAACCTAGGAAACTTCCTGGGTCAAGGGCAAACTGCCTCGACCCGGTTAGGGGTGACATGGGTGGCTGGATGGGTTGCGTCGAGGACCTCCGGCGAGGCGACAACGAGGGAGGTTGAGTTCTTGGTTCCAGGGCAAAACCAAGATGAGCGAATGGGCGAAAAACGTGAAGAGAGGTCTCGTGGTTGTGACGGTCGGGTCGGATGATGAAATGGATGATCGGAGCGGGCGGAATCGGTCGGAGATGGCGGTAGAGCGAATTGGGCGTAACAAGAAATTAAAGAAAACTAGAAGGACTAGGCTCTACCTGATGGACGCAATCGACTGGGGATGAGCTCGGCGAGCTCTGGGTCGTAGCCTCGAAGGGACTTCGATGCCCGAGGCTCGGGCGCACCTCGTGGCGGCGCACGACGGCAGGAGTCACCGGATCGATAGATGGACGCTTTCTCTCCTCACTTCGACACCTCCCTCGCGCAGCTGTCACTTTGGGGAGTAAGGTGGAGCTCCTGGGACGAAAGGGCACAGCTAAGGATGCGTGAAAAGGTGCGGCGGAGGTTCAGCTAAATACCACTATAGGTCCGAGAAGAAGAGGTCGGGTAGGGTTCCGTGAAGCACGGATCCCTAGGCGGATGCTCCGGTGTGGATCTCGGATGTATCAAGAACGATTAGGACCTGGGGTTTGGGTAAATGGGGCTCGGATCTGGCTTAGAGAATTAAGTGAAGTCGGGTCCGGAGCGAGATCCGCGGGAAAAAGGTCCAGGGGGGAGTTGACCGGGGGTCAACATCCCCCGTGGACCAATCAGAGCGTGCTATTTTATTATTTATTTGCAAATTTAATAAAAAATAATAAATGACCGAATTTCGAAAAATTTAAAACATGGAAAATTTTATTTATTTTCAAATAATTTTTTAGTGATTTATATTCTTTTTTTGAAATAAAATTTAGGTATTTACAAATTATTATTATTATATATAGGTATATACATATATACATTTTTTATTTTTATTTTTAATGGTTTATTTTTATATAATTATTCCCATTTTATATTTTATTTATTTATAGAATAAAATTTTGAATAAAAGTGTATTTTTATTTTATTTTTATTAATTATCTACATAGGTTAAATAAATAGGTATGTACATATATTTACATGGTATATGTACAAGGTTGGAATTGACTTTATTTCTTTTTTTTTCTTTTTTTTATTTTTATGATTTTTATTTTATTTATTTACACCATGAAATAAGGGATGTGAAAATATTTTTATTGGATTTTAATTATGTATGTACAAGTAGAAAATAAATAGATATGACAATCTATGTACATGGTCCATATACACTGATGAAGGGGATTTTATTCCTTTTTGTATTTCTTTTATTTTTTTCCATTTTCATTTTAATTTTGTATTTACAAATATGTACAAATTAATAACCACACATTTTTATTTTATTAAGAGGAAATAATTTTTTATATAGGTATATGTACACACATGAGGTTGACCCTATCTCCCTCTACTTTGGTTCTTTTGCGGTCAGGCCCATGCCGAGCCCTCCCTTGGATTAGGTCACTCAATATTTATTCTAAATATCTCCCTCTTTTTCTTTTATTTCTTTATTATTTTATTTATGCAAAAAACATGCTAAATATACATATTTACACAATGCATGCACTTTGACAATTTATGCTATTTACAAGAATATACATGTGTTTTGCATGGGTTTTGTAGATAAAATAAAAGAATAAAGGAGTGATGAATGGGTATTCATCAATAATACATCAGAATAACCTACATATAATCATTGAAATTGACTTACTTATTTGATAAGGTAAAGTCTAATAATTGTATCTCAATCTTCTAATGACCCTTGCAATTGGTTGCATATGTATTAGAATATTAGAAATTTGATCTTAAGGTTTATTGGTCATCCATGTTGAAAGTGATGTAAGTGTTGAAACAATTTCCATTGGATCAATAGACTTCATAATTTCAGTGGGAGCCCTTAGTCTTAGAGAAGGTCTCTATGACCTAGATATTAGAATACACTCATTGTTTATTTCTAATTGTTGGATATAAACATGAGTTCTGTAATAAATCTATCATAAAGAGTTATGATAGAGATATTTCAGATAGTAATCTAAAATCTAGTGGACTCTACTAAATTAGAAAATTAATGAATGGTTCATTAAGATTTCTAATACTGAAAATTAAACCTTTAAAGATCAATAGGAGAATAAAGATCATTTGACAATGATCTAGCATCAAGTTTTGGACATATGTCTGTTGATGAGATCAATGGACTAGTAAGACATGAAACTTTAGATTATCTAAAGATTCAAATCTCACATACTTGTGAATATTGTATTCAAAGTAAAATATCCAATACACCCTTCCTTGGGAAAGGTGTAAGATGTCAAGGTATTCAGGATCTCATACATATTGATGTATGCAGATCATCTATATCATAGTAAACATTATGGATATGTGATATCTGTTAATGATTATGTATGATATGATATTTCTTCTCTTCACCTAATAAACCTTTGAAATGTTCAAAGCTTTCACTTTATGAATTTGATCTAATCAAGGTAGCTTGCACCTATTAGATGAATTCAAGGAATACCTTGTGGAGATGTGAATATCATTCCTATCTAAATCCTCCTAATGAACCTTAACTTAATAGAGTCGTAGGGAGATACAATTGATCATGTGTGACATGATTTGATCAATGATAAATCTTTGCATAATTAGCTCTTAGTTTCCAGGTGTATATATATATGTGGTAGAGACTACATATCCTTAATAAGGTTCCATGTAATTAAGCTGGAATCTGGCACTAGAAAGTGCTACTTCATTAAGAAAATAAAGGAAGGTATTGGACACCTACTTTATGACCTTGAGATTCTTAAAATATCTCATCTCTGAGAATGTGATTCTTAGAGGTTGGGACTCTTGAGAATCAAGATGAAAATCAAGTGTAGGAACTTAGTTAATCTTGAGAAGATAATGAGGCTCCTGAAATTGGAAACTAAAAGGACAATTAAAGGTGAAACACTAATACCTCTTCAAATGAGTTTGAGGATGGATTTCATGTGTCAGAGAAATATGACAATGATCGGATTTCATGTGATGAGATTCCTAAGGATCATAACATAGAAAGATGAATGTTAGCAATAAAAGTCTAATGTAGACTTCATATACAAGTGTTGTATATGAACCCTCAAGGATCCACCTGTATGGGTAAGACCCATTAAGGTGTAGATGGATCTTCAAGAGAAAGAGGGAACCTGATGAGAAGGTAGAGACCTTCAAAGCACGGTTCGTAGCTATGAGATACACACCGAAGAGAAGACATCGCTTGTGATGAGACTTGCTCTCCAGTGACCTTGCTTTAACCCATCAGAATATTGCTAACCATAGATACACTCAAATAAGCTTCTCATAGTTAGAACATAAGATTTGATGAAATTATAAATGTTATGATTTCTGATAAAATCTTGATAAACCATATGAAGCTTAGTGGGAGTGCCTTTGTGTTCATCGTGCTAAATGTAGATAATATCCTAATCATTTGGAATGATATAAGGATGATAATAAGTGTTTTATAGACTGGCTATTCCATACCTTGAAATATGATTTATAAAGATATCTCTTAGATCTTAGTTCTGAAGTTGTTCAGAAGCAAAGAGAAGAGGATATTGGGACTGTCACATTTGTAGTACACCTTAGACATATTCTATTCTTAGAAATTCCAAGAAAGGCTTCCATCCCTTAAGATATGGTACTGACCTATTTAAAGGGATATCACCTCAAAAGGTTGAGGAAGTGAATGCTAGAACTGCTTGCACTTCTGCATCAGTTACGAGAAGCTGAGTGTATGCTGGATGTGTACGAATACCAGATGTCTACCATGCAGTGGGAGTAGTAAACTGTTACTAATCCTACTGCGGACATAAAACACTTGATTTGCAGTAATACCAAAATCTTCATAGATGATAAGATTTTTGAGATAGTGATCTCAAAGTCTTATCTTCAAATACTTAAGACTTTATAGATAATGATCTAAATAGTCTTAACTTTGGATACCTTTAGAGATAGTGATCTCCAGGGATAAAGGTATTCTGATAATGATTATGGAAATACTGGTTATAACAATTATTAAGCTATAGTGTCAAGGACCCTATAATAGCTTTAACAAAATTGAGTATTGGTTGCATGAGATGCAACATTCGCATTAGATGCGAGTACTGTTACTAGGGATATGCAAGTGCCGTAAAAGGACTTCGCGTAGTCTCGCGGGAACAGAGTGACTGATCAACTTACCTAGCTATTTTCTTAATAACCTATGATTGTTACATGAGTGTGGGTTTAAATGATTAGCCCATAAATGGCTCTTTGGGCTAGTGCGAGATTGTTGAACATGTAAGCCCACGGCGAGCCATTATGCAATAAATGTTATTGCGAATATCATTCCCTAAACTGAAATGAAGAATACATAATTTGCATAATAGGTCCCTTAGTACAATTAGGGTTATGTACCATGGCCATCTTGATGATCATACAACTGTTGATTCAATTATTGAATCATAGAGGCTGGTGCTTGGATGAATATCTAAAGAGTTATATTGAGGACTCATCAAGCACCGTCAAATGATTGTTAAAAGATGATCTCCAGACAGAGTAGGAGATGGCAATCCTATCTCAGTTAGGCTGATATCTGACCGGCCTCTTGATGCAGGTTCTCTGTAGGAATAGATATTCGGAGGTGTCAGATTTAGTTAGGTCAAAGAGTTGACTTAACGAGATCGAGATAACCAAAGTCCTATATCGTATGCTGTCACGATACAGGCACACATTCTCTGACCGGAGACGGATGTGTTACTATATGTTTGAGTATGTACATTTGGCAGACCAATAGGTTGATGACCTAATCAAGGTCTATACACCGGCGCACTGGTGTGCATATAAGGGCATATGAGTAATACGATCTCTCAAAGGGATCATACATGTTCAGTTACTGAACCGGAAGACATGAGCTCACTCATGAGATATTGGGAAGAATCAAATTCCATGTGCATGGTCGTCTCGCTTTGGAAGCTTGACTGAATTTGTAGGTTTGATATATACTTTTGGAAAGTATATGATCAAGACCTAGGTATGATATATGCTTTTGGAAAGTATATGATCGATACCGACTTCCAATGATCGAATGAGAAACTTACTGATAGAACCCTGAAGTAGACAGTGTAAAGTTGATCTAATACTTCGGGTTTATTCTGAGTCTTCCAGTATGCAGGATGTACAGCTATTAGGAATACCTGAGGGTGATGTGATCATAAACGATTGTATAACCGTGACGCTTCCATTCCTAGGGAGTGATGAAACGAGTCTGGATTTAGTGACTCCTCTCAGTAGAGAAGTAATCTGATCTTAGTCCAAATGTTGGAAATTGATCTGAATGTGATTAAGATGCAATGAGAAGATTAGATTTGTGGTCTTGATTTAATCAAGCATCTATGGGAGGCCCGCAATCTGGATTTGAGATATGATCTCAATATCCATGTCACTATACGTGGAACAATACAATCACCCTGTCCTTATCTCCAAGTATTCGTGGAGATAGCGCATTATCCTTGAAAGAGTTCATGGATAATTCTATTGTTGATATATGTATCCGAGCATTGAGAAAATGGATAATTAACTGTGATTTAATTATCATGAATAACATGAATTTGATTCATATTATAAGGAGAGTTAGCTTAGATAATTAAATGTGATTTGATTATCAAAGATGTAAATAATGTAAATGTGATTCATATTATTTGAGCACATGAGAATAAGTTATCCAATATAATTAAATGATATTTAATTATTATGGATAAGAATAATGTGGATAGTAATATCCAATTATTCATAATATATTATAAATGTGATTTATAATGTATTAGAGAGAGATAATTATAATTTATATTTGTTGATTAATTATTAATGTGTATTGGATATACATTGTCTGATTAATTGATAATATAAATTATATGTTGTTTTGGGTTGTGAATGTGATTCACAATTTTCCAATGTCAAGATTGCAATATTCTCAAATATAATTGTGAATTATTTTTGATGAATAAAATCCCAACAAAAAGTTGTTGGAAATAAATAATGGAGAATATTAAGGAGGCATGCAATCTCATGGATTTCCATGAGATTGCCCTCCATATGGAAAGGATGGGCGGCACCCTATTACTAATTGGAATGGGTGGCCGTCCACATGGAATTTACACGGAGATGTAATCTCCATGTATATTCTCTCCTTATTTTTTGGTTTAATTTAGGATTGATTTGTATTTGATTTTTGTCAAATATATTTTAATCTAAATTAGATTACAATTTGTTGGCTTTTACCAATAACAATCTTGACCATTGGATTAACATAAATCAATATCATCCATTGATTTTATATGTCCCATGGATTGAGATCCATGGATCCCAAAACCTTATAAACAGAGAGGCATACCATGCTCTCTCTTTACACATAATGCTTGAGAAGCACATCTCTCTCTCTTTCTCTCTGCACGTCTACTCTCTCTCCCTCTCTCATGGCCGTCCACCATGGATGACCTAGAGAGAAATCTCTATCGTCGCAACGTCGTCGTTATGCTGCCCGATCGTCTACTCGTGGATCTCCATCTACTTCGGTGTGCCTCGCTCGTGAAGAAGATGTCGGATCTCGTGTATCGAGATCAGGAGATCTACCGCTTCGATCATCAACATGGATTGCGAGAAGCACATGGTTCATCCCCGTGCTCGCAAGCATCTCCTCCGTCGGATCAGACTTGAGACAGGAGGTCTCTTCGTTTAGAGACTTGATCGCAACCACGCTTCAAGAGGTAATCCTATTACTTGTTTGTGGTTTAAACGAGACGATCTGAGAAGTGTTCTTGGATCACGTGGTTTCGTCGTATGAATTTTTTTAAATTCCGCTGCATCGAGCAACTAGTGCGACTAGTCACTCTTCGTCGTATTCGATACGATGCTCACGCTTCCGTGATGCACTTGAGGATCTAACCATATCCTTCAGCCAGCAGGGCCCGCCACCGTCCCATCAGCAACAGCAGTATCGGCATGGCCAGCAGAGCCAGTACAGAACCTCATCCCCAAGTCAGCATCAACCATGCCAGCCCACCGAATTGGAGTCCCTCACCTTCGCTATCCAGACCCTGTCTGATAGGGTCCAACAGATCCAGAATGACTATCTGGATATGAGAACCGATCTGAATCGTGTTTCTCGTACCCAAGATCAACAAATGGCGCCAAAGACCCCAATTCCCGCCCAGGTTCAGGCCAACCTGAATAGCTTAAATCAAGGCCAGAACTGACCTTGTGATCAGGTATACTATTCAGATAATTCTTTATTTGAACATGAGATCCTTTCATATGATATTGTAAACCATATGTCTGTCAGGAGCAGAAGGACCGTGATCGTACCTGATCAGGTACGGGCACCGGAGGAAGAAGCCGCCAAGTCTCTACTTGAGGAGAACTTGGAGGCAGAAGAGGAGCAGCACCACCATCACCACCACCGGCAGAAGAAGAGGACTTCTGGGTCCTCGAAGAAGAAAAGAACCCGCACCAGTAGAGAGTCCACCAAAACCGATGAAGAGTCCGCACCTCCATCTGAGGAGTACCGTCCAACAGTCGCGGAAGACACATCACCGGTTTCGTAGCAGCATTTTCCTTTTAGTCATAGTCAGAGTCAGAGTCAATTCCAGAGTCCTAGTCCTATATAGAACTCAGTTCCCGCTTTGAATAGAATATTTTAGTTTCAGATTCTGAGTTGGAGTCAATAATCCCTTTCCCCCGAGCTCTCAATGGTGGAAAGAAGAAAACTAAAAAAAATCCAAAAAAGATGACCCTGAGATGGTAGAGTTTTATAACAAACATATTAAGGTCACAGTCCCCTTTGACAAGTACGTGGAAATAACACCTGCATTTCAGAAATACCTTAAGGTGAGATGCACACCTACTAGGGTTAGCAGGAAGACCAAAAACCATGTTGAGAAACGCGTTCTGTCAGTAGCCACGACTTGTGCTATAAAGAACTCATTTCCAAGGAAACGGAGAGATATGGGTGCACATTATGTGGTGAGTCATGTCGATGACATTGCGTTTGCACGCACTCTCCTAGACAACAGCTCCTCAATCAACTTAATGCCTACAACCCTTTACGAGCAGCTTAATCTCGGACCTCTTAGGAAATCTAGAGCCCTCCTTCAGTTCGCTGATAAATCAACCAAGAGGTCCCAAGGAGAATTGAGGAATGTTGTCATCAAAGTCTAGGGTCAAGAATACATGGCGGACTTTACTGTCCTAGATATGGAAACCCCTCGTAATTGGAGAGATTCCCAGATCATCCTAGGCAAGCCCTTCCTCAGGACAGCGGGGGCCTTGTTTGATTACAAGATCGGGAAGATCCAGTTCCAAACTCCAGGCAGAGATGAGGAACTTGAGATGAAGCAAACCAGATGGCAGAGATCGGATTCCGAATCCAGCATCGAGTACTCTTCAAATGAAGCAGACTGCGACCATGTAGACACAATTGGGCCATGGAGACAGAACCCTGCCAGCATCGATGAGTCCCTCTCCTCCGGAGATGATCTTGTGCATGAGTCAGTTTGCGAGGTCCTCAGAAGCGAGTACAGCTCAGAACTTGCATCCCCCTACATCTTCGATGACATAGAGGCCCAACTGGGCATGTCAGTCCTTCCCTCTTTAGGACAATCAGAAGATGAGGATGACGAGTCGGACGTGACTTTTGCATATTGCATGGAGACCTTTGACGATCCGACTCCAGAGCCAAATGAATTGGTGGCAGCAATTTCAGAGACAGATCCAACCACTTTCAACACTGAACCAGATTCGATTGAGCCAGATTTCCTAGACTATCACACATTACTTGAGCTCACGCCTTTACCCACAACACTAAAATATACCTTCCTTGCGGGTCAAGAGAAGAAATATCCGGTCAT
This sequence comes from Ottelia alismoides, assembly GCA_037367405.1. Lineage (NCBI taxonomy): Eukaryota > Viridiplantae > Streptophyta > Magnoliopsida > Alismatales > Hydrocharitaceae > Ottelia > Ottelia alismoides. The sequence goes on along the minus strand of JAZKJV010004644.1, from coordinate 576,134 downwards.
CATCAGTTCACGATTGACCGAGGAGCATAAATCTCACTTGCTAGAGATCCTCGAAAGAAACTGCAAAGCGATAGGCTGGAGCATTTCTGATCTCCACGGGATAAATCCCGCTTTATGTTCGCATCATATCTACTTGGAGAATGAAGCCAAAACCTCTCGTGAATTCCAACATTATTTGAATCTAAATTTATGAGAGGCAGTAAAGAAGGAAATAGAGAAATGGTGCAACACGAGTTTCATTTATCCCAACTCCGACTCTAAATGGGTAGCCCCGATCCATGTTGTCCTGAAGAAGTCAGGAATTCAGACGACCACCAACGAGAACAGAGAGGAGATCATGATGCGAATGCCCACGTCGTGGCGCGTCTGTGTGGATTACAGATGCTTGAATGTTGCGACAAAGAAGGATCATTTCCCCCTACCGTTCATTGATCAGAATCTAGAGAGACTAGCGGGGAAAGAATTCTTCTGCTTATGGATGGGTTCTCAGGCTACAATCAAGTAGCCATAGCTCCGGAGGACCAGGAAAAGACCACGTTCACATGCCCCTTTGGCACCTATGCTTTCAGGTGCATGCCCTTTGGGTTATGCAATGCTCCAGGTACTTTTCAAAGGTGCATGATTGTTGTATTCATCAAAATGGTCGGCGAATTCCTGGAAGTCTTCATGGACGACTTCTCGGTCCCCGACGGTTCCTTCGATTCATGTCTTAGGAATCTGGATCGAGTCCTCAAACGCTGTTGTGAGGTTAATCTGGTGCTCTCCTAGGAGAAAAGTCACTTCATGGTGACGGAGGGCATTGTGTTGGGGCACGTCATCTCCAAGAGAGGAATGGAGGTTGACCCTACCAAGGTGGATGTTATCAGACGGCTCCAGCCACCAACCAATGTTAAGCAGTTGCGGTCATTCCTCGGGCATGTCGGATTCTATTGGAGATTCATCAATTTTTCTAAGATTGCCTGATCACTAACTGAGCTTTTAGAGAAAGACATGGAGTTTATTGTTGATCACAAATGTCTAGAGGCCTTTAAGTTATTGCAAGGGATGATCATGGACGCCCCGATCCTACAAGCCCCAGATTGGTCTCTACATTTTGAGATCATGACGGGCACCTGTTGGGGCTGTGTTAGGACAAAGGAGGGATGGCATCCCGTTTGCAATCCACTACGCAAGAAAAGTGCTTGATACCGCTTAGCGTAACTATACAATTACAGAAAAGGAGATGCTTGTGGTAGTGTTTGCCTTGGACAAGTTCAGATCCCACTTAATCGGATCCAAGGTATTTGTGTTCACTGACCACACGGCGCTACGATACTTGATGGAAAAGAAGGATGCGAAGGCGTGCCTTCTTCGGTGGATTTTTCTTTGCCAGGAGTTTGATTTGGATATTCATGATAAACATGGAAAGAACAAACGTAGTAGCCGATCATCTCTCTCGTCTCGAAGATCTTAATACTTTCGAGGATTCACCAATTCGAGACTCCTTCCCGGACGAGTCGATTTTTGTTGTCGACTCACTCCCATAGTATGCCAATATCGTGAACTATCTTGTCTCCAAGAAGGTTCCCGAAGGTTGGCCCAAGAGCCACATTGACCGACTGAAGTCGGATGCTAGACACTACCATTGGGAGGATCCGATCCTTTTCTTTGAAGGACCGGTTTGTGTCTGGAGACAGTGTATTTCAGGATGAATACCAGAGTGTCCTTTCTTTATGCCATATCTTGGAGGTAGGAGGACACCACTTCGAGAAGAGGACCGCATGGAAAGTACTACAGTGTGGCTTTTACTGGCCAACTCTGTTTTGCAATGCCACCATCTTTGCGAAGTCGTGCCCAATATGCCAGAGAATGGAGTAACCATTGGTTCCAAGTATGAGATGCCGATGCAGCCTGCCATCATTTGTGATGTCTTTGACGTCTGGGGCATCGACTTCATGGGCCCATTCCCTATTAGCCATGGGTTCGAGTACATCCTTCTTGCAGTAGTAGACAACATGACTGTCTGTAAATTCATTAGAGATCATATCATCTCTAGGTTCGGGATCCCCAAAGTGTTGATATCAGATGGGGGTAGCCACTTTGTAAACCGAGAGGTGAAGAAACTCTTGAAGGACTACGACATCGAACACTGTGTCGCTAGTCCTTACCACCCACAGACTAATGGTATGGCTGAGGTGTCGAATAGGGAGTTAAAAACTATATTTCAAAAGCTTGTTTTCCCAGACAGGAAGTACCGGTCTCAGATCTTGGATCAAGTCCTATGGACTTATAGGACATCTTACAAGACACCATTAGGAACCTCCCCATTCCGAATGTTATTCGGAAAGCCATGCCATTTTCCCACAGAGTTAGTGCATAAATCACAATGGGAAAACAAGAAGGTCAATTGGAACACACACCTTGGCAGAAGCAGAGAGAAATGGATCTGAATGAGCTTGTGGAAATAAAAAACCATGCATACGACAACAATTTGGTGTACAAGGACAAGGTTAAGCGTTGGCACGATAGATATATCAGATTTAAGACCTTTGTTCCTGGACAGAAGGTATGGTTGTTTAATGCAAGGCTGAAGATCTTCCAAGGCAAGTTGAAGTCCAAGTGGATGGGCCCATTCATTGTCCGTGCGGTGCATGATAGTGGATGTGTCGAGATCTCAGATCTCGCAGATGACACACCGACATTCCTAGTGAATGGACAACTATTGAAGCACTTCGTCGAATCCAATGAGCAATTAGTCCATGTTGAGGAGATTGTATTCATGCGTGAGACATATTCAGCAGACACACCTCGAGCCGCGCATGGGACCTTGCAGCAATGAGCTCTAGCCATCAACAACATCTTGAAAGATTCAGACCGACACCCTTGTATATACCCATCATTCCTGCACATTCTGCGCTCCCCCCCCGCGACTCTAGTAGCTCATCCCAGCTTCATCGATCACTATCTTGGACTATACTTAGGATGATTAGATCCTAAGTATAGGGGGGATGAGTCACCTGAGTCTGTTCACTATACATTTTCCAGATCACATCAATCTTCATACTCACTCCAATTCTATACTTAGGCTGACCTGAGCCAAAGTATAGGGGGGTCGATGCCCACCTTGTATATGTTCATCCAGTTCTCCTCTTGACCTTGTCCGCCCCATTTTTTGACCTTCTTCTACACTTGGCTATCAGAGCCTAAGTATAGGGGGCAGGACGACTTCTTTACATTTTTCGCTCTTTTGGCTCTCTTACGCTTAGAATGAGCTGTCTTTTTCCTCGTTTTCTGTGCTCTGAGGATATAGCACACATTAAGTATAGGGGGGCATGTATATATTACATATATACTTTACCCATAGCTCGTACTTTCACGTATTTTTGTATATATTATGCAATAATTACAAGCTGGGAAAAATTTGGAGAATTTTTTTTTGTTAAATACAATTGTATAATCTGTATAATACTCTTAAAACTCTTGTAAAATTTTGTAACATAAGAGGTATACCAATTTCTGAAAAAAATGAAAAAAAAATCAAAGGCTTCTTATTTACTCTTGCATATCATCTCCGCATCTGAAAAGAAAAGAAAGAAAAAGAGTCTTGCATTTCATTCATCTACATAGCATGTCGTCTACATCTCATCTGCATATCTTGCATATGCAAGGTGAAAAGCTAGTGGGTTCTGCACCAAGTTATGAGTAGATGTTGAGGAAGGACTTGATTTGACCTTAATCCACCTAATTTCAGAGGAACCTTATAGGAACTAGAGTTAAGATTTCTCAGGTCAAGTGACTTAATTCTTTGAGTCCGCAAGTCTATGTTCACATATCATCTTGATTAGTCTAAATAGAATATCTCGTGCACACGCATAATTCTTTTAGATAATGACCTAACTTGGACAAGAACCATGCACGTAGCTCTTCATTGATGAGGTGGTGAGGAGGTAGAATCCTTTAGCTTGGAGTAGCACATGGGTGGAAATATCCGTCCTCCTCTAAGGAGGGTAGTGCATCTCAACCTAGTTTGGTAGTATTGACGTCTAAAGACGGGATGCTGTGGGTTGCAATAATGCTTCAAAAGAGGGATAGTCTACTGGCTCAGGAGGAAAAACTCCTGATGTACATGTTGCACCTTGTATATAGTTCAAAAAAAAAGAAAAAAAGAAAAGAAAATGAAAAAACTCCAAAAAAATCAGACAGGTCCAAGAGAAAATGAAATACCTGTCGGAGTATGTATATTAGCAAACAAATGCAGCCGGATGACTTGGCTACACTGGTCAAGCATCCCGGGATAGGTAACTACACTGGCTACCATCCATTCTTCTCTCTACCCCCTCCGCTTGAGCAAGTCGCACTTGAACTTAGAAGGGAATATCCTGCTCCTCGAGGAAAGAGTTACTGGACCGAGTTATTTGAGTTACCTTATTAGAGGAGGCTTTTTCTGAGTCATTTCTGATGTGAAGAGTTACATTTCACTTACACAGTACAAGTAAGAATCATAGTAATCAGAAATTTGCGTCTGAGGATTTGTTCTGACCTGACTATAGAGGAGTATTGAATAGAAGACTTGTGGAACTTGAAGTCTGTTAGGTCTTAAGTTCAGATCCCAATAAGTTTCCGCCACACAATTAATCCAAAGGTTGAGTCAAGCTCCACTTTCAACTTTTGTTCATGACCTTGGTATGGAACCCAAAATCATTTCACTCTTGCATTTCATTTTAGTTGCTCGAGGACGAGCAAGGTTATAGTATAGAGGGTTGATGAATCTGTGATTCATCACTCTTAAAGTTGAAAATAGAGCCTTGTTCCTGAGTATTTAGTAGTATATTTTCCTATATCTTGCATAAATAGCATTCATGCATAAATCCACAATACATGCATTTTAGCATCCATATTTGCATTAAATAAGAAGCCAATTCATTTATAAAATCACTTGTAAAATATCCACCAATAATTCACCTAATTATTTGTATTTTTATCCCCTCTAAAAATCAAATAACACCTTTCTTACACTGTGTACATTACTAGCTAATAATATAAGGAAGAACGCCAAAATCCCTATCTTGTAAATTGCCCAATAAAGCCCCAAACCCAGTAGGAGAGCCTGGACATTAGAATGCCAATATCCCTCTCATACAAACTCCGAATTAGGTCTACTCACCTTCAGATTAATACACATCCAGAGACCTTTAAAATGAGACTAATTTCATTCAATTTGGAGCTCGTATGCAAAACTTGGGTTTTTGGGCCCTGTGTATACTACATGTATGTATATTTCTACTCTTGTATTTTTTATCATATTTGACCTCATCTCCGTTTTTGGTCAACATGAAACTTGTAGATATCATCGAGATCCACAAATTTCATGTTTTGAGTTTTTCAAATCCGGCCTCCTTCTCTCGTTAACTTCACTTTCTTTTTCAGCCACTCAGAGTAGGCCACGTGGCGCTCTTTGATTGAGCCATGCGGCCTGCTCCTTTGCGCGCCATGCGCCCAGCCTTCCCCATGATCCGATCGCTCACCCCCTCTATTGATCGTCATCGCAATGTTTTTCAGCCACCCGATCGAACCTCTGTTCTCATCTGGACCGCTCACCAGCGTCGTGCCCTCCTTGCACCACGTGGCGACGCCTACGCCCTCTGATCTTCGCCAGAAGCACTGCATCATGGACCTCCATCTCGCACAACATCTGGACCTTTCGATCAAGACCCCAGACCTCATCAGGACCGCCCATCAGCGCCGCGCTTGCAGCCCACCACGTGGTGCACCCTGTGCCCTTGATCTCGCTCCACCCATCTAATCCTCACCCTCCGCTTCCGCCGCTCTCCTGACCGTTGGATCGCTCGATCCAACGGTCGATACTTCATCTCCTACCTCCCACACGCCCCGCTCCCCATGTCGTCCACTGTGTGCGAGGGCTGCCCCCTTTCTATTTTGGGCACCACGCCGACCCCCATCTTCGCCTCCCTTCACCACCACGACATCTACCACTCTTCCCTCATCCTCGCCAGCCCCCTCGATCTCCATGAACACCCTCCACTTCGCTCCACGATGCCCACCAAACCCACCTCTTCGCCACCTATGCCGTCACCTCCAACCTATAAATCCACCGCCTCCGGCCACCTTCACCCCTATCTGCCATCACAGGGAGAATACCCGAGCTCCCACCTTTAATTTGGTGACAGCATTTTGACGGGACGACGAGCGAAGACAGAGATTCACCTCCGACGAGATCCACGACCCTCCACCGCCATGCCGCAGCCTGTTCCGTGAGCTGCACAAGCTCAGGACCGCCTACGATCCTTCGAGCGACGACCAGGAGCAGTCCATCGCACTCCATTCCCCAGGTAGACTCCTCCTTCTCCCTCCCCTTCTTCTTCTTCATTTTCCTTCTTCTTCTCCGATTTTGTTCACCGTCCACATGCCACTTCCTGCTTCGCCGAGCATCCACCGAGCTTCCCCTTGAAGCTCTGATCTTCATGCCATACTTCATTCACCCCGAGGACACTTCGCATCTCACTCCGACGAAAGCTCCACCACCTTGGCTGAGCTCACCATCGGACCAACTTCACGCCCCTCCAAGCCTCCCTCCGCACTCACCTTCATCCCCCGAGCACTTCGCACACCTCAGCTATCAAGATAATCCCCTGCAGGAACTTCTACTTCGACTGGCCGGAACTTCATCGAAGCTCAGCTCGAGATTCACTGCTACTGGTTGCCAGGCCACTCCAGCCTCAGCTGAGACCTCCCGCAGCTACCTGACGCCTCCATGACCCTACCCAGCTTCTTAGCAACCTCCGGCGAGCTTCAGCGACGACTAAAGGAGGCGGTGGAGCTAGGACCGCTTCACCGGAGTGCAGCCTCCTCCGCTGCAGGAGGCGGAGGACTGTTGGGCACGAAGCTCAGCAGCCGTCCGATCCCCTCGATAGGACGGTTCAGAGCCATTGGATCCCACACTCAGAGCATGCCACGTCATCGCTTTCCCCGCGCTCCAGATGCCGTTGGATCAATCTAGATCCAACGGTCATTGGTCGTCCATGCCTTCATCTCAGGAGCCAACTACCACCGTTGATCTTCATCAGATCTAACGAATCCAGGCGCGTCACGTCTCCAACAATTAGTATCCATTGAATCGTCACTCGATCTAACGGTCCAAAGCACGCCACGTCGTCTACTCCAAGCCTCTTCCCCGACCTTCAAGCTCGGAGCTCCCGAAGCTACTCGAGCCAAGTCCGAGCCTCCAGAGATTCTCGAGCCTCGATCTGAGCCTCCGAAGTCCACCGAGCCTGGGACCCTCACGTGATCTGCACGTATGCCCTGGGTAATTTGCAGCGAGGCCCCTAGAGGTTTTCATATTTACATTCCAGTCCTTGTCAGGAGCCCCTACGTGAGGAGCACGTGTTTTGTGGAAAATTTGCATCCACCCCCAACATTATAGGTAATTGCATATACGTCCCTGTCAGCATGTTTTATTTTTATCAATTTTATTTCCTGTAATTGCATTTAGGCCCCTCTCTTTGCACACTTAATTAGGCATTCATTTTAAATCATTTTTCAAGTTTGAAAATTGCATTGTGTAGCTTAATTTGTCCTCTTTCATATGTGATACTTGGCACATTTTTGCAAGATAAGTGATTTTATTATTAATTAATTGGTGGAATTTTGTCATATTTTCCCATTTATGCCTTTTAGTTTGTAGTAATTTCTCTGTGACTCCAAAAATCACCAAAAATTCACATTAGATCTAAGATAAATGAATTTACATAGTATAAAAAAATCATCTCATTTGCACGCACCCCAAGGCCTGAATAAATCATTTAGTGATTTCCTTTATTAATTTTTAATAGGTCCATTTCACGTAGAAATTTAGGTTTATTAATTTTCCTGGATTCCTCACACTTAGATCTTTCTAGGATAATTTTTATTTCTAAAAATATTATGATTTGGTATTTATTAAAATTAATTTAGTCAAAATCACCTTGCATCCATTTTAAATTCACAGTAAATTCATTTAGTGTACGAAAAATCCAAAAAAATTAGTGTAGCTTAATTTCATTGCATTTCACCATCTGGTTAAGTTTCATGATTTTTGGACTTCATTGCTCACTTTTCTAAATTAACTTGTAAATTGGCCCGATTTTGCATCTGTCTTTTCCTTCTTACATAAAATAATCGAAAAAGACCAAAAAAATTATCCGTTGAAAATCAGACCTTGGAACTTGCTTAAAATCTACCTAAGGAGACAGCTGCCTCCCTAAGTTTGACCTTGGGCTTGCCCAAGTAAAAAAATTGCCGCTTGAAATTAATTGATCTTAAATTGAAAGTGGTTTTTGAATAGGTCTTATTATCCGACTGCAACGAACAATACGACAATTAATTTGACCATTAATTTGATTAAATTAATAAGGGTAGTAAGACGCTGTTCACCTACTCGGCCTTCCTGGTGTGGTATCTCTCCTCCACTGATTGGTCTGTCTGGCTCTGCTCTCTCGGCTCATATCTGCGTGATTTATCTCCTCACTTCTGCCTTGAATACCCCTTGGTCCCTGATCTATCACTGCATGTTCTCCAAGGAAGCAAGCAGCGTGTTGTTGATGGTTGCTAAATCTAGTATGAACAACGAAGTCTGAGGCTGCCATCTGTTCTGTCATCACTGGCCATCTCTCCGGTCTCTAAAAAGGCCAAAAACCCTAACTCAGGTGCTGTCAAATGAATGTATAGTTGTTCTGACCTTTCAATCTGTACCTCATGAGGAGAAGAAGGGTGGTCAAGGGGGAACAAGGTGGAGGCAAATTTGGGTTCATAGAGCGGGTCTGAGCTCTCCGAAGCCGCCCTAGATAAACATGTAGGAGTGCTGAAAAGCGGTGCTGCTAGAGGTAGCCTAAGAGACCTTCTCCCCATCCTCTTGATATGGGGATTTATGAAGATTTGATCTGGCTTGAAAGTTGGATGAGAAAACAAATCCATGGTTCACCTACTCAACACAATATGATGACCGTGAAAGCTCGATCTTTTATCTTGTCAAATTTTATTAAGTGATAATCCAATCTTATAGAGCAAGTTAGCGAGCTGTTAGGAGCCCGATTCTCCCTAAGACTGGCCCGAATTCTTACGACTAGTTGCGCCTATTTTCATCCAGTATGGGTGTAAGAACAGATCATTTTCGGCTATCCGATTTACTAGAGGATGAAGCCTTACGCAATGTCCTCTAAACCACCCACTCTTCTAAGAAAGTTCAGATCATTTACCGGCTACCCGAAAATCCTCACTGAAGAATAACTAATCATTTTTGTTAGAACCGATAGTCTGAAGAAAGTTCAGACGTGGCTCTATCCTAGTGTGCGGGTCACTCAACTCTTAACAAGTAAAATCAGACAAGGAGGGAGTTACTCTCGCAAAAGTTTTTGAGTGAAGTTCGATTTTTAGGTCTAGTATGCTTTATCAGTCCTGATTTTATTGGTGATCTCCTTTTTTGGTATTTTTCTGAATGAAACAATGTTTAACAAATTTTCAAATCTCCTTTTTATTTAAGTATAATAAAATAGGGGGAGGAAGATGGAAAAGTCGATGCACGATGAAATCAATGATGCATGTAGAGTAAGAAATGCGTACCTTAGTCTAATAGTCTACGTGCAAAATGATCCATGCATAAATTAAAGATAGAATTAAAACTAATCTAAATGATGCATGAGGAAATTTCCCTAAGATGATAACTTATATTAACGTGAAGAAACAATGCTAATTAATTAGAAAAGAGACCTGAGTCCAATCTTAGATGCCGATCGGTGCCCGCCACAAGGGGTCTGACAAGCATTGTATATGGCCTCTCTCGACGCATGGTCTCTAGTTTGATTAAGTTAGCTTTTTATTTGGCTAAGTCCAAAGCGTGATTTATAGGAACAAATATTATATTATGGTGTTTGGACCTTAGTTGCTAACGAGCTCAACCAGAATAAAACCTAAGTCTAGGGGCAAAAACCTCGTGAAACAAATAAAAATAAAAGGCAAAAAACACGAAGGTCCCCTGAGTGCACTAACACTCGGCAAAACAGACATCGAATACTGATCAAGTCTAGAAGAGAGTCCAAGGGTCTAAGTTATTACAATAGTTTTTGCAAATAATAAAACTAAGCCTAATTCTCTCTATCATAACTACTTCTGCTCCTCATGCTCCTCCTCGATTGCAGGTCCCTCCAAAATGGATGGAGTCGTGCTCCAAGTGGTACCTCACACAAAAAAACAAGGCAAGAAGTGGTCAGAAATTGTTATAAGAAAGATAAGCAAAAATAAGCAAAAATAAAATGTTACTACTTTGCTATGCTCCCCGGCAACGTTGCCATTTTGATGACCATCCGACCAGCTAGGGTTAAGTTATTAGTTAAGAAAGTGTCATTGTGATCTTAATCAATAAAGCGACCAACAAGAAAATAAACCACTTAAGAAGTCAAACAGAGAAAACGAGCGGCTTTGCTACTTTTATTAACATGGTATAGTGACCAGGGTCGAACTCAAGGAGCACAATTATACATTAAGTAGTAGATTTCAGAAATTAAGGGCTTTTTATTGGTTTTTGGTTTTTCAAATTTTTAATTTTTCAATGTAGAGGAAATGAGCACAAGGAATACAAGTATGCACACACAATGTTTTTGAATTTTTCAAATAAGTTAAATATGCTCAGAAAATTAAAGTAAAATTATTTTTGGTTGTTATATATTTTATAGTGTTTTTGGTAATTTTTATGTATTTTTCAGATGTTTTTGTGATTTTCTAAAAATCAAATAGTGATAAAAACACAAATAATGCACAACCAGGAATGTTTTACAAATTAAAACAAGGTAAAAGTCTTAAAATTCAAGGAAGTGATTTTTATGAAAACTATAAGAAAATATCTACAAACAAAACTGAAATCACAATTTATGGATCTTTTCATGATTTTGTATTATTTTTATATGTTTTTAGGTATTTTACATTTTTTTTGGTTTTAATGAATTATTTTTCAACAAAAAGTTTACTTAAGCTAAAGGGGAATAAAATATAACTATTGAAAATTTTGTGGATTTTTTAATTGATTTTTCGAATTTTTATGTATTTTTCAGGCAAATAAAGACTTTTTAGGGTGTTTTTGAATTTTTAATAATAGGAAATGCGTGAAAATAAACAAGCAAAAATTGCCATATATACTACATGCTAGTAGGAGAAACATACAATGTTTAGGCAATTTTCAGAGTTAATTTGATATTTATTGGAATGAATAAAGACAAGTAATTAAAAATAGTTCTCAGGGACCAGATCGCAAATATTTTTAGTCCTAGGGCCTAACAGATAATAAGCAATGAAAGTCCAGGGCCCACTTAAGCAATTTTTCCACCATAGTCACACGCAACACGTGAACCAGACACATATGGGTATATATGTAATTTTCAAAACATTGACTTCATTCCGTAACAAGTAATAAGTTTAGGCCAAAGACTACAAATATCCCAAAAAGCACATGCTGGTGCACGTAACTGCAACTCAAACTGACTAAAATGCAAATATCAAAACCACAAGGTCCGACTGCAAAAGTTCTTTACTACAAACTATTTTTATTGGACTAAAACGGAATAAAAATACATGCAGGGGAAAGAGGAAACATACCTAGGTAGGCACACAACGTGCATGAGGGAGGTCCGGCTGCTCTGATGGGCTCCTACAAAAGGATCTGACGGCAAGAGGATGCCATGGGCGTCCAGCTCAGATCTAACACATCAGGGTCTGATCAAAGGTCTGCAAGGCTGCTCTGACGCACGGTGCAGATCAGGTCTATGGATTAGGCTCTATCAAACGACCCCGATCAAATCTAGAGTTGCATCTCCAAAATCGGTCAACAAGGAGAGATGATGGAAGAACAAGGCTTAGGCAAGCTATGCTCGGGTGTGGACGGCGATCCACCGGCCCGATAAGCATGCTACATGGTCCAACAGCTTCTACAAGTGTTCCGCGTCGACTGGGGTCTTGAGAAGAGGCGATGGACGGTCAGATGTCTATGGCTATACTCCTCCTCCTGAAGCTGCTCTGCCTGAGCAGTAGGAGCACAAAAAGGGCCAACTTGCACGCGGTTGGACCTGCGAAGGGTACATGGACTCGTAGTCTTTACCCTGGTCTGGTTATTGTATATAAAGGCAGAGGGAAGCGACTGGGGAGTAGAGCTATAGTTCTCGATGAAGGTGGGGTTGGTAACATAACCTAATCCTTCTCCAGTGAGGAGGATCCAGAGGGATTAGTAAGATGGAGGGTGAGTCGAGAAGTCGATCGAAGCAGATACGGTGTGATATGGAGCCCCAACCAGCTGGTCGGAGCAAGTGGAGCGACAACGGAGGTGATATGCTTAATTGGTAGAAACGACAGAATGGGAATAAAAAAGAAGGTACCTGGGGGTTCTACGATGAAATACGATGAGCGGCGGAGGGGAAGTCGAGGTAGTGGCCTCGACCATGTTGCAAAGGACCTGGGTGGCTGCACGAAGCGGAGATCCGACCACGTAGTGAGCTATGTTCAAAACAAGCACTAGGTCGAGCTCCAAAGGGCTCTCCGAGGAGCTGTCACTCTCCTGAAGGTGGCTAAGGGGCTGTGGTGGCGTGATGAATGAGATGCGGACCAAGGGAGGTGGAGTGAAGTATTTATATTACTCCTGTAGGGTCTGGAAAGATCTGATGAGGGAGCTAAACCTTAGGAAGATCTGACCTTGCCTTGGGATCCTCGGGAACCACGAATCTTGGGAGAGGAGTCGGGCACAAAAATTGAGGGCAACAGAGGACGGACCCGATTGGGAAAATGGTGAGAAATTTATCCAGCGACAAGGGTTGTCGGGTCGGGTCTGGTGGAGGAGGGGTTGACCCGCGTTAACGGACCCGGGTCCACCAATCAGAAAATTCGAGGCAAATAAATCAAAGAATAAGTACAATAAAATAGTAAATGAATTTAGAATAAAAAAGGTAAAAATGAATTTTTTTATTAATTTTCAAGCTATTTTATGTGATTCTTAATTATTTTTATGAAATATATACATAGTATATACAATATGGTGTATTATGTATAGGTATAGTATAATGGTATATTTTATTATTTAATTTCTTTATTTTATTAATTTTATTAATTTTATACAAATATCCTTTATTTTATATTTTATTTATGTACAAAAGAATTTGAGGAATATAAAATGATTTTTAGTTGATATTTACAAATTAAATAAATATACTAAATAAATAAGTAGTTTATTTAATATACTGAAGTGTGGCTTTTGTACAATGGATTATTTTATTTTATTTTACATTTTGTTTTATAATTTTTATTTCATTTTGAAAAATATGTACAAGTGTTTATAAAAAGCATAAATTATAAATAAAAATAATTAGATATAGATATTTACAAATGTTGGTAGCCTATTATAATACCATGACTCTATCTCCCCCTAATTTATTCCTTGTCGATCAGGTCAATTATTGACCTTTTCTCAGGGTTTGAGCCAGTTTGTAATGATTACATAATTATATACTTATTTTATTTTTTCTTTTCTCTTTATTCTTTTATTTTAGAAAACATGTGTTAATTATGCAATATTAACAAAGATATATACAATGCTAACTTGTTGTATTTACATAAATTTATAGATGTTTTTGCTAAAAGATGAAGCTAAAATAAAAGAATAAAGAATGAGAATCATAGATTCATCAACATGCTACCGAATGAGTACCATGTTTTTTTATTTTAATTTTTATGCAGGTGTTGAATTGTCAACTATCGATGAGGCGATCTTGCGTTCCACACAAGGAGGGACCGACAGTCGCTGTGGTGGCTGCTCACGACAACTGACAAATTAGACAACAATCAACCCACAAAAATAATTAATCAAGGAAAATCATGTGTGAATCAATATTTATTATAACCTTACAGTATATGTGTTTACAGTGACAAGCAGCGCAGGAAGTTGAACTCAAGGAACAAGTCGGTGTAGCATGGATTATTATTTAAAAAAAATAAAAATGTATAATTGTATACTATTTACTCATTCAATTATTTACTTATTTAATGTTAATGTGGGGTTTTTATTATTTAATTTTTTATATTATTGTTTATTATTTTTTTAATAAGTTTTAGTGTTATAACTTTTATTTAATTTTTATATTTTTTAATTTTTAATTTCCTTTTCTTTTTAATAAATAATGAAGGTATAGATATTTAATATCTAATAATAAGTATAGTAATGGGTATGTATATGTATAATATATATAATAAATATGTAAAAAATGGAAAATACAAGAAAGAATAGTCCTTTTTATTTTTTAAAGGTTTTAAATATTTTAAAATATTTATAATAATTATTATTAATGTATATAATATATAATAGTATATAGATATATATAGGATATAAAGGGTATTATAATTATAAATAGAGATAAATATAGTCAAAAATTATAAAATAAAATATTTTTGGGGTTTTAAAATATTATTCTATTTTGTGAATTTTCTCGGAGTTTTTGCAATTTTTCCTTTTTCTAAAATGGGAAATAAGGCAAAATAGGGACTTTTTAAATAGGTCGAATTGATTTGAGAATTGAAAATAGGAAAAATGTTCAAAATTTCTTCTAATTAACTTTTTACTATAAATCGCGAGGTAGTGAGTCCTTCTTCACTTTTGTCTATTGCTCAGTCCTTCCCTCCACAACAAGCAACGAGCGATAGTGAGGCTAGACTTGACAAACTCACTATTGGGGGCAAACCTTTAGCAGGTCAATAGTCTAGATGTTGAAGAATCTACGTCATCTTAGTTAAAAGTCAGGGAAGTAACTAAAACCAATTTTAATGCATAGAAATATATACGCTTGAAAACAATTTTTTTATTTTTAGAAAATATTTATAGTTTTTAGGGTTATCTAGTGTTTGTGATTTTTAGGGTTTTCATTTGTTCTTTTTTTGGATTTTTGGTTTGTAGTGATAATATAGGTTAATAAACTGTAAGTGATTTTTTTGGGGATTTTTAGATAGGTTATTTACATTTTTTATATTTTTTTTAAAGAAAATAGGGAATAAAACTTGCTATTTTGATTTTTATAAATAGAACATTAAAATGAAATTCTAAATAAAATATGCAGCATGAATAAGCATCCCATTAAGCATATCCATCTATTTTTTAATGATTTTTGGAGCATGGCTACTAGTTTTAGAAATTAGAAAAACATTCACAAAATAAATCAAGCTAACAGGGGTATTTATGTAAATAAAAACAAAGTCAAGGATCCATGTGCAAAAATGCACAAAAATTTGAACTACAACTTGGTTTTTAATACTAAAAAGAAATATGCAAAGTCTAAGGGGTTTACAAGTAATTTTCCCAACTCACATGGTGAACCACCTGAGCTGAGATGGTGTCAGACCTACTTGCAATTTGAAATAAAAACACGTGCTTCCTTGCAAGTTTTCTACAATTGTTTGAATGTTATAAAATAATTACAATACTAGTTGCGGAATACAAAAATGTGGAGGGGGTTTAGAGCAAATTATACAACTTAAGCCCCGTTGATTGGACCGTCCTTCTTGTGCCACAAGGAGGATAAGCCGGTTGAAGATGTGCAGTGTTCGATTAGAACGAACAACCTAGATTATATCTTGACTGTGCTCTTGATCTAACGACTAGGACAAGGCCTGCAAGAACATGGATGAACTCTGCCTCCAATGAACTTCGTCCTTCGAATCCCAGCAACTCTGGTGGCTGTTCTTCAGGGCAACGGTGGCTACAGCTAGCAGGGACACCTTTGCAGGTGTTGGTAGCCTCTGATGGGACTAAGGCTGCTCAGACGTCGATCTTAGGACTCTTTAAGCTCTGGTGACCTGGAACATTTCCATGTTCTCTTACATGCTCTAGATTGGTCTGGTGGACCCGAGACTTGAACCAAAATCTAAAGGGGGTTGAGGATTATCCCCTTGACCCTATGTTGAAGCTGTTGAAGCACTAGATGAATGGGATGGAAAGAACTCCGATGAAAGTGGCAGAGGGAGCTCTGGCGGAGTGATTCCGTATAGTATTTACAAGGAAAACAATGGGGCTATGATGGAGAAGCGAAAATTGTAAAATATGGAGGCGAAAGGGAGGCGACACATGGTTAAGATACGATGGATTTGGTGCCAGAGCTGAAACTCCGATGATTTTGATTTTTTGAAATTAAGCTAAGTGTACGAATAAAACATGAAATTAAAGTCTATTCAACGCCAATGGAATGAAATGCAAGCTATGGGGACATACCTAGTAGATCTACGAGCTTAGGAAGCTCGAAGCAGAAGAGGTCACCGAAGATGAAGGTCGACAGACCTGGATCAACTCCTCCACCACCTTATCCATGCCGTAAAGGACCAGAGCATGACCTGCTGTCACCAGGGGCTCAATGGGAGGCTTCTAAGAGGGTTACGATAGTTGAAGAGAGATCAAAAATCAAAAGCAGGTCGAGCCTCCTTATTTATAGACAAAGGTCGGGCGACTTTTGGGAGGTGAATGGTGCGCTGCATGATGGTGGTAAGTGGAAGATGATGGGCCGATAAGGAGGACATATATGGGGGTTGCATAGGGGTGAAGAGCTCGAGGCAAGGGAACATATGGAGGATGCATGGAAAATGGGTAAAACCCGCCTGCCCGTGAGTTTTGACAGGGCAGCGGGACTAGGATGTACAATTGACCCAAGGTCAACTAATTGAGAGTCCTGGTTGGTACACGTGGACCAACCGGGAAAAAGAAAATAAAAAATCTTTTGTAAATTCTATAAAAAATATTAAATGAATTAATTAATTTTTGGTTATAAAAAATGTCTAAAATTTATGTAGTATTTTATGTATATTTTTCTTTATTTTTTGGGGTTGTTTATTACAAGTTAATATTTATAAGTAAATATAGGTAAAAATACCTGTATATGGGTATTTTTATTTTGTGTTATATATTTTTATTATTTTCTACATGTATTTTAAGTATTTTTAATTTATTAAAATACACCTTTAGGTATTTTTATTGCATTTTTTGAAAGTAAATTTACACTTAATGAATTATGTCTATATATTTTATAGGTATATATAGTTATACTTTACATGTGTATTAGTATGTATTATTTATTTTAGTTTCTTTTTTTATGACATTATTTTAAGATAATTTATGTACATATTTTAAATAATATATACAATTTTATAAAAAATAAAAGAATTCAAAAAATATAGAGAACAAATATATTGAATGAAATATACAGGTATATTGCACAGTAGGGGCTCGAAACCTAAAATTTTCATCTTAACTCCAAATTGAATGAAACCACCTTTAGTAAATAACTTATTAAAATTTATATACAATTTGTGTTATTTTGATCAATTTTGATACAATATGGAGAAGATACAGGTTTGCAAAGTTTTCTTTGCAGCTTTTTATTTTGTGTGTCTCGGACACAGTGTGCATTATTTTTCAGTGAAATCAATTTTGTATTTTTCTTTGTACAATATTGATGTTGAGGCTTTTGTTATTTGAGGTTTAAAAATTATAAAATAAAATAGATCCCAAAAAGCATTTATTGAGCAAATTAAATTAGGCTTTTATGTGTGTCTTCTATGTATTTTTGTATAGTTTCTCTACCATATCTCCCCGTATTTTATTCCTAGTCGACCAAGTCATCACGATGACTGAGTCTATGGGTTTAGGGTCATTCAACATCTATAGTGTTTCATTTCGTTTCTTTTCTTCCTTTATTATTTTATTTCAGATTTAAGTACATTAAATATACAATATTTTATACAATATTCTATATAAATTACAAAGTGTATTTTGGCAAACTAATGATATATACATGCATTTAGCTAGGGATTTAAGGTTAAAATGAAAGAATAAAGATGATGAAATAGAGATTCATCACCCCCTGTGCCTGCCTTTGCTAATACCTAGTAAACACTTATTCCTATAAGTACAGAAAAGAAAATGAAGAAAAGAAAAATAAATAACTTGGATCGATTTTAACTTTGGACATGTCTTCATAAAATCAAAGTTTGGCGCTCAGTTAGACCTTTGGATTTTTCGATCGGAACCTTGTTTGGGAACCAGACATGAAACACAACAGCCTCCAAGAACCATGAAACTCTGCCCAAGTCTCCTTGGAGGCCAGATCAGAACTAGTCGATGTCATATGTAGTCCCATATGACTATGGGTCTATCTTTTACAGTGTGTGTGATATATAGATCCTCTCGACTGAAACGGTAGAAGTTAGGCTTCTCCAACATGCTGTCCCTAATTCCCCAATCCAATATCTCTTTCCTCAAGAAACATGGTATTCCCTTCTAAGTTCAAGTACAATGGGCTCAAGAAGAGGAGTTGGACAAGAGAATAAACGATAGCAAGTGTAGATACCTATCTTGGGATGCTTGACCAGTGTAGCCAAGTCATCCGACTGCATGCTCACATGTACCATTGACTTTGAAGCTGAAGCTTGCTTATTGAATACATGCATACTCCGACAGGAATTGATTTTTCATTGATTTTTATCCATATATTTATTTTTTTGGAGTTTTTTTATTTTTACACATTTTTGAATAATATGTAAACCAACATTTACGTAAGGACTTTTTTCTTTTGAGCTAGTATACTATCCCTCTTTTGTGGCATTATTGCAACCCACAACATTCTGTCATTAGACCTCTTGGTTACTGGATTGGGTTGGGGGATAATGTCCACGGTATCATTACTTCATATCTTTCCATTCGCTTGTGTCTTGCGTCAGCAAATCTTACCCTCTACCACTTCAACTGAGTTGAGTAATGTGCAAGGTGTATGTGTGCAAGTTAGGTCACTATCGACAAGAGTCATGCGATTATTCTGAAATATTCTACTTAGGTAGTCAAGACACACTGAACTTAGTCTTATGGTCTCAAAGAATTAAGCCTAGTAGACCTGAAGTGCCTCAATTCTAGTTCCTCTATGGTTCCTGTGATTAAGTGGATCAAGATCCAACCAAGCGCCAATCTTTCAATTTTATTTAGACTTGTTCAATTGTTATTATAAAAAATGCTATGCAATGCAGAAACATAATTTTTGTGAATAAAATATCTGCTTTTGAACTTTTTATTGGTTTTTTGAAAAGGTTTTGCAATTTTTTATAAAAATTTTGAAAATATTTTGCAAAAGTTTTTTTTACCGATTTTTGTTTTTTTTTAAATTTTAGGTATTTTTCAAAAACAAAAGGGTAGGTAAAACAATTACGTGCGAATATTTACACAGGAGTGAATCTTGTTATTTATAAGAGCTAGGTGAAGGATTTACACTAGGTTTTAACAGATTTATGTACAAAACTTGTGAAAGATTTTTTATTTGCTTGAATTATGTGCACGGTTCTCAGAATAATTTGAAATATTTTTACAAAATTTTTGAAAACTCTATTTTAGAAAATAATTTGACACATAACTTTTGTAAACCTTTACAAAATTTGAAAAATATTTTACAAAGATTTTTCAAACAATATGTATATATTTTTCAAAGTATTTTTACAACCATTTTCCAAACCATTTATAAATTATTTTCAAAATATTTTATTCAAACAAAAGAAAGAAATTTTTACAAACATAATAGTTTTACAAAGGTTTGAAAACATTTCACAAAATATTTTTCAAATGGTTTTATCAAAGACTTTTTTAACAAATTTTCATCCATTTTTCGAACAATTTGCAAAACATTTTAACTGATTCATTATCCGTAATTACAAGGAATTTTAATATGTGTTTTAAAATTTATTAATTATCTATATTATTAAAAATACAGAAAATACGAGTTATTGCTAAAGTATGTACAAAGTATATACGAACCCTTGTAGTTATCTTGAGCTATGTCCTCATAGATCGAAGAGTAAAGGAATAAATAACTCGTACAAAGTATAGGAAAGCCAATACTACAATGACTCAATAAAGAATGAGAAGTTGACCGTCCACCCTATACTTAGGATCAATTAATCCTAGGTATAGAAATATGTATATAAAGCAGGGATGATCGAGAATGGGAACGAATAAATAAATTATCAGTTTTGCCTGTTGATGACACGAGTTCTCACGAGGACCTAATGTAGTCTACACAAGGCAAGACCTACATTGTCGCTAATGCGACCACTCACGAAACTCGGATGTCAGTCAACAATTAACCGACAAAAGATGAAGCAGTGTTAAGAGGAGACATGGAGTTAAAATTTATAATAACTCTACAAAATGTGTGTATAGTACAGGTATGTAGAGATTGAACATAGGGAGCAAGGGGAATAAACCACAAAAGTTGGCAAAAGGACAATGATTGTTTTTGTGTTTTAACGGTTTTTTTATTTTTGGTGGGTTTTTAATTGTTTCATTTTTTGTTTTTAATTTTTATAATTTTATGTTTTTAATATTTTCAGATTTTTAGTTTTCTTTTTAATAAATAGAGGTAATATATAATTATATATATACTATAATAGATACTATATATATGTAATAAGGAAAAATCAGAAAAATACCTTAAATACAGTCTTTCTTATTTTTAAGGGTATAAAAAATATTTTTGGAATTTTTAGTAATTATATTAATAATTCTTATAAAATAAGTAAATATAGGTATAAATATATACATAGACTAGTATGTTCATAAATATACCTATAAATACTCAAAATCTCAAAATAAATTCTTTTTATCTTTTTCCGTATTTTACACTATTTTTATGATTCTTCTCTTGATTTTTACTTTTTTTGCATTTTAATTAGCTAAAAATATCAAAATAGTGACTTTCATTACTAGGCCAAATTATTTTGGATTTCAAAAAGAACCAAAAAGCTCAAAATTCTCCAAAAATATTTTTAATATATAATAGATAAAATAAACAAAATTTAATATCAAAGACACATATTTCTGGATTTTTATAGAGTTGTTTGTAATTTTTATAAGGATTTTGAGCTTTTTAATTTTTAGTGATTTTCTTTTCTAATTTTTAGGGATTTATGTTATGCAAGTACAAAATATAATAATAAACACTATCTATTTTTTTGTAATTTTTAAAGATGATTTTACAACCTTTTGTATTTTTGAATGCAAACATGGATTAACTGTATAGTTTTTGAATTTTAAAAATAGGGAAATTGTTTTAAATGACCCCAAAAAATATGTGTGATTTATAATATGTCCACGCACTTAAACAAAATTTTCATAAATTTTTTGGATGTGAAATGATATTTTTAATAAACAAAATACAAGAAATAAAAATCAATGCTGTGGTAGACCTAAATGTAATTTTTAAAAACTGTTCTTGAATTCCAGAACACAATTAAAAAAATTCAAGGGCCTATGTGCAAAATTACCAGTATATATTCAATTAAAAATGATGGTAGGGGAATTTTTGTAATTAGTAAAAGGTGAAAGGTACTTTTTGAAAATATCTAAAAGTTTTAATACTAGAATTAAAAATTACAGGAATAAATTGAAATATCAAAAGCCCAAGGGTCCCTTGAAAAATGTCGATCCCTCATGCGCCCACAGACGTAAGGTGACATGGTGAGGGACTGAAACACAAATAATAGAAGTACGGTAGTCTTAGTGCAAATTTTCCATAAAATATTGAACGACAAACAAAAGTTTTTCCATTAAAATGAAAATACAAAAGATGTGTGGTATCGAGAAAAATTACCCCCACGTCCGTGGGAAGACTGTGCTGATGGCTTCACTAATCCACATGTCGCCTCCCTGTCGCTCGATACCGGCTTGCCAATGTGTGGTGTAGATTAGATCTCGAGCGAGATCTTATGGTTGAAGATGCTCACAATCAGACGATGCTGATCAAAACTGGAGCTCCTCCTCTAATCGGATGGTGGCTGCTGCTGACAAAGAATAGGGAAGAACAAGGAGTCTTCTTGGCTTTAATCGATCGATTCTCCTACTTTTGGTGGTCTTTACTTCTATTCAGATGCTCAAAATACTCCTCAAGGTGGTCCATAACTGCTAGGTTCTTCAGAGGGGCTCAAGGAATGCCTGAGGAGGTCCTAGAGGCCGATGAAGAGTTGGAGCTCTAAGTGCCTTTGACCGAATCAAAATCGACCTGTAACAGATCCTTTGCCCTCCGAAACCTGCATATTAGCCTTGTGGTACAACAACAAAGGTTCATGGAGTTTATTTACGTGAAATGAAGTGGAGATGGCTTGAGCGGATATCTCCAATGAAGAGAGGGGGAGGGAGATCTGATCTCTCAAACCAAATGGGTTCGATGGGAATGGGATGCTGTGGGGCAAGGTAGAAGCATAGGGGAGCGAAGTGAGGGTGAAAGATGGGGCAGAGCATGATGGAGGAGCTTGGAAACAGTGGTCGAAGCTAAGCTCCAGTGAACTACGAAGGATTGGGATTTTGGAACAAAACACGAGATTTGAACAAAAATAATTATTAATATAAGCTACTGCTACTTCTAGGCTTAGAAAAATGCATGAAAAAGGAACTCACCGAACCTAGGGATATCGGGAGTGGAGCTCACGTTTGAGGTGGCTGGCGAAGCTGGATCAACTCGATTGTGGCCCACTTCGAGTCGCTGAACCCTTGGCAAGATGCATGCTGTCACCGGGGACCTAAAACACTATTTGGGTTAAGGTTTTGATGGGTTGAAGAGGATAAAACTTGAATCAAAGAGGTGGAAGTGGTTTTATACATGTGTTCTTTGACTGAGGGCCACAAATCGATGTAATGATCCATTGATCAAGGAAATCATATGGCGTGAAATATCAACAACTGAGGAACAAAAATGTAGATGGATCCGTGCCCTAGAAATGCAAGATATGAGGAGGAAAATTCGAGAAAGTAGGCTGGTCAGTGGGGCTACAGGGCTAGGCATCAGAGGAGGCTCAGTTGACCAGCAGGTAAACAGAGGCATGCCCCTAATTGGGCCACATAGGCCCTCTAAAGGACAAAAACAAATTAAAAAATGAAAATAAATTAGAATAAAATAAAAATGATTTATTCATTTTTGGTTAAAACATGAAAAGTCTTTATTATTTTATGTAGTACTTTTATCTGATTTTTATTTATTTTTACAAGTTAATTTATTATAAGTTACTTTTTACAATTATAAATGTATGTATATTTACCTATTTGTATGTATTTTATTTTTATTTACTATTTTAGATTTTATGATTTTATATACATAGATATAATTATAACATATTTAAATATACATAAATATATTTTTATTGTATTTTTCTGAAGTCGTTTATACACTTAAATAAACATGTATATTTATTATATAGATATAAATTTCAATAATTCGTCTATGTATATCTGTATACTTATTTATTTTATTTATTTTATTAACTTTTCTTTCTTCTAATTATGTCCATATACTATGAATAATATTTACAAAATTATAAAATATAAATTATGAACAATATAAAGATAAATAAATAATTATTTTATTCATGTATAATGTACAATAAGGGTCCAAAACCTAACTTTTGCCTCTTAACTCCGAATTGAATGAAACCACATTCATTGAATAGCTAATTAAAATTTATATATAGTTAAAGTAATTTTGGTGAATTTTGAGTTCATATGGAGAAGATACAGATTTGTGAAATTTGGATTTTGTCTATTTGTTTTGAGTGTATAAAGCACATTATGAATTATTTTTATGTGAAATAAATTTTGTATTTTTCTATGTATTTATCTACAACTTTCATGTACAAACTTCATTGAGTTGATGTATAAATAATAAAGAATAAGTAGGATCTACATTGGACTTATTGAAGAATTATAAATAAAGATTTTATTGATTTATTGGCCCTTATCTTCCTCTACATTATTCCTTGTCGACCTAGTTGTCATGATGCCTAGATCTCGAGGTTTAGGGTCATTCAATACTTCTAGTATTTCATTTATTTTTTTATTTTCTTTATTATTTTATTTTATCTTTAAATATAGTATTTTATACACTATTCACATTGTAAATAATATATGTTATTTTATGTAAAATAGTTCTATATAAATGCATTTAGCTAAGTTTGAAGGCCAAAATGAAAGAACAAAGGTGATGAAATGGAGATTCATCACCCAACTATACTTGCCTTTGCTAGTACCTAACAAACACTTATGCCTACAAGTACAGAAAGGAAAATAAAGAAAAGAAAAAAAAGGAATTGGAATGATTTTTGACTTTTAAACTTGTCTTATTAAAATCAAAGTTTGGGGCTCAGAGAAGACCTTTGGATTATTAGTGTGTTCAGAACTGCACTAAAATTAGGAAATGAGACAAAACAACCCTTAGGTTCCATAATCCTATAGTCCAATTCTATTCATTGTTAGGTTAGAGTCATCCTCTCAGTCGCATACTCTTGCTACTTTAAATGACAGATCCATGTGTGTGAATTTTTTAGCTCTTCCCAGATAAACTGTTGAACTATAAACGAGTCTGCTCTCCTGGTAGCTCATCCTCATGGAGTCAGATATTCCCTTCTAGGGTTAGGTACCGCTGGTTTTTACAACTGAATGGGGGAAAGAAGCTAGAAGAAGTGGAAAAGAACTAGGAATGAACCAGTGTAGTCTTCATTCCCTTGTGAAGCAAGATCAATGTAATCAGGTCTTCACCAAGAAGCATGCTTTTTCTGAAGCTCATATTTTTGGTGGATTTTTTGTGTAGGCTTCTTCTTTAGAATTTTCTTTGACTTTGCATTGTTCTGCATTCTTGCTTGTACCCCGACGGATATAACATCTTTTTGGTCTGTCCATTTTTTGGGGTTTCGGAATAAAGTTGTGCCCACAGACTGTTCCTCTTCCGAAGAATTATGTCAATCCGTCTCAAGTCTTTAGACGTCATAGCTACCAGAAAAAGTGGGTTAGAGCACTAGTTTCAGCGATTCCCAAGAATGGTTCCTAAGTCACTCTTGATGAAGCGACCTAACATCATCCCGACTTAGACTCTAAGATCTTTCAATAATCCATCTGAGTTGAGCTAAGTATTAAGTGCATGGTGTCTAGTCAAGCCACTGTCTCAAGAGTGCTACGGATGATATGAAGGATTCTAGTTAGACATGAATCGACTCATGAACATAGTCTCATGGAACCTAAATAATTAAGTCAAGATGACATGAAATGTCCCGATTTCGGTCCTTTGTGGGTTCCTATGAAATTAAGTGCATTAAGGTCTATACCAAGCTACAATCTTTAGATTTTAATTCAGACTTGCTCAATTTTCCTGATCATTCCAAAAAATGCAAATGCTGTGTACAATGCAAGAGAAATCTTTTTGTGAAGCTCTTTTTTGTTTTAGAGTTTTTGTGGGTTTTTGAAAAAGATTTTGCAAAATATTTATGCATGATTTTGAAAAGATTTTGTAAAAGTTTTTGGCCTTTTGGATTTTTTTTCATTTTTAAGATTTTCGAACAAGGGTCAGTGAAGATATGTATATCTATTTACATCGAAGTGCATCTATATTTACAAGGGTGATGGTGTTTTTTCACAGGGAATTTACAAGTTGAGTGTTAGTGGTTATCTACTGAATTTTATATACAATGTTTATACAACATTTATAAGGATTTTATTCAGACTATTATTTACATAATGTTACCAAAACATTTGAAAATATTTTTGCAAATATTTAGAAAACTTATTATTGCAAATAATTTTGACAGAAATTTTTATAAACATTTACAAAAGTTCAAAATCATTTTGCAAATATTTTCCAAGCAGTATATAGAATTTTCAAAAGTTTTTGCAACCATTTCTCATATAATCTGCGAAGAGATTTTCAAGAACTTTATTTACACAAATAAAAGAAAATTTTACAAATAAAATATTTTCAAATATTTGAAAACATTTTACAAAAGTTTTCCAAACAATTTTCAAAAGATTTTTTAAAATATTTCAAACCATTTTTCAAATCATTTCACAAGACATTTTGAACCCAATTTGTTACTTGTTTTTCAAAGAATTTGGATGTATTTTATTATATAGTCATATTATTGAAAATACAAAAGTAGGAGTTATATATAAAGTCTATACATCATATATACAACCCCCATATATTTAGCTTGAGCTATGCCCTAATAGATCAAAGAGAAAATAGAAGACATAACTCGTACTAAGTATAGAAAAGTCTATATTATAATAACTAAAGAATGAATAAATGGGAAATTGACCATCCCCCCTATACTTAGGTTGAAATAATCCTAAGTATAACAAACTGTACACAAGGCTAGGATGGTCAATGGTGGGAATGTACGAAATCCTTAGCTCGACCTGTCCTCCCATACTTAGGGTTCTCCCTAAATTTAGACAGAACAAGAGTATGGAGACATATGAGGGATCATAAAAATGAATAACTCAGGTTGCTCAACCCCTATACTTAGGATAAGGTACATACTAAGTATAACAATGATGAAAGGGGTGAACACCTTTCCGGAAGTATTAGAAAAATGAAAAAGGAAAAGAAGTAAAGAAGAAAACAAAAATCTTTTTGTGATTTTTCTACGCTAAGTATCTGCTCCTGATTCCGTGAGCTCATCTTGAAATAAAACTTCAATTGAATCAACAATGGTCAAGAATGTGTCACGCTATAGATACGACTTTAGAAACTATCCGTTGACTATGAATGACTGTGCGTCATGTGATAATTCAAATATCAGTAAACTCCCATCGTCATGTACAATTTTCACAATAAATGGCCCAATCCATTTGCTCTTCAGTTTTCATGGGAAAATTTTCAACTTCACATCAAATAACAACACCTTCTGTCCATGTTCGAAATATGGATATCTTTGTCGTGCCATCGCTTGACTTCCTCTTTGTAAATAAGGTTGTTATCATATGCGTAGTCCCTAAATTCAAGTAATCTATTCAGATCAACTTTTCGATTCTTTCATGGTCTCTCGGAATCGAGGTTGCACATGTTCAATGCCCATAAGGATTTGTGAATTAGTTCCACGGGCAGGTATCAAGGTTTGCCAAAGACAAGGCGGCAGGGAGACATACCGAGAGGAGACTTGTACATTGTTCGATATGCCCAAAGAACGGAATCAAGTAGTTGTGACCATTTCTTACGATCTGGACGTACAAGCTTCTGTAATATGGTTTTGATCTCCCTATTACAACATTCAGCCCAGCCATTGGATTGAGGGTGGTACGACGTTGCTACATGATGTTCTATGCCATATTCTTTAGTCAATCTCTTGATCTCTTTTTTTGAAGTGGCTCCCCCCATCTGAAATTAGAATCTTGGGGATCCCGAACCACGAGATGATGTTATCCTTAAAGAAGATAGACTACATGATTGTCTTCAATTCAAGCAGGGATTACCTCCACCCATCTACTGACATAGTTGACAGCGAGCAGGATGTATTCAAAACCCTGGCTGTTAGGGAATGGCCCCATAAAATCAATGCCCCACGCATCGAAGACATTGAATATTTGAATGTATTTCAGAGGTATTTTTCTCGCATACTGATGTTTCTGGCCATTCTTTGACAGTCAATACATTTCTTCACATAATCATCTGCATCGTTGAATAAAGTTTGCCACCAAAGGCCACATTGAAGCACTTTCGCTGATGTCCTCTTTCTAGAATGGTGTCCACCAGCTTCAAGCTTATGATAGCAGTTTAGGACACCCGTTATATCCTCCTGAGGTATACACCTCCTCCAAATACAATATGCACCCCCTCGGAATAGATACGGATCTTAGTACTGGTGAAGTGAATGTCAGCCAAGAATTTATCAACCTTGATCTTCGACCACTCTGGCAACGTCTTCTTGAAGACAAGATAGTTGATGATATCTGCATATAAGAGGAGAGAGGATATATAAAAGATTGCCTCACCTAGAAAGGTTTCTGTGATAAGAATGGAGTTTTGCTAAGGAGGCTTTGCATCAATTATCCCGGAAAGATGATCTGCCACCACATTCTTGACGCCTGGTTTATCACGAATTTCCAAGTCGAATTCTTGGATTAAAAGAATCCAACGAATCAGACAAGGCTTGGCATCTTTCTTACTTCGTGAATAATTGATGGCATAGTGGTCAGTGTAAATGATAACCCTTGATATGAGGAGATGTGATACAAACTTCTCCAAAGCAACACTACAAGTAGCAGTTCATTCTCTGTCACTGTATATTTCTTCTTGGCTTCGTCAAGTGTTCTACTAGCGTAATGAATCGCAAATGATATCCCATCTTTTTTTCTCCTAAAATAGCACCAATTACGAAATCTAATGTGTCTGTTAAGATTTTTTTTGACTCAAATGTCTGTCAAGATATCAAAGGGTAGAAACCAATCAGGTAGCTACAAGATAGGAGAATGTGCGATTAGATCTTTCAAATTGTTAGGCTTAGAGAACACAATCATCCACAACAAAATATATCTCCTTGCCAAAAAGCTTTGTCAACAGTCGAGCAAGATTGCTCAAGTATTTTATGAATCTTTGGTAGAGATCGGAGCACATCACAGAAGCGTGAAGATCACATCTTATGAGATCGGAGTGACTAGTCGCATTGTTGCTCAGTGCAACGGAATTTAAAAAAATTTTAAATGATGAAACCACATGATCTGAGAACATTTCTCGAATCGTTTCATCTAATCCAAAAAATAGATATCAAAATACCTCTTGAAGCATGGCTGCGTTCGTGTCCCTAAAGCAAGAGACCTCCTTTCTCAAGTTTGATCCGATGGGAGAGACGCTTGCGAGCATGTTGATGAGATGTGGGCTCCTTGCAATCTGAGTTGATAATCCAAGTGACGAATGTTCTGATCTCGTCACATGAGATTCAATATCTTCAACACAAGCATGGTGCACCGAAGGAGACTGAAATCCACGAGCGGTCGAAGCGGCATCACAACGGCATGGCGACGATGATGGTCCTCTCTAGGGCAAGAGGTGGACGACCACTCTTGTAGGAGAGAAGGGGGCACGCGTATGAGAATAAGAGAGAGAGAGCACTTGAAATTGTATGCAAAAATGAAGAGCTAGGGTTGCCTCTTCTTTTATAATATTTTGGGAGTACATGGATCTCAATCCATGGACAACACAAATCCAACAATTGAGTTTTATTTGTGTTTCTTTCAATGGCCATGATTTTGTTGTAAAAATACATCAACAATTACTTTAATTTAATTAAATATATATTAAATAATTATCAATATAAATTAATTTTAATTAAATCAGTCAATCTTGGAGAAGTAGGATGGAGGAAAGCCTCCTTCCATAAGGAAGTTGGCTTCCTTCTCCTATTATATGAGATTACACATCCCATGCGTTTCTCCATAATTTTACAACAATATTTCTTGTAAATTATTTCACAAAATAATTCTAAATTAATTTGTGAAATATCAATCATGCCATTAGAAATTTGTGAATCAAATTCACAACCCAAAATAATATGTAAATTACATTTTCAATTAAATGTCCAATGTGAATCCAATTCACATCAACATTTAAATTGTAAATGTTATTTACAAAGTAATCTCTCTCGTATATTATAAATAATGTTTATAAAATATGTGAATAATATGGATAATACTATCCACATTATTCATATCCATAATAATTAAATCACATTTAGTTATGTTGGATTATCATTCTCATGCATCAAAATAATATGGATCAAATTGACATCATTCATGATATTTTAATCATATTTAATTATCCATTTCTCAATTCTTGGATACATAATTATCAATGGAACTATTTTTGAATTATTTCAAGAATAATGCGCTTTCTCCGCTGACATTTGGAGATAAGGACATGGAAATTGTACATTCCACGTATATTGACTTGTATATTGAGATCACATATCAAATCCAAATCTCGGAGACCACTCATAAATGCTTGATTAAATCAAGATAGTAGATCTAACCTTCTCATTGCATCTAAATCACATTCATATCAATGTCCAACATTTGGGTCAAGATTAGATTACTTCTCTACTAATAGGAGTCAATAAAATCTGAACATGTTTCATCACTCCCTTGAAATGGAAGCGTCATGGTTATACAATCATTTATGACTAAATCTCCCTTAGG
Source organism: Ottelia alismoides (assembly GCA_037367405.1). Taxonomy (NCBI): domain Eukaryota; kingdom Viridiplantae; phylum Streptophyta; class Magnoliopsida; order Alismatales; family Hydrocharitaceae; genus Ottelia; species Ottelia alismoides. The sequence goes on along the minus strand of JAZKJV010004644.1, from coordinate 546,106 downwards.
TATTCCTAATACCTGTACATCCTGCATATTGGAAGACCAAGAATAAACCCGAAGATATAGATCAATATACATTGTTATCTTCAGGTTTTATCATTAATTTTCTCATTCGGTTATTGGGAGTTGGTATCGATCATATGCTTCGAAAAGCATATATCATGTCTTTTTATGCTTCCAAAGAATGACGACCATGCATGGAATTTGATCGCTCCTAATACCTCATGAGTGAACTCATGTCATCCGATTCACAAGTGAAATCTATATGATCCCTTTGAGAGTTTGTATTACTCATATATCGTTGTATGCATACCAGCTCGCTAGTGTATAGACATTGATTAGGCCATCAACCAATCGGTCTGCCAAATACATACTTACACATATAGCAATACATATGTCTCCAGTCAGAGGATGCATGCCTATATTGTGACAGTATACAACATAGGACTTGGTTATCTCGATCTTGTTAAGTGAACTCTTTGACCTAACTAATCTGATACCTCCGAATCTCTACATCGAGAGGTCGGTTAGATATCAACCAATAGAGAAAAGGATTGCCATCTTCTACTCAGGCTGGAGATCATCTCTTAATAATCATTTGACGGTGCTTGATGAGTCCTTAATCTAACTCTTTAGATAGTCATCCAAGCACCAACCTCTATGATTCAACAAATGAATCAACAATTGTATGATCATTAAGATGGCCATGGTACATAAACCTAATTGTAGTAAGGAACCTATGGTTCATTCATTCATTCAATCTTAGAAATGTAAAATAAACCAATAACTTTTATTGATAAATCAAACACTACAATAACATTTATTGTAGGAATGGTTTGCCTTGGGCTCACATGGATAACAATCTCCCACTAGCCCTTAAAACCATTCAGGTACAATCCTTAAACCCATTCTCATTACATGCTGGTGTAAAACCTTATGTGTCAAAGATTTGGTAAGCGGATCAGCAACGTTGTCGGCAGAGGCCACCTGGGTGATGGAGATGTCACCATGCTTTTGTATCTCCCAAGTGATGTGGTATTTACTTTCCACGTGCTTGCTCTTTTGATGTCATATTGGTTCCTTCGCCTGAGCTATGGCTCTCATGTTATCGCAGAGTAGTGGCATGGGAAAATATGAGGAAACTACACTAAGCTCCAGGATGAACTTGCACAAACACAGTGCCTCCTTTGTAGCATCCGATGCGGTAATGTATTCAGCTTCCGTTGTCAAATCGGTCGTAGTGTCCTGCTTCTTGCTTCTCTAGCTCACACCACCACCGTTCAATAAGAACACAAACCTTGATGCCGACTTTCAATCATCAATATCGGACTGGAAGTCAGAATCTATGTATCCTAAGACTTGGAGATTACCATCTCCATAGACCAAGATGTAATCTTATGTCCATCTTAGATACTTGAAGATGTTAATCACTGCATTCCAGTGTTGCTCTCCATAGTAGGATTGGTAACGTCTTACCACTCCCATTACATGGAAGATATCTAGTCTTGTGCACATCATTGCGTACGTTCAGTTTCCCATAGCTAATGCGTAGGGGCATCTAGCCATGGCATTTTTATCCTCAATACTTTGAGGAGACATCCCTTTAGACAGGTGAATACCATGTCTTAAGGGAAGGAAGCCTTTCTTGGAATTCTCCATACGGAAACGATCCAAGATTTTCTTAATGTACCCATATTGTGACAATCCCAAGATCCTCTTTTCTCGGTTTCAGAACAACTTCAGACCCAAGATGTAAGAGGCTTCTCCAAGATGTTTCATTTCAAAAGTATGGGATAGCCAAATCTCAACACTAGTCATCATCCCTGTACCATTCACAATGATAAGGATGCCATCTATGTAAAGCACTATGAATACTATGGCGCTCCCACTAAGCTCTTCTACACACAAGGTTCGTTAGGATTGTGCACAAAATCATAACTCTTTATTATTTCGTCGAATCTAATGTTCCAGCTACAAGAAGCTTGTCTGAGCCCATAGGTGGATTTCTTCAGCTTGCATACTTTTCCTTCCTCTGTTATGAAGCCCTGGGGCTACTCCATATAGATATCCTCCCCTATTTATCTATTGAGTAAAGCCGTCTTGACATCCATGTGCCATATGTCATAGTCCAAATATGCAACTATAGTTAGAAGTGCCCTGATGGACTTAAGCATAGCCACAAGATATAATGTCTCATCGTAGTCGATGCCTTCTCTCTATGTGTAGCCCTTGGCTACCCGTCGTTCTTTGAAAGTCTCTACTTTCCCATCAAGTCCCCTCTTTCTCTTGAAGATCCATTTATACCCAATGGGTTTTACTCCTCTAGGCGGATCCTCTAGGGTCCATACACCATTTTTTATGCATGGAGTCTATTTCAGACTTCATTGCTAGCACCCATCTTTCCATGTCATGATCCGTGAGTGCTTTATCAAATGAAGATGGATCATTGTCAATTTCCCCTGACACATGGAATCCATATTTTTCAGGTGGTTCAACCACCCCCAAACATCTTCAAAGAGCTATGAGTGTTACATCTTTATTTACTTCTTCAGTTTCTGGTTCAGGAAACTTAGTATCCTCAAGGGATCCAATGAGTTCCTTCACTTCACTTTTGTCCTGACTCATAAAGAAGTCAACCTCTAGAAATTTTACATCTCTTGAGATGAAGACCTTCTGAGTCTTAGGGTCATAACTTGATATCCAATACCATCCTCAACATACCCAATGAAGTTGCACTCAAGAGTGCGAGATTTTAGCTTATTTTCATCCACATTCTTTGCATGGACCAAGCATTCCCAAACCCTCAAGTGTTTAACACTAGGTTTGGTTCTATTGAAGGATATGTAAAGATCTTTAAGCACATCATGGAAGCATGAAGATGCATCATATGCGATCAGAGCGACTAGTCATACTAATTGCTCGAGGTAGCAGGATTTTAAAAAATAAAGCAATGAAACAACATGATCTTAGAACACTTCTCTAATTGTTTCATCTTAACCACATACGAAAATTAGGGTTACCTCTTAAAGCGTGGTTGCAATTGTAGTATCTAAACGAAGAGACCACTTGTCTCAAGTCCAATCTGATGGAGGAGACACTTGCGAGCGCATTGATGAAACGCGTGCTTCTAGAAATCCAAGTTGATGAGCCGAGTGGTAAGCCTCTTGATTTTGTCTCACAAAATTCAACGTCTTCTTCATGATCCAAGCGCACCGAAGAAGATGGAGATCCACAAGTAGTTGATCCAGCAGCACAATGGCGTCGCAGTGACTATGAGATTCTCTAAGTCAACAAGTGGATGACCATTATATTGATATAGAGAAGGGGACGACTATAGAGAGAGTGATATGGAAAGATTTTATTTCCTCTTGTACTTATGAAGTCATCTAAAAGGCAAGGACTACCATTCCTTTTATACTAGTTGGATGCACATGGATCTCAATCCATGTGCTCTCTTAATCCAACAGTTTAGACTAAGAAGTTAGTAATCAATGGCCATGATTTGTTTCTAAAAAATTGTACAACCAAACAATTAAAATAAAATAATTATATCCCTTTATCAAGATAACAACTAATTCATTTTAATTTAATTATAATATATAGATAATTAAGGGAGGAAACCACCATCCCTAAAATAGGGTGGTTGTCCCCCCTTGAATGGTTCAAGGTGGACGACCACCTTTTAGGTGGTTAGTTTCCTTACTTATATTATTATTATTAAAAATGCAACAACTATTATTGCTTTTGTCTTCACAAAACAATTCCAAATTAAATTTGTGAAAAATATCAATCATGACATTGACAAATATGAATCATATTCATATATCCAACACATTATGTAAATTAGATTTACAATTAATTGTTTATTGTGAATCCAATTCACAATAAGATATAATGTGTAGTTCTATTTACAATTAAATATCTTATACATATTATAAATCACATTTGTAATATCTATGATTATTATGGACAATGATATCCATAATAATATCTTTGATAATTAAATCACATATAATTATCCAAAATAACTCTTCTCATCTTCCCAAATAATTATGAATCATATTCAATTTATTTATGATAATTAAATCACATTAATTGCAAAATTATCTCAATGCTTGGACACATTATCAATAATCAATATATTCTTGAACTCTTTCAAGAACAATGCACTTTTTCTGTAGATACTTGGAGATAATGGCAGGTCGATTGTACGTTCCATGCATAGTGACTTGGATTGAGATCATATTTCAAAATCCTGATCTCGAGGACCTCCTACAGATGTTTGATTAAATCAAAGCCATAAATCTAATCTTCTCATTGCATCGAAATCATGTTTGGATCAATGTCCAATATTTGGAAAAATATCATATTACTTCTCTATAGATAGAAGTCACTAAAATCCATACCTGTTTCATTACTCCCGCAGAATGGAAGCGTCATAGTTATATAATCATTTATGATCACATCACCCTCGAGTATTCCTAATACCCGTACATCATTTATATTAAAGACCTAGAATAAACATGAAGTTTAAATCTTATTTAAACTGTCTCCTTCATGGTTTTATCATTAAGTTTCTCTTTTGATCATTGGGATTTGGTAGATCATATAATTTCCAAAAGCATTTATCATACTTAGGTATTGATTATATTCTTTCCAAAAGCATATATCAAACCTAGAAATTCAGTCAAGCTTCTAAAGCGAGATGACCATGCACAAAATTTGATTCCCAATATCTCATGAGTGAGCTCATGTCTTTCGATTCAGTAATGAACTTGTATGATTCCTTTGAGAGATCGTATTACTCATATGTCCTTGTATGCACACCAGCTCTCCAGTGTATAAAGCTTGATTAGATCATCAACCTATTGGTCTACCAAATGTGCACACTCAAATATATAGTAACACATCTATCTTCGGTCAGATGATGCGTGCCTATATCGTGATAGTATACAACATATGTCTTAATTATCTAGATCTCGTTAAGTCAACTCATTGACCTAAATTATATGATACCTCTGAATTTCTATTCCTATGCAGAGGACATGCATCAAGAGGTTGGTCAGATATCAACCAAAAGAGAAAGGATTGCCATCTCCTACTCATGTTGGAGATCCTCTTTTAACAATTACATGATGATGCTTGATGAGTCCTCAATATAACTCTTTAGATATCACCCAAGCACCAACCTCTATGATTCAACATTTGAATCAACAATTGTATGATCATTGAGATGACTATAGTACATAACCCTAATTGTACTAAGGGACCTATTATGCAAATTACTTATTCTTCATTTCAAATCAGGGAATGATATTTGCTATAACAATTATCACATAATGGCTCATCGTGGGCTCGTATGTCCAACAATCTCCCACTAGCCCAAAGAGCCATTAATGGGCTAATCTTTAAACACACACCCATGTGCTATCACAAGCTATTTAGAAAAATATCTAGGTAAGAGGACTAGTCACTCCATTCACGAGAGACTATGCCATCTCCTTTTACGGTACTTGCATATCTCCTAGTAACAATGCTCGCATCGAAAGCGAATGTTGCATCTTATGCAAACAATATTCAATATTATTAACAGTTATAGTGTCTTTGACATTACAACTCAATAATTATTATAACCAGTATATAATTTTTATTATTCTTATTAGAATGCCCTTATTCCCAGATATCTCTATCTCCCAATACCAAGACCCAGTCTGAAGTCTTCTAAGGCATGTGTAGTTAAGTCCTTTTAGATCACTATCTATAAAGTATTAACTTCTTGAAGATAAGACTTTGAGATCACTATCTCAAAAATCGTTTCATCTTTGAAGGTTTTTTTATTACTGCAAATAAGTGTTTTTATCTCCAAAGTAGGGTCAGTAATAGTTTACTACTCCCACTGCATGGCATACATCTGGCTTTTGTACATATTTAGCATACACCAGGCTTCTCGTAACTAATGCATAAGGGCTAGCAGTTTAGGCATCCACATCTTCAACTCTTTAAGGTGCTATCCCTTCAGATAGGTTAGTACCATATTTTAAGGGAAGGAAGCCTTACTTGGATTTTCCCAAATAGAACATGCCCATGATGTACTACTAATGTGATGGTCCCAATGCCCTCTTTTATTTGCTTCTAAACATCTTCAGAACTAAGATCTAAGAGGCATCCTTGAGATCATATCTCAAGGTAAGGAATAGCCATATTACAAATCACTTATTATCATCCTTATATAATTTTGAATGATTAGGATATTCTCTACATTTAGCACGATGAACACAATGGCACTCCCATTAAGCTTCACACGGTTCATCAAGATTTTGTATGAAATCATAACCTTTATAATTTCATTAAATCTGATGTTCCGACTACTACAAGATTATTGGCTTCCATCGATAGAGTTCTCTTACACACTATGCGTTCCTCAACTATTAAGCCTTGAGGCTAATTCATATGAATATCCTCGTTGAGGTATTCATAGAGGAATGTAATAATGACTTCCATCTTGAAGATGTCAAAGTCAAGTTGTGTAGCTATAGTTAGAAATATTCTGATGGGGTTTAGCATGGTTACACGAGAGCCAGTCTCATCGCAAGTGATGTCTTCTCCTCGTGTCTAACTCTTGGCTACAAACCATAGTATGAAGGTTTCTACCTTCTCATCAGATTCCCTCTTTCTCTTGAAGATCCATTTACACCTAATGTGTCTTACCCATATAGGTGGATCGTCGAAGGTCCATATACAACACTTGTATATGAAGTCTACTTTAGACTTTATTGCTAACATCCATCTTTCCATGTCATGATCCTCAGAAGCTTCATCATATGAACCCTGATCATTGTCAAACTTAATTGACACATGGAATCCATCCTCAAACTCATTTGAAGAGTTATGAGTGTTTCATCTTAAATTATTCTTTTTAGTTTCTGATTTCAAGAGCCTCATTATCTTCTCAAGATTCAATGAGTTCCTTTACTTCATTTTCATCTTGATTCTCAGGAAAGCCATCATCTAAGATTCATATCCTTAGAGATGAAATCTTTAAGAATCTCAAGGTCATAAAGTAGGTATCCAATAGTTGGACATGCGAGCCCACGGCGAGCCATTATGCAATAAATATTATTGAGAATATCATTCCCTGATCTGAAATGAAGAATAAATAATTTGCATATTAGGTACCTTAGTACAATTAGGGTTATGTACCATGGCCATCTTGATGATCATACAGCTATTGATTCAATTATTAAATCATAGAGGCTGGTGCTTGGATGAATATCTAAAGAGTTAGATTGAGGACTCATCAAGCACCGTCAAATGATTGTTAAGAGATGATCTCCCGCCTGAGTAGGAGATGGCAATCCTTTCTCATTTAGGCTGATATCTAACCGACCTCTTGATGCAGGTCCTTTGCATAGGAATAGAGTTTCGGAGGTATTAGATAAGTTAGGTCAAAGAGTTGATTTAACGAGATCGAGATAACCAAAGTCTTATATCGTATGCTGTCATGATATAGGAACGCATCCTCTAACCAGAGACAGATGTGTTGCTATATGTCTGGGTATGTACATTTAGCAGACCAATAGGTTCATGACCTAATCAAGGTCTATACACCGGCGCGCTGGTGTGCATGCAAGGGCATATGAGTAATACGATCTCTCAAAGGGATCATACATGTTCAGTTATCGAATCGGAAGACATGAACTCACTCATGAGATATTGGGAAGAATCAAATTCCGTGCACGGTCATCTCACTTTGGAAGATTGACTGAATTTGAAGGTTTGATATGCACTTTTGGAACGTATATGATCAAGACCTAGGTATGATATATGGTTTTGGAAAGTATATGATTGATACCGACTCCCAATGATCGAATGAGAAACTTAATGATAAAACTCTGAAGTAGACAGTGTAAAATTGATCTTATACTTCATGTTTATTCTGAGTCTTCCAGTATGCAGGATGTACAGGCATTGGGAATACCTAAGGGTGATGTGATCATAAACGGTTGTATAACCAAGATGCTTCCATTCCTAGGGAGTAATGAAACAGGTCTGGATTTTAGTGACTCCTCTCAGTAGAGAAGTAATCTAATCTTAGTCCAAATGTTGGACATTGATCTGAATGTGATTCAGATGCAATGAGAAGATTAGATTTGCGGTCTTGATTTAATCTAGCATTTATGGGAGGCCTGAGATCTGGATTTGAGATGTGATCTCCATATCCAAGTCACTATACATGGAACAATACAATCACCCTGTCCTTATCTCCAAGTATTTGCGGAGAAAATGCATTATCCTTGAAAGAGTTCATGGATAATTCTATCGTTGATATATGTATCCGATCATTGAGAAAATAGATAATTAAATGTGATTTAATTATCATGATAATATGAATTTGATTCATATTATAAGGAGAGTTATCTAAGATAATTAAATGTGATTTGATTATCAAAGATGTAAATAATGTGAATGTGATTCATATTATTTGGGATCATGAGAATAGAGATCCAAGATGACTAAATTTGATTTAATTATCATGGATATTAATAATGTGGATAGTACTATCCATATTAATCCTATATATTATAAATGAAATTTATAATATATAAGAGAGAGCTATTTGTAATTTACATTTGTTAATTAAATGTTGATGTGAATTGGATTCACATTTGACATTACATTGAAAATGTAATTTACATTTTATTTTGGGTTGTGAATATGATTCACAAATTTTCCAATGGAAATATTGCAATATTCACAAAATAATTATGAATTATTTTGTAGAATAATTTACAACAATTGTTGTTGTAAATATTGGAGATATATGTAATCTTGGAGACTGCATTGGAATCTCCCCTTTCTATTAGGAGAAGGGACGACCACCAATTCCTACAAGGAAAGGGTGGCCATCCACCCCTCCTATATGGAAGGAGATATTCTCCTTTCCATTATCTCCAATGTTAGTTGATTTAATTTAAGGATTGAATTATGTTGATTTATCAATATATATTTAATCTCAATAAAATTAATTGTTGTTGGTTTTACAAACACAAATCTTGACCATTAAAAGAAACACAAATCAATTAGAGCCATTGGATTTGTGTTGCCCATGGATTGAGATTTATGGATCCCAAAATATTATAAATAGAAGGGCAACCCTTTGCTCTTCTTGATACAAACAATAGAACATAAGTATCTCTCTCTCTTTATCTCTACACGTCAGCCCTCTCTCATCCTCTCTCATGGCCATCCACCATGGATGCCCTAGAGAGAGTCTCCATCACCGCAATGTCGTCGTTATGCTGCTCGATCGTTTGCTCGTGGATCTCCATCTCCTTCGGTGCACCTCACTCGTGAAGAAGACGTCAGATCTCGTGTGTCGAGATCAGGAGATCCGCCGTTTGGATCATCAACATGGATTGCAAGAAGCACGCGATTCATCCCCGTGCTCGCAAGCATCTCCTCCGTCAGATCAGACTTGAGACAGGAGTTCTATTCGTTTAGAGACTCGATCACAACTACTCTTCAAGAGGTAATCCTATTACTTGTTTGTGGTTTAGACGAAATGATCCGAGAAGTGTTCTTGGATCATGTGGATTCGTCGCATGAAAATTTTTAATTTCCGCTACATAGAACAACTAGTGCGACTAGTCGTTCCTCGTCGTATTCGATACGACGCTCACGCTTCCATGATGCGCTTGAGGATCTCTTCATATCCTTCAAGTGGTATCAGAGCCTTAGGTCGAAGGTTTTGTATACGATCCACAAAACCGAAGGCGACTTGGGTTCGTTAGGGTTGCGAAAGTTTTATCGCATTTCATTTTCGCATCTCTGTTTAGTGATTATTTTCGGCCCTGTTTAAATTGTTTAAACACGACAATAAAACTTGGATTTAATTCCCCATTAAATAAGGAAACCATAGGATCTGAGTTTACGTAATTTGGATTTCGTTTGCTCGAGATATGGTTGTTTTAATGAACAAGTATTCACTGTTGTGGGAACTACGAATCTCAACATGATTAATGAGTTAATTACTGTTTTGAACCACCTCGAAATGCGTAACTATCACTTAGGTTCTGTCCTAAATCAAATTAGAAATCTTTGAAAATTGATTTTGTCTAATTTGGATTTAAATTGATTGAGATATGTTAATTTTAGTAAGTAGAGATCACTGCTGAAATTACAATCCTAATCAAGAACCATGTTATTGTCAATTAGTGAAATTAATTGTTAATTACATGAAATAATTATGGAAAATATTTGAGAAATATTGAATGATGATTATTTCCTTAATTGACTTGTCCTCAATCAATAAATTGATTAGATTTGATCTAGATCATAATTGGAAACACAATCATCAAACTTCTTGCTTGAATAGGATTGAGAATTTGTCTAGCAAATTTCTTTATAATAAAAAATGTTTTGATTATTACTATATGGTATAATTTCAGTTGAAGAACCAATGATCATCTCAAATACAAAGTGATTGACTTGACATTATTTTTTCCCGAGGAGGATATGGTGTCTAGTCGGGGATCGCTGGGGTAGTGGGTCGCACTGGTTGCGATCCGTCCCACTCCCGTCGGTATTGGCCATGACAACAGGTAGGGAACGAATGATGCCTGAGAGATCATGATGTATTTTCTAATTAATAAAATTCGAATTAATACATACTTTGAGATAATATAATATATTCAAGTAAAATAAAGTTTGTTGATTGAATTGAATTGATAATTAATTTAATGTGATTAAGTTAATTATATTCAATTAAAAACACTCTATTATGAATAGATGTGTATTTCCCTTGGAAGAATTATTTATATGAATATGATTCATAATAATTGATTAAAATTTGAATATGAGGTGGAGGATCACATAAGTGACATCCATGGTCTCCCGTCAAGGCGAAGGGTTCCGTCGCCAGATATTGTATGTAGGAGACGCTTGTCCGAAGTGACAGCTCCTGCATATGATCCATTTGGATCGGGCTCGTCGCTTCTCGAGAGAGTAAGGACACATGCGTAGTGACCCCAATATCGGCTCCTCATATTATTGGGGGCGATGTTGGATTGCGCATAGCGAGTTGTATTCCTGTTGACGGTTGGTTCAATTAATGATGGGTCAACATCACCTTAGGGGTGGTGGGCCCGGGTGTTAAAGATCGAATTGGGATATGCAAGTTGGACTTGCAAGGCAGAATGTGTTCTCGCTTCTTTTTATCCAAGTTACATGTTCTCATATTATTGGGATGTAACAAAGATAAGGAAGGAGATCCCAGATCTTGCTTGAGATATAATGGTAGGTATATCTCTTACATTGACAGTGATTAAGGGAATGAACTTTCATTGTTGACATGGCAAGACAACTTTGATTAAAAATTCCTAAATCAAATTAAATTATATATTTATATATGTTTATGCAAATTTCTTATTTCAGATAATCCATCTTTAGTCCCACTCAATGTTATACTCAATAATAACCAGTATAATGTCATGGATTGGACCCATGATCCAGATATTGTACTTGCTATTGGACACATAATGTATGCGGTTGCAATGTGCAAGTTTCCTCATAATAATGAGGAACGATAATTAAATAGACAATAGGACCAAAAACCCTAGGGTTTGTATGTCTCTATATGTCTTGATCTCATCAAATGTACTTTTGAAGTGACATATCAATAATTTTCGTAATTATCAAATAATCCTTATAAAATCTAAGAAGATGTTATGGCATACATATGTTCTCTTGACATATAATCATGAATGACATGGTTCTCTGCATTATGCATAATGGTGGCTCTATAGGAGATGATGTATTCAAATTGTTTGAGTACCAACCTGAACCTATGTTTTAAGAGTTTAAATGGATGTAGATATGATGAGTGTCATCATTCTACAATCTATACTCTAGTCATTCATGAAGCTTCATAATATTCATATTGTATGAATTGAATGGAGCATATATAAATGTTGAAGTACTCTTATATTGAAATTTTTGATTTTAACATAAGAGATCCTTGGTCTTGAGCAATGGTTGCTTATAGATAAAAGGAGCGCAGTGGAAGCATGGGTTGGACCCAAGTAAGAAGTATAGTCAAAGAGTTGATTGTACTTCTAATGACTTCCATATGACATCCAAAGAGTTGGATGAATGCCAATACTGTAAAAAGTTGATGTGTTGATAGTATGAATATCAAATCTATCTAAAATCCTTAGAGAAGGAATCAGATAGTACATCAGAATAATCTACATATAATCATTGATATTAACTTACTTATTTGATAAGATAAAGTCTAATAATTGTATCTCAATCTTCTAATGATACTTGCAATTAGTTGCATCTGTATTAGAATATTAGAAATTTGATCTTAAGGTTTAATGGTCATCCATGTTGGAAGTGATGCAATTGTTGCAACAATTTCCATTGGATCAATATACTTTATATTTTCAATGGGAGCCCTTAGTCTTAGAGAATGTCTCTATGATCCGGATATTAGAATACACATAGTTTATTTCTAAATGTTGGAAATAAACATGAATTCTGGAATAAACCTATCATAGAGAGTTATGATGGATATATTTCAGATAGTAATCTAACATCTAGTGGACTCCGCTAAATTAGAAAATTAATGAATGGTTCATTAAGATTTCTAATACTAAAAATTAAACCTTTAAAGATCAATAGGAGGATAAAGATCATTTGACAATGATCTGGAATAATGTTGTGGACATATGTCTGTTGATGAGATCAATGGACAAGTAAGAGATGAAACTTTAGAATGTATAAAATTTCAAAACTTGCATACTTATGAATATTGTATTCAAAGTAAAATGTCCAATACACCCTTCTTTGGGAAAGGTGTAAGATGTCAAGGTATTCCGGATCTCATACATATTGATGTATGTGAATCATCCATATCATAGTAAACATTATGGATATGTGACATCTATTGATTATTATTTGTGATATGAAATTTCTTTCATCTTAGAAACCTTTGAAATGTTCAAAGATATCCCAATTTTTGGTTTGGAACCAAAAGTTTGAAGGAAGATGAAATGAATTTGATCTAACCTAGGTATCATGTACCTATTAGATGAGTTCAAGGACTACCTTATGGAGATGTGAATATCATTCCTATCTCAATACTCCTAATACACCTTAACTTAATAGAGTTGTGGGGAAATACAATTGATCATGTGTGACATTATTTGATCAATGATTAATCTTAGCATAATTATCTCTTAGTTTCCAGGTATATAAATATATTGTGGTAGAGACTACATTATATATATCCTTAATAATGTTCCATGTGATTAAGCTGGAATCTGGCATTGGAGAGTGCTACTTCATTAGGAAAATAAAGGATGGTATTAGATACCTACTTTATGACTTGAGATTCTTAAAGGATCTCATCTCTGAGAATGTGATTCTTAGAGTATGACTCTCTTGAGAATCAAGATGAAAATGAAGTAAAGGAACTCATTTAATCTTGAGAAGATAATGAGGCTCCTGAAATCAGAAACTAAATAGACAATTAAAGATGAAACATTAATACCTCTTCAAATAAGTTTGAGGATGGATTCCATGTGTCAGTTGAATCTGACAATGATCTGACTTCATGTGATGATGCTTATTAAGATCATATCATGGAAAGATGGATGTTAGCAAAAAAAGTCTAAGGTAAACGTCATATACAAGTGTTGTATATGGACCCTCGAGGTTCCACCTATATGGGTGAGACCCATTAAGGTGTAAATGGATCTTCAAGAGAATGAGGAAACTTGATGAGAAGGTAGAGACCTTCGAAGCACAGTTCGTAGCCATGAGCTGCATACCGAAGAGAAGACATCGCTTGTGATGAGACTTGCTCTCCAGTGACCTTGCTTTAACCCATCAGAATATTGCTAACCATAGCTACACAAGTTGCCTATGACATCTTCATGATGTGAGTTAAGATTGTATTCCTCTATGAATACCTCTTTGAGGATATTCACATGAAGTACCCCAAGGCATCATGGTTGAGGAAAGCAAGGTGTGCAAGCTAAAGAACTCTATCTTTGGACTCAAATAAGCTTCTTGCAGTTAGAACATAAGATTTGATGAAATTATAAATGTTATGATTTCAGATAAAATCTTGATGAACCATGTGAAGCCTAGTGGGAGTTCCATTGTTTTCATCGTGCTAAATGTAGATATTATTCTAATCATTTGGAATGATATAAGGATAATAATAAGTGTTTTATAATTTGGTTGTTCCATACCTTGAGAAATGGTCTCAAGGATACCTCTTAGATCTTAGTTCTGAAGTTGTTCAGAAGCAAAGAAAAGAGGGTATTGGGACCGTCATATTAGCAGTGCACCTTGGACTTATTCCATTTTCTGGAAAATTCCAAGAAAGGCTTCCTTCCCTTAAGATATGGTAGTGGCCTATCTAAAGGGATAACACCTCAGAGAGTTGAGTATGTGAATGCTAGAACTGCTTGCACTTGTGCATCAGTTACGAGAAGCTGAGTGTATGCTAGATGTACAAAAGAGCCAAATGTCTGCCATGCAATGGGAGTAGTAATCTGTTACTAATCCTACTATGGAATAAAACATTTGATTGCAGTAATAACAAGATCTTCAAAGATGATGAAACTTAGAGATAGTGATCTCAAAGTCTTATCTTCAAAAGTTTAAGACCTTGTAGATAGTGATCTATAAGGATCTTAACTGTAGATACCCTAGGAGATAGAGATCTCTAGGAATAAAGGTATTCTGATAAGGATTATGGGCATACTGGTTATAATAATTATCGATTTATAGTGTCAAGGACACTATAACAAAATTGAGTATTGGTTGCATAAGATGCAACATTCGCATTAGATGCGAGCACTGTTACTAGGGGAAATGCAAGTGCCGTAAAAGGACTAGGCGTAGTCTCTTGGGAATAGAGTGACTGATTAGCTTACCTAGGTATTTTCTAAATAGCCTATGATTATCACATGAGTGTGGGTTTAAATGATTAGCCCATTAATGGCTCTTTGGGCTAGTGGGAGATTGTTGGATATGCGAGCCCACGGCGAGCCATTATGCAATAAATGTTATTGCGAATATCATTCCCTGATCTGAAATGAAGAATAAATAATTTGTGTAATAGGACCCTTAGTACAATTAGGGTTATGTACCATGGCCATCTTGATGATCATACAGCTGTTGATTCAATTATTGAATCATAGAGGCTGGTGCTTGGATGAATATCTAAAGAGTTAGAATGAAGACTCATCAAGCACCATCAAATGATTGTTAAGAGATGATCTCCAGCCTGAGTAGGAGATGGAAATCCTTTCTCATTTAGGCTGATATCTAACCGACCTCTTGATGCAGGTCCTCTGCATAGGAACATAGATTCGGAGGTTTTAGATAAGTTAGGTTAAATAGTTGATTTAACGAGATCGAGATAACCAAAGTCCTACATCAGTTGCTGTCATGATATAGGCACGCATCCTCTGACTGGAGACAGATGTGTTGTTATATGCCTGAGTATGTACATTTGGCAGACCAATAGGTTGATGACCTAATCAAGGTCTATCCACCGGTGCGTTGGTGTGCATGCAAGGGCATACGAGTAATACGATCTCTCAAAGGGATCATATAGGTTCAGTTACCGAACCGGAAGAAATGAGCTCACTCATGAGATATTGGGAAGAATCAAATTCTGTGCACGGTCATCTAGCCTTGGAAGCTTGACTGAATTTGTAGGTTTGATATATACTATATGATCAAGACCTAGGTATGATATATGCTTTTGGAAAGTATATGATCGATACCGACTCCCAATGATCGAATGAGAAACTTAATGATATAACTCTGAAGTAGACAATGTAAAATTGATCTTATACTTCATGCTTATTCTGATTCTTCCAGTATGCAGGATGTACAGGTATTGAGAATACCTGAGGGTGATGTGATCATAAACGGTTGTATAACCATGAAGCTTCCATTCCTAGGGAGTGATGAAATGGGCCTGGATTTTAGTGACTCCTCTCAGTAGAGAAGTAATCTAATCTTAGTCCAAATGTTGGACATTGATCTGAATGTGATTCATATGCAATGAGAAGATTAGATTTGCATTCTTGATTTAATAAAGCATCTGTGGGAGGTCCGAGATCTGGATTTGAGATGTGATCTCAATATCCAAGTCAATATATGTGGAACAATACAATTGCCCTGTCCTTATCTCCAAGTATTCACGGAGAAAACACATTATCCTTGAAAGAGTTCTTGGATAATTCTATCGTTGATATATGTATCCGAGCATTGAGAAAATGGATAATTAAATGTGATTTAATTATCATGATAATATGAATTTGAATCATATTATAAGGGAAGTTATCTAAGATAATTAAATGTGATTTGATTATCAAAGATGTGAATAATGTGAATGTGATTCATATTATTTGGGAACATGAGAATATAGATCCAAGATGATTAAATGTGATTTAATTATCATGGATATGAATAATGTGGATAGTACTATCCATATTAATCATATATATTATAAATTTGATTTATAATATATAAGAGAGAGCTATTTCTAATTTACATTTGTTATTAAATGTTGATGTGAATTGGATTCACATAAGACATTAAATTGAAAATGTAATTTACATTTTATTTTGGGTTGTGAATATGATTCACAAATTTTCCAATGGCAAGATTGCAATATTCAAAAAATAATTATGAATTATAATGTAGAATAATTTACAACCATTGTTGCTATAAATATTGGAGATATATGTAATCTTGGAGATTGCATTGGAATCTCCCCTTCCTATTAGGAGAAGGGACGACCACCAATTCCTACAAGGAAAGGATGGCCGTCCACCCCTCCTATATGGAAGGAGAGATTCTCAAGGAGAGATTCTCCTTTCCATTATCTCCAATGTAGGTTGATTTAATTTAAGGATTGAATTATATTGATTTATCAATATATATTTAATCTCAATTAAATTAATTGTTATTGGTTTTACCAACACAAATATTGGCTATTAAAAGAAACACAAATCAATGAGAGCCATTGGATTTGTGTTGCCCATGGATTGAGATCTATGGATCACAAAATATTATAAATAGAAGGGCACCCCTTTTCTCTTCTTGATACAAACAAGAGAACATAAGTCTCTCTCTCTCTCTTTCTCTCTACACGTCAGCCCTCTCTCATCCTCTCTCATGGCCGTCCACCATGGATGCCCTAGAGAGAGTCTCCATCATCGCATCGTCGTCATTATGCTGCCCGATCGTTTGCTTGTGGATCTTCGTCTCCTTCGGTGCGCCTCGCTCGTGAAGAAGACGTCGGACCTCGTGTGTCGAGATTAGGAGATCCGCTGCTAGGATCATCAACATGGATTGCAAGAAGCACGCGATTCATCCCCACGCTCACAAGCATCTCCTCCATCGGATCAGACTCGAGATAGGAGGTCTCTTCATTTAGAGACTCAATCGCAACCACGCTTCAAGAGGTAATCCTATTATTTGTTTGTGGTTTAGACGAAACGATCCGAGAAGTGTTCTTGGATCATGTGGTTTCGTCGCATGAAAATTTTTAATTTCAGCTACATAGAACAACTAGTGCGACTAGTCGTTCCTCGTTGTATTCGATACGACGCTCATGCTTCCGTGATGCGCTTGAGGATCTCTTCATATCCTTCACCAATACCATCCTTTATTTTCCTAGTGAAGTAGCATTCTCTAGTGTTAGATTCCAGCTTACTTGTATCCATGACATGGTTATGGACCAAGTAATCCTAATCCTCAAGTGCCCAACACTCGACTAGGTTCTGAACGATAACTTATGAGGGTTTTCAGATTTATATTTGCATGGAATCTTACTGCGGATATATATTGCAGTCTCTACTACATACATATATATATATGTAAACTAAGAGATAATTATGATAAGATTCATCATTGATCAAATTATACACATGATCCAATTGTATCTCTCTACAACTCTATTGAGTTTAGGTGTATTAGGAGGAGTGGGATAGGAATAATATTCCTGTCTCCATAAGGTACTCCTTGAATATATCTAATGACAAACTTGGCGATTCTATATCTAGATCATCCATATCTATATCTACAACATCAAGAGTTATATCTGAAACATTGAAGTTAAGAATTGGAGAAGTTATGATCAAAAGACTATTCTCGCTACCCAAGAATTTAAATAAATTAATAGATCTTTACAATCTTAACTTTTCCATTTTTACTCACCAACATGATCTCTGAAGCAATTGATATATATGCTCACACCAATACCCTCATGATTATTCAACTACAAATAAATAGGTAATATGGGGGAAATGTCGGGTTCTGGGGGAAATCATTAGAAATGCATTACAAACAACTTGAAACCCCTTTTTACTTACGCAAGTAGATGTAGATTTTACTTATACCACCTTTCTACTTGCCTGCTTTTGCACATATTAAATGTCTAGTTATTTTTATAAGTTTTGGGAGGTACCAGCAATGGCTGACGCCTCTTCTTTCCTAATGTATTTGGCAGACAAACAGCCTGCGGTTTAGTAGCAGCTCAGTAGCTACATGCTTCCAGGAGACAGAGTATACACTAGACGGTATGAATTACTTGTCTCAGTTAGTGTTCAGATGATGATGTAAATGCTATCTCTTTTGTATCACACTTTGGGATATATGTTGTAATAGAAGATCCTTGTACATGTTGTAACTTGATATGAATATTAATGAAAAGAAAACTTTGGTGCCATTGTCTCTTTTACTTTGTGGTTATGTTGTGGATGTGAATGTCATGTGGATAATTAGCCATGCGAAAAATTTTCCCTGCTTTTCTACAACTTCTGCGATCAATGTGAATGAATTATTGCGAATTTTGTCGTAAACGGGTACCTGGATCCTGAGGGGTTCACATATCAAGCTGATGAGTTGCACTATGAAAATTTGGGAACGCATGATTGAAAGAAGGTTGAGGCAAGTTTCTAAAGTAAAAGAAAACCAATTCGGATTCATGCCAGGTCACTCAACTATTGAAGCCATCCATTTGTTGAGGAGAACAATGGATATTTATAGAGCTAAAAGAAAGAACCTCCTTATGTTTTTTATTGATTTGGAGAAGGCTTATGATTCTGTCCCATGGGAGATATTGTAGAGAGTTATGGAGGAGAGGCAAGCACCCGTCCTATACATTAACCTCATAAAGGATATGTATGATAGGACTTTATCTTGTGTAAGGATCTAGTTTGGGAAGACTGACTATTTTGACATCAACATTGGTTTACATGTTCAGCTTTAAGTCAATTTCTTTTTACTTTGATTATGAATGAGTTGACAAGTCACATTCAGGATGAGATACCTTGGTGTATGTTATTTGCTGATGATATTGTATCAATTGATGAGACTAGAGATGGAGTAAATGAGAAGTTTGAGATTTGGAGACATGCACAGAAGAGTAAAGAATTTCGTATAAGTAAGGCTAAGACTGGATATATAGAGCGCACCTTTGATGACAACAATGATGAAGGAATCGGGGTGAAGATTGGTGACGATAACATTCAGAAGAGAGATTCTTTTAGATACCTGTGATCTATTTTGCAACATGATGGGGAAATTGATGGAGATGTTTTTTTTTCGAAGCCAAGAATGGGGGATACACTCAGAGATGTTCGCCCCAAAAATTTATTGAAATAAGGAGAAAGAAGGGGTGAAGGTACTAATAGAATAAATGCATGTTGGTTAAAGTAGAGAGAAGCCTTGGTTGTTCTCTGTGATAAGAAAAATCCATTAAAAATTAAAGGAAAGTTTTACAAAACAGCTGTGAGACCTGCTATGATCTATATATTTGAATGTTGGCTTGTGAACCATAGAGTGCAGAGAATGACAGTAGCATAAATGATAATGCTAAGGTGGATGTGTGGACACACATGAAAAGATCAGATTCAGAATGATGCAATCAGAAATAAAGTTGGTGTAGCTCCAATCGAGGATAAGATGCGAGAAAACCGCTTAAGATGGTTTGATCATTTGCAAAGAAGGTCAGCTGATGCATCAGTTAGGAGATGCGAGTTTTGGGATATTGAGCCGGCTAAAAGAGGGCGAGGACGACCCAAGAAGTGTTGGAATGAGAATATATGAAGGGATCTTAGTTTTTTGGATATAAGCCCAGGATTGTCCTAAGATAGATCTGAATAGAGGCATAGAATCCATGTACCCGTCTCTACTTAATTGTGGGAAAAGGCTTTGTTGTTGTTGTTGTACCGTGTGATCGTCACCGAGAAATTTCCCTCCTAGCAATCTCTGACTCCCTTGCATGCTCAAGCTTGTCAATGTATGGCAATAAAATTGTGAAATTAGCGCACTGAGATTACGTATTAGTTGAGATAAAAGTAGGGGATCATGCAACTCTACTCCCCCTTCACGAGAATGGTAGTTCACCATTGTGGCTTGGAGTGTGCCACATGGTATGCCAACCTAGTAAACATCTCCTCTAAACTATTAAGTTCTGGCCACCTGTTGATTGAGAAGTTGGAACGAGCCCCCATCACTTAGCTTCCATTTTCAGGAAATCCATCACTTAACTTCCATTTTCAGGAAATTATCTATTAAAGGCAACTCGTAGATTGCCTCCTTCATGAAATGTGAATGCTTAGGTGGAAGCCTTGTTAGGTCCTTTAAATCCAAGGTTCTCCCTTACATAGTATGCGAACAAGATATTTTTCAACAAATTATCTCGGCTCCTAACAAATTTATAACCCACTTCGACAACATCCATGTCCTCAGATCCTTCTATTCTTGACACCTTCACTGCCACACACACTATACCACCCCTCCCCCCTTGGCGTACTATGATCATGTCAAATTAATCTCCCCTGCAATGTATATGTATTCATCCTCTTAACAACTCCTGCAGAAATTAAGATGATGTAGAAACAACGGAATAGATGAGAGCACTGACTTTAGCAGAACTAATTGGCCACCATGGAATAAGTCCATGGAAGGCCAGCCTTGCATGTGCCAACTACTCCATACCTCTCGTGCGAATGGACAACCGGAAGGTGTCTCTCCAACTACTCCATAACTCTCGTGCGGATGGACAAACGAGAAAGTGCTCGACATCCTCCTAACCTTCCTCAGACAAAGGGCGAGTATTATCAGCTTCACGCACCCACTTCCTCATATAAACCTTTGTTATGAATTGATCCCTTCTTAACATTCACAAGAAAATTTTGAACTTAATTGCATTCCACAAGCAGTTGCAGTTGCAAATCCTCAACTAATCAGGATACCCACCACCTCCACAGATCTTTCCATAAAGGACCGTCATAGAGAAATTTCACTCCTAGCAATCTCGGATTCCCTCATATCCTCGAATTTGTCAATATGTGGCAATTAATGTATGAAATTGATGCATTGAGCATCGGTAATAGCCTAGGGGATCATGTGCCTCTATACCCCTTGCATGAAACCAGTAATTTTCCACTGTGGTCTAGAGTGTGCCACAAGTGTCCGTCAACTTGGTAAGCATTTCCTCCAACTATTTAAGTCCCATCTACATGTTGATCCAGAAGTTGAAATGAGCCTCATCAGTTACCTTCAATTTTCAGTAAATCAATTATAGGCAACACATTGACCACCCCTCTTCATAAAAAGTGAATGGCAGCCATGCCAGTCAATATGTATGAAAACTTGAATACCTATGCATCTTACACCATTCCTAAAGAAGGGTGTATCAGATTTTTCTTTGAATCTCTATTCATAAGTATGTAAGTTTTGAACCTTTAGACAATCTAAAGTCCAACATCTTACTAGTATATTGATTACATCAGACATATGTCCAAGGCTTGATGCTAGATTATTGTCAAATGATCTTTATCCTCCTATTGATCTTTTAAGGTTTAATTTTTCAGTATTTAAAAATGTTAATGGACCATTCATTAATTTTCTAATTTAGTAGAGTCATCTAGATGTTAGATTACTATCTAAAATATATCCATCATAACTCTTTATGATAGTTTTATTCGAGAATGCATGTTTATTTCCAACATCTAGAAACGAACAATATACATATTCTGATATCTAGGTCATAGAGACATTCCATAAGACAAAAGGCTCTCTGATGAATCTGTGATTCATCACTCTAAAAGTTGAAAATAGACATTTGTTCCCAAGTAATTAGTTGCATTTCATCAATCATTCTGCATTATTATCATTCATGCACTTGTAAATAATTTCCGCATTTTAGCATGCATTTTCACATTAAAATAGGAAGCCAAATCTCCTTGTAAATATCACCTGTAAAATATAAATTTCCCCTTATTTGTATCTATTTTATACTAACCCCAAATCCAATAAAATCAACTCTATAGTGTATATATTACTAACACTAATAAAGGAAAAATATCAAAAAAATACTAACTTGTAAAATTGTCCAATAAATCTCAAATCCAAATTTGAGACTTAGAGCCTTAAAATGCACATATCTCTCCCATACAGAGTCTGATTTAGGTATACTAACTTTTAAAGTAATATACATTCAAAGACCATCAAAACAAAACTAATTTCATAAAAATCGGAAATCGTATGTGAAACTTGGGTTTTGGGCCCCTATTATATATTGCACATATTGACCAAAATACCCTTCTTCTTATCTTATTATTTTCTTAATTATTAAAAATACAAAAAATAGATTAATTTGTAAAAGTTCCTTTCATATTTTCTTCTAACTTTATTTTGATTTTTCTCTATTTAAAAATGACAAAAAACGCAAAAAACAAAATACGGTATTTTATACCTATAAGATACCACCCAAAAATGCTTTTTGTACAGATAACTCCATTTGATTTTTGTGTCCTTCACAAAAGTTTTAGATCTCATCTAGACGAGCAACTTTTGTGTTGACCACTTTTTGATTTGACCTCTTTTGATATTTCTTTTTGATTTTTTCTTTCGACTTAAATTGAGATTTTTCTCGGAGCGACACGTGGCAGCACCTAAAGCAGCCACGTGTCACCCATTTTATTATTTGTACTTATTTTATTTTATTTTATTTTAATTATTTTATTTTAATTAATTAATTTAGTTATTTAATTATTTTAAATAATTAAAATAACACACCACGTGGCCGCTCCCAGGCGCGCCACTTGGCGCTTTCTCCATTCTCCCTCATCACGTACGACGCACGTGATGAAACCCCCTTCCCTTTCTCTCGTGCGCCTATTTTCCTCGTGCGGAGCATAACCATCATGCCCACACACCTTGCGTGGTGATCCACCTCATGCCAGACGCATTCCCTCCGCCTCCTACACGAGTTGCTGATCTGCCCGCATCACGTGGCAGTGTGGAACGGCCGTGCTCACGTCACCCATTCCCATCAACCCGCACCTTCGCCTAGTGCAGTGGCTCAACATATGACCAACTTGCTTCCTCCACGATCCCCATTTCTCCCTCTCTTCTCGTTCTCTCTCTCTTCCCCACGCCAACCACCTCCATCTCCTACGTAATGGCTCAATGCGCAACAACCGCCCTTCTTTCCACTTCAACCACTTCCCGTCAGACCCTCCACCACTTCCTCTCACGCCAACAACCTTCAAAACCTCGACTAACCCCTACGCTTCAATCCATCCCCCAATCGTAGCAAGAAGGGAGAGGGCTCCCGAGCAAGTCCGAGTGACAGTAGGTCTCGATCCAAGGTTGAGCAACGACCTTTCCTTCTTCGGCGAGACCCAGGAGGTTGCAACCCCATGTCACAGCCGCCTTTCACAGCTGTGCAAGACTCGATGTGCTTCGTTCACGGCTGGAGGCAAAGATCTCAGAATGTTGCTCCGACGAGCAACCTCCACTAGGTTAACTCAAATCAGGTATAACTTTTCTTTCTCTTCTCAGTTCTTGTCCTCCCCTTTATTTTCTTCTCCCCAAATCGACCACTATTTCATCCTCCATTCCTCTCGCGATTCACTCACTCATCATCCCTTCTCTTCTCCAATTTGTTCCCATCATGTTCACTTCCGCGTACACGCAAGCTGCATCTTCCTCGATCTCCCAAGGCTTCGTTGTCATCACCTTCACCGACGGCCATCTCCACCTTGTTGTGGAGCTCCCCTTCCTTGACACCAACTTTAGAGCCACCTCTGCAATGCCATAAAGCCCTAGTCGTGTGTCGACCGGGCATCTCCCTCCACGACTCCTCGCATCAGAGATGCTTCGCCATACGTGCATCTTCCTTGGATCTCGGGCATGTGTCGCTTGAGGTCCGAGTTCCTCCAAGCTATGGTGACCTCTAGCAACGACCCCCTACCCCCGACACCTCCAGCATCTTGTGCAGACGCTCCACTATCGTGCCCCGTGACTCAAACAGAGAACCTCGCCCCTCTGCTCCACTGCCGTTACCCCCGCTACCTCGGGCTGAACACATCCCCTACTCATCCTCATTCCAACCTCACGTGCATCGCACGTGAGGAAGGGGGTAATTTCAACATAAGCTCATGTCTTTCAGCAAATCCCCGAAAGCCCCTGCTGGAGGATGAAGCACGTGCGTTGCACATGCCTGGTGGTGAAATTGCACATCAGACCCTGCATCTTCAACAAATAATGCCGAGTTCCCTCCAGCTTGAGAGCACGTGCAATGCACTCGCACCCTTGGGACATCTGCATAAATACCCTCTCAGGTATATGTAATTTCATTTTAGTCCAGTCAGCATGTTTCTTCAATCAATTTACTTTTGTATTGCATATACACCCCTGTGTTCCCATATTGATTTGAGCATTCATTTTGCATCATTTCTTCATTCTAAAAATTTCTCGTTGTAGAACAATATCTGCTCTATCATTATGAAGAATTGTTATTCTTTTGTGAGCATTGCTTTATTTAGTATAATTTATTTGGTGAAATATTGCATATTTTACCCACTGTATGTTCCGAAAGTGATATTAAATTAATTACTGCTAATTATGAAAAATTCATAGTAGGTAGAGTTTGAGAGTTCTATTTCATACCTAAAAATCATCACTTTTGCACACACATCGAGGTCTAATTGGAGTTTCGGTTAATTGATTTTTAATAAGTCAGAAATTAATTATTTTCGAAGTTTAGTAATTTTCCTGGATTCGTCTCATATAGAAGTATCTAGGATATATTTAGTCTCTGAAAATAATTTAATTTGGTATTTATTAAAAATTAAAATTGCGTAAATCACCCACATTCATCTTTAATTCGTAATTAATTCACATAGAGTCAGAAAAATTCCAAAAAAATTGCATTAGCTTAATTTCGTCATTATTAATCTACTGGTTATGTTTGAGGATTTTTGGAAGTGATTTGATTGAAATTTACATTTTAACCCTTAAACTAGCTCGAAATTGCATTTTCATTTATCACTTTCATTAAAAAATACAGTAATATTCCTCTCTAAGAACCAAACATCTAGATTGACTGAAAATTAATCTAAGGAAAAAGTTGCCTCCCTGAGTTCGACCTTGGGATTGCCCAAGTAAAAAAAATATAACCACTTGTGTTTAATTAAGTGGTTTTTGATTAATCCGAATTTTCTGACTACAATGAAATCATTAATTTGACAAATTAAAAGGGTGAATTTTG
Organism: Ottelia alismoides; assembly: GCA_037367405.1. Lineage (NCBI taxonomy): Eukaryota > Viridiplantae > Streptophyta > Magnoliopsida > Alismatales > Hydrocharitaceae > Ottelia > Ottelia alismoides. The sequence goes on along the minus strand of JAZKJV010004644.1, from coordinate 520,506 downwards.
GTTTTTTCAAATGGTGTCATTGTCGGGGAGGCACAGCTTAGGTTAATTTTTCGAAATTCTAGATTTTAGGTTTTTCATCCTCGGGTAGTCTGATTCCCGATTTTCTTGTGAATATTTCCCTATTTTATTTCCAGCATTTTTTTATTTATTTGCTTTATTCGGTGTTGTACTCTTTGAGCATTATCTCATTTCTGTGCGAGGAACACAAGGCATCGAAGGCGACTCGTCAGGCGAGCCGAAGAACCCGCATCGAATTAAATCGTGTGGCTTTGAGAGAACTTGTAAAAAAAGTCTGCATTTATAGCGGTTCCTGTTTGGGTTCTCGTGCATGTAACTGAATAAAAAAGGAGACTCTATGTGTTGTGTGGTTGCTTGACATAGGATAGAACTTGCACTCGTGGCTCGTAGAGCTTTCTTAGGTCTGTTTGTGCTCGTAATATCTAGGACCACATGTCACCATTCAAAGATGCACTCAGACCGTAGGACTTTAGCCAAAATTAAATTCGTTCTTCTCTCGCTAATAGAACTGCTTGTCTAGGAGCGGCTTTTCATTGCTTACATTCATTTAGTGTAAAAGTTTCAATTCTGTTTTGCATCCCACATGTAGATCACGAGGATCACTATAAGTCTTCTGAACTTGGCATACATCATCATTTTATCGTGTATCAGCTTTTCTCGACTCCCTCCCCCTTGGTTTTACAACTTAAGATTAAAGGAAATTAGGACTGGACGATTAGCATGCCTTTTGTGTTTGACTAATTAAGTGGTCATCTAACTTAAAATCGGGACTGCTGAACAAATTAACCAAAACAATCAACACAAAATTGGAAATTCTGTTTGTGGGAGAGTTACCCCGACCTTGATTTCATGCTGAGTGAGGGTATAGAGTGTGTGTGCACACCCTAAGATAGAGCCCCAGTCCTCACCTTCCATATCAACGTACCCCGCTCTTAGGAAATATCACAGGATGAAGTATTCGAAGTTCAACTGACCAACACCAAGTAGCTTCCGCCTGCTTCAACAAGTAGATAGGGGTGAAGCAACGGTGCACCGTGACAAGTTGCTAGTAACCCTCTGAGGTGAAGTTATAAGCATTATCAACCTCCGCCTACTTCAGTAGGTATATAGCGGCGGGTCCCTGAACTTTATAGATACTAACAAAGTAAACCATTAATAGGAGCTAAGAGAGGAAGGGCGTTGTTATCTTAGGCGACAGGTTAAATAGGGGAGATGCACCCGACATTGAGCCGACTTCCCTATAGGCCATCACATAATCCTTGCTACTTTGCTTGAAAATCACACTTAAAACCAACCAGATTAATCGGACTCGGCTTCGGGTCCTTCACTGTGTTGAGTGTGAACTCAGGGTTTTGTGATTCAATTGCTTGCTTTTGGTAGGAGCCAAATCCTATCTTTGCGCACTTGTGCTCCTGACATTACTTCTTTTTTCCGTCAAAGATGACTGACTGGGGGGATATTGACAATAGCTTCACAAATCTTTCATTGAACCCCTCACGAAGTGCGTCTTCATCGGCCTGAGCGCAACTTGGTCCAACCCGAGCTCATGACCCTCTTTAGTGCGGTATCTCTCACTCTCGGTATGGTCACCCTCAAGCCATCCCCTTTCTCTCCTCTCATCTCACTGAGGAAGGCCTTCGCCTTGGTAAGAATGTCTTTATTACTACATCCTCTAACCTAGACCACATTATTTATCCAAGTAAAGAGGACGAACCAAAGACCAATATGCCTAAGAAAGACCCAGACGAAGAGGAACACAGAGATGACCCTGTACATCAAGTCCTTGCCCGTTTATCTAGAGCTGAGCAGCTGAATGCAGATATTATATCTAGGATGGGAGAGGTGATCGAGGCGGGTGGAATAGACAAACCAATATTAGATGCCTACAACCCAGCTGAGAATGAGATACATAGTTGGCTCGTACCTGAGATACCCTAGAGGCATTTGAGCTGAAGCCCCATTTCCTTGGGTTGCTACCGAAGTTTAATGGAAATGCCACAGATGAACCATGTTCTTTTCTGAGAGACTTCGAGTTGGTGTGTAACAACCTTAGTCATCCTAGGGTTGGATAGGATTACATCAGGCTGAAGGCTACCCCGTTTGCCTTAAGAGATAAGGCTGCCCATTGGTTGAAGAATCTCAAGGTTAGATGTATGACCTGGAGGCAATTCAAAGATTAATTTCTGAAGAAGTTCTACCCACTCAGTAGGACTAACCAGATAAGGACACATATCGCTAGTTTTTCCCAGGGTCCCCACGAACCATTCCATGAAGCCTGGGATAGATTCAATGACTTGACACAAAAAATACCCTTTCCATTGCATTACCTTGGTGATCTTAGTCCAGACCTTGTTCTATGGTATGACCCCGAAAATGCATGGGCTAGTGAGTGCATCCTGTAGAGGTAGCTATCTGAATAAGAACGAAGATGTCGTATGGAAGGACCTAGAGAAGATGGCAGAAAAGGGCAGATCTCATGCCACCAGGGCCTGTCAGGTGTCTCCCTCAAGCCTATCTAATGAGACACCTAGGAGGACTTTGGCGGATCTGACAGATGACCAAATCCCTATCATTGGGATAATAGCTGATAAGCTTACCACGGTAAAACTTGAGGCACTTTCACAATTGCTGAAACAAGTGGAGGAATTGACTGAGAAGGTAGCCAAGATACGACTACCTGCCCCTTCTACATCACATGTACCTATACATCGAGTTCATCTAGTACAAAAGCAGGTACATGGGCCTCAGAGCAGCTAGGTTGAGGAGTAGCAGTACACTCAGCAGGAGCAGCACGCACCCCCACGGGTGGAGTCAGTCTACGAGGAGCCTTCGTAGGTGTTTGAGATCAACGGGCTGTGGTACAACCATGACTCCATCGGCAGACAGTCGGGGATAGGGAATGGTAAGCCACACCGACCCTCCCTAGCTTACCAGAAAACCAGCTCCGTCCCCACAACGTGCTTTGTGTAATCCCGACCAGGAAAAGGATACCAGCCTTAGCAGCACTAGTAGCAATGCATATTCCACTCGAGCCAGGAGGTCCCCCACCACCTTACACCTCACAGTCCCACCCACATCAGTACTGACAAGGACAATAGGGACAATATAAACAACAGAATCACTCATCCTCCAGTCAACAACAGCATAACCCACCCACTAGTGATTTGGGGTCCCTTACCTTGGCCATCCAGACTTTGACTGATAGGGTTCAACAGATGCATAATAATTACCAAGACATAAGAACGGATCTGAACCGTGTCTCACGCTACTAGGATCAGCATATGGCACCAAAGACCCCAATTCCCTCCCAAGTTCAGGCTAACCCAATAGGCTCAATTAGGGTCAGCATCGACTATGAGATCAGGTATATTACCCAGAGTATTCTCTATCTGAACAAGAGATCCTTTATCATCTCCTGTACAGAACTAAGTTTCCTGCTTGAATGAAAACATTTCAAAGTTTTAGAATCTGAGTTGTCTTCAATAATCCCTTTCCCCCGTACCCTAAGGGTGGAAAGAAGAAATCTAAAAGAATTAAAAAAGATGACCCTGAGATGGCTGAGTTTTGCAACAAATATCTCAAGGTCACAATCTCCTTTGATAAGTATGTGGATATGATACCTGCATTTCAGAAGTAACTTACGGTGAGATGCACACCTACAAGGGTCAGTAGGAAAACAAGAAGCCGTGTCGAGAAGCATGTTTTGTCAGTATCCACTACTTGTGCCATCAAGAATGCATTTCTACGGAAACGATGGAACATGGGTGCCTACTATGTGGTGAGTCGTGTCGATGACACTGCGTTTGCACGCACTCTCTTGGATAATGGATCCTCAATTAATGTAATGCCCACAACCCTCAATGAGCGGCTAAATCTAGGTCCTCTTATGAAATATAGAGCTTTACTCTAGTTCAAAGAGAAATCAATCAGGAGGTCCAAGGGAGAATTGAGGAACATTATCATCAATGTCGAGGGTCGGGATTACATGGTGGAGTTTACACTCCTTGATATGTAGATCCCTAGAAATTTGAGACATTCTGAGATCATTCTTGGAAGGCCTTCCTTATAACAGCAGGGGCCTTATTTGATTATAAGATCGGGAAAATTCAGTTCCAAACTCCAGGCAGAGATGTGGAACTTGAGATGAAGCATACAAGGTGGCAAAGGCTAGATTCCGAATCAAGCACCGAGTAGACTTCGTCAGAAGTAGATTGTGTTCATGTAGACACCGTTGGGCCATGGAGACAGACCCAGCTAGCACCGATGAGTCCATCTCCACTGGAGATAATCTTGTACATGAGACAGTTAGCGAGATCTTTAGGAACGAGCAAAGTGCAGATCATACAAAAAGTGCATACCCTACATCTTCAATGACACAAAGGCCCAGCTGGGCCTGTCAGTCCTTCCATCATTAGGAAAATCAGAAGATGAGGATGATGAGTCAGATGTGGCTTTTATCGATTGCTTGGAAACTTTTGATGATTCAACTCCCGAGCTGAGTTAGTTGGTGGCAGTCACCTCAGAGACAGATCTAACCACTACCAGCATAGAGCCAAAATTGATTGAGCCAGATTTTCTAAATGACCACACTTTACCTGAGCTCAAACCATTACACACAACCCTGAAATATGCCTTCCTTGTAGGACAAGAGAGGAAGTTTCCGATCATCATCAACTCACGATTGACCGAGGAGCAGGAATCTCGCTTACTAGAGATCCTGGAGAAAAATCACAAGGCAATAGGCTGGATCATCTCCGATCTCCATGGGATAAATCTTGCTCTTTGTTCACATCATATCTCACTTGAGAATGAAGCAAAACCCTCTCGTAAGTTCCAACGCAGGTTAAATCCAAATTTACGAGAGGTCGTGAAGAAAGAAATTGAGAAATGGTGCGACATGGGTTTTATCTATCCCATCTCCGATTCCAAGTGGGTGGCACCTATCCATGTTGTCTCGAAGAAGTTGGGAATTCAAACGACCACCAATGAGGATGGAGAGGAGATCGTGACATGAGTACCCATGTTGTGGCATGTCTACGTGGATTACAAACGCTTGAATGTTGCGACAATAAAGGATCATTTCCCCCTACCATTTATCGATCATATCTTAGAAAGATTAGCGGGAAAGGAATTCCACTATTTTTAGATGGGTTCTCGGGCTACAATCAAGTAGCTATCACTCCTGAGGACTAGGAGAAAACAACATTCACATTCTCCTTTAGTTCCTATGCTTTTAGGCGAATGCCCTTTGGGTTATGCAATGCTCCTAGTAGATTTCAAAAGTGCATGATTGCTGTATTCGCCGAGATGGTCAATGAATTCCTGGAAGTCTTCATGTATGACTTCTCGGTCCAGAGTGATTCCTTTGACTCATCTCTTAGAAATTTGGATGGAGTCCTCAAAAGATGTTGTGAGGTTAATCTGGTTCTCTCTTGGGAGAAAAGTCACTTCATGGTGACGGAGGCCATTGTGTTTGGGCATGTCATCTTCGAGAGGAATGGAGGTTGACCCTGCAAATGTGGACGTGATCAGACGACTCCAACCACCAACCAACATAAAACAGTTGCGGTCATTCCTCGAGTATGTTGGATTTTACATGAGATTTATCAAAGATTTTTCAAAGATCGCCTGACCGCTAACTAAGATTATAGGAAAAGACATGGAGTTTATTGTCGATCAAAAATGTCTTGATGCCTTTAAGCGAATTCAAGGGATGATCATGGATGCCCCAGTCCTACAAGCCCCAGATTGGTCTCTTCCTTATGAGATCATGACAGACGCCTCAGATTTTGTTGTTGGGGTTGTGTTAGGACAGAGGTGAGACGGTGTCCTATTTGCTATATAATATGCAATCAAAGTGCTTGATCTCGCTCAGTGTAACTATACAGTTACCGAAAAAGAGATGCTTGTGGTAGTGTTCGCCTTAGATAAATTTAGATCTTTTGGATCAAAGGTGATTGTGTTCACAGATCATATAGCACTACGGTACCTCGTGGAAAAGAAGGATGCAAAGGCCTGTCATCTTAGGTGGATTTTACTTATCCAAGAATTTGACTTGGACATCAGAGATAAACCTGGAAAGAAGAATGTAGTGGCTGGTCACCTCTCCCATCTTGAAAATCTTGATACTTCTGATTATACACCTACTCGAGACTCCTTTCATGACAAGTCGGTTTATGTTATAGACTCACTCCCACGGTACGCCAATATAGTGAACTATCTTGTCTCCAAGAAAGTTCCCAAAGATTGGCCCAAGAGTAGCATAGACCGACTCAAGTCGGATTCGAGACATTAATATTGGGAGGATCAGATCTTTTTCTTTGAAGGACCAGATGTGTCTAGAGGAGGTGTATTCCTCAGGAGGAATATCATAGTGTTTTTACTTTTTACCATAGTCTGTAGGCAGGAGGACACCACTCCGGGAAGAGGACCGCATGGAAGGTTTTACAATGTGGTTTATACTGGCCGACTTTGTTTCACGATGCTCTCACCTTTGTGAAGTCGTGCCCAGTATGCCAGCAAATGGGAGGAACTATTGGTTCCAAGGATGAGATGCCAATGCAGCATGTCATCATTTGTGATGTCTTTGACGCCTGGGGCATCGACTTCATAGGCCCATTCCCAGTGAACCATGGTTTTGAGTATATCCTTCTCACGGTGGATTATTTATCAAGGTGGGTGGAGGCTATCCCGAACAGAGCCGCAGACAACATGACTATCTAAAAATTAATCAGAGACAATACCATCTCTAGGTTCGGGATCCCCAAGGTATTGATATCCGATGGGGGTAGCCATTTTGTGAACATGGATGTAAAGAAGCTTGTGAAGGATTATGACATAGAGCACCATGTCGCTAGTCCTTACCACCCACAGACCAACGACATGGCGGATGTGTAGAATAGGGAGGTTAAGACCGTATTGCAGAAGCTTGTCTGCCCAGATAGAAAGGACTGGTCTCAGATCTTGGACCAAGTTATTTAGGCCTACATGACAGCTTATAAGACACCATTAGGAACCTCCCCATTCAAGATGGTATTTGGGAAGCCGTACCACTTGCCCACAGAGTTAGTGCACAAATCGGAATGGGCAATGAAGAAGGTCATTTGGAACACACACCTAGGGAAGAAATATAGAGAGATGGATCTGAATGAATTTGTGGAGATCAGAAACCGAGCATACGACAATAGTTTGGTGTACAAGGACAAGGTGAAGCGTTGGCACAATAGACTTATCAGGCGAAAGACCTTTGTTCCTGGACATAAGGTATGGTTGTTAAATGCAAGGCTGAAGGTTTTCCCAGGAAAGCTCAAATCCAAGTGGATGGGTCCGTCCGTAGTCCATGCAGTGCATGATAGTGGATGTGTAGAGATCTCAGAATTTACATATAGTGCACAAACATCCCTAGTTAATGGATAACTGCTGAAACACTTTGTCGAACCTAATGAATAGTTAGTCCGTGTTGAGGTTATTGTTTTCATGCGTGAGGCAGACTCAGAAGACACACATAGAGTTGCACATGAAGCCTTTCAACATTAATCTCTCGCCATCAGCAACATCCAAAAGATTCAGATCATGATCTATCTGTATATACTCACTCCTTCTTATACATTCTCCAGATCTCATCGGTTCTTACACTCACTCCTGCCCTAGACTTAGGCTGATCAGAGCCTAAGTATAGGGGGTACCGATGCCCATCATGTATATACACTCACTTATTTCCCCTCTTAACCTCTCCCGCCCCATTTTTGATCTTATTCTACTTAGGCTTCTAGAACCTAAGTATCGGGGAGCGGAGCGACTTCTATACTTTTTGTTATTTTAGCTCTCCTATGCATAGTACAAGCTATGTCTTTTTCCTTGCTTCTCGTGCTCTGAGGACATAGCACACTCTAAGTTTCGAGGGCGTGTATATATTACATTTATAATTACCCATAGCTCGTACTTTCATGTATTTATGTATATATTATATAATAATTACAGGATGGGTAAAAATTGGTAGAAAAAGAAAAAACTTTTTGAAAAAAACATGTATAGTTGTATAGTATGTATACTGTATAAATTTGTAAAATAAGTGTAAAATAGTACTTTTGTAAAAATTATTGTAAAATAGGAGGTATACCAAAAAAAGAACAAAAATAAAAACAAAAATAAAAAGGCTTCTTATTTACTCTTGCATATCTGATGAATCTCCATTTCATCACCTTTATTCTATCATTTTGGCCTTAAAAAACCCCAGCAAATGCATGTAAATAGCATCAATTTGTCTATGATAGTATTCGTCATTTATTGTATTTATTGTGCATAGAATAAGGTTTTTAAATGCCAAAATTATAGAATAAAGAGAAGAAAAGAAAATTGAATAAAATATTGAAAATATTTTATGACCCGAACCCCGAGACCAAGTCCAGAATGGATTGATCGACAAGGAATAAAGTAGAGGGAGATAAGGGCCAATAATACAATAAATTCCTCATTTATTTATTCATTCATTTATGCATTTTGATACCTATTTTGTATTTAATTATTTATTCATCAGATAAAGAAATTTTGTACATGAAAGTTGTAGATAACAATGTGAATAAAAATACAAAATTGAGTTTGTGTAAAAAGAATATACAGTGTACATTTTATACACAGAATAAAAAGCCAGAATCTCAACTTCACAGACCCATATCTTGCAAATAAAAACTCAAAATCCACCAAAATCACCTTTAATTGTATATAGCTTTTCAAGAACTATTTAATAAAATTGGTTTCATAATTTTTGGAGTTCATTTGTGAAAGTTAGGTTTTTGGCCCCTATTCTACATAATACCGACTAAAATATTCAATTTACTCAGTACTTATTATTTTTACAAATTCATATTTTTATAATTTTGTAAACATTATTTATAACATATATGTACATTAAAATTAGAATCAAACCTAAAATAAAAAGGAGAATAAAATAAAACCATGCCAAAACATAGATGAAATACCTATGGCACCTATGTATATAAATAAAATGGAAATACATTCTTTAATTATTTTATTCTTTCATATTTTTATAATATTGTAAATACTACCTATATTACATTAAAAATGTAAATCCAATATAAAACCCAATAAAATCCATTAAATAAATAATATATATAATATAGGTAAAATACCTATAAGTATACCTACATAGTATATATACCTATTTATCTAAAAATGTAAATAAACTCATAAAAATTAAATAAAAATATATTTATACTCACAAAAATAATTTATAAATATATAAAATAAGAAAAATAAAATAATAAAATAAAAATATACAAAATAAAAATAAATACATGTAAATACACTTATAAATACACCTTTAAAAAAACTCATAATAAAATACTTTAAAAAAATTAAATAAAAATCACAAATAAATACTACATTATTTAATAAACATTTTTATTTTATAAATAAAATTTAATTAAATCATTTATTAGGTTAAAATAATCAGTCAATATCGTGCTGACTTGGACCAATAGGGTACCTGCGAACGTTGACCGCCTGGTCAACTCGACCCCCAGGCGGCTGATTAGACGTGGCTGGTCTTTTCCGCCCGTCTTCTCCCTTTATTCCCACTCGACTCATCCATCTCCTGACATCGCCGTCTTCATGAAAAATGTTCCCCGATCATTGTACATCCATACCCTTGTCTTTATCCCCTTGTAAATAGCCCCGATTCTTCTCTACGGCCCGATCAATAAGGGTGCGCCACCCTGTGTTTAAATAAGAAACCTCCGCCTTTGCCTCAATTTTGGTCAGCTTTTCTACCATTTTCTTCCTCGTATTTGGTCCCGGAGGTGCTCCTCGTGACAGGAGGACGCCGCCGGTGCCTTGAATCGGTTGAAGTAGGCGGAGGTTGCACCCAAGGCCGCCGCTCCGGCAAGGCCTCTGCTCCTTGGCCCAAAGCCAGGTATGAGCTGCGCTCTTTCGTTTATTTAGCTTAGAATCAGCCGTAGATTTTATCTATCACATTTTATTGCATGTTTTAGTTGATTAATTAGGTAGAATAGCTTGACCCGTAGTTCGCCAGAGCTCCGCTCTGGCGAACATCTCCACCCGCTTCCTTTGCTGATGCAGCTTCAAGTCTGGTCGTGGGACCTTCCCTCGAGCCGTGTGAGTCTTTTCTTGCAGGTTAGGAGCGCAACGATGCTCCAGGAGATGCATTCATAAGTCACCGGAGGCACCTGGAGCTCCTCGACTTCTCCGAATACGTGGTGGTGCTCTAGCGTGCCCCCGCTCGATTCGACACCTACAGCATGTTCAGCCACCGGCCAGGAAGCTCGTGGGACCCTTAGAAGCCTTGAAGGACATTCAAGAAGCGAGATCGAAGGCGAGGAAGTTCGGCCATCCCGGCCTTCTTCCCTATTCTTTCGCCTTGCCTCTCCGCCGTCGGATGATGAAGGTCTCCCCAGGTCGAGCCCCAATCGTCGGATCTGCCCGCGCTTCAGCCGTCCGATCACGCCAGATGATCTAATCTCAACCGTAGATCCGCGAACCGTCATCGCGCCTCAAGAGGACGACGCGTGTCAAGTGAACGAATCTGCACCGTCCGATGGAGCGCCTTTTGGGGGTAATTTGCTCTCACACCCCTCCTTTTTTTGTATTTAATTTTTAATATTGTAAAATAAAGATTGCATTGTAAAATAAATGTAATTTTTGTAAAAGGACCCCTATAGTTTATGGAATTACAAAATGGTCCTTCCGCGCCTCACGTGCAGTCCCACGTGAGGCGCGTGAATTTTGCGGTTAAACCCTGACGCTTTTTGTAATTGTAATATAGTGCATAAAAATTAAATAAACATTTATTCCTATTTGTATTTTTGCACAGATCCCCCTGACATTTATTTTATTTGCAAAAATGCCCCTGCCAGGCTGTTTAATTTTTATGTCTTTCATGTATTTATTAAAAATAGCCATGTAGCTCCTAAAAATCCACAAAAATTAGTGTATATGCTTAATGTAATGTACTTTCACACCCACACTTTTACCATACATTTTTTGCATTTTATCTAATTTTTAAAATTAAAATAGGAGCCCTTTTTGCCTTGTCTAATTTAGAAAAATATAAAAAATAGAAAATATTCTTTAAAAATTACAAAAAAATTATATATGGTGAATTTATATATAAATTGAGTCCAGAAATTGAAAAACCCTAAAAATAAGAAAAAAGAAAAATAAAAAAATCAGAAAGCTCCAAAATCCAACAAAAAAGGATAAAAACCCTAGAAAAATGCCAAAAATATATTTTTCTCTTTTATAATTATCTATATATTATTAATTATGTATTAAATTTAATTTGGGTAATTTTGGGACTTAGTTTATATTTTAAAACGCAAATATTTTCGGCCTATTTAATTAGTCCCATATTAGGGACATTTTTGGAATAAAAAATATATAAAAATTAGTAAAATTCCAGAAAAAATAAAAAAATTAAAAAAATATAAAAAGCCAAAAAATATTATATCTAAATATTTTAGGTATTAATATATATATCCATATATTACATTTCTCTCTCTTCTCTTATATATATCTCTTTATATATATTATATAATTTAAAATATAAAAAGAAAATATTAAAAAAATATAAATATAAAAACAACACAAAAATCATAAAAACAAAAAAAATATAAAATTAAAAACCCACAAAAACAATAAGGAATTTGACATGAACCAAGAATGGAATAATGCGCATTCATCTTCACCACACGACCATTCGCCTCCCAGTGTTCGACCTCTACTCATGCTTACACCTATACACACTTGCATGTAGAGTTATAATAAATTTTAACTCCCCATTTTTGATATTAATTGCATATATTTTATCGTGGGTTAATTGTTGATTGACCGAGGATTTTTTGAGTGGTCCATTCATCGACTGGATCTCTCGCCTTGTGATATTTCTAGACCCTCTGAAAAACTCAGTTATCAAATGGCGTCATTGCCGGGGAGGCAACGGATTTTGTGTGGTTGTTAGTTCATTTATTCAATTCTTTGCTCATGTCCAGTGTTTATTTTATTATTTATTTATTTGATTACGTATTGACATTATTGCTTGACTGTTCTGACCCCTTTCTTTCTTTGTCTTTGATGCGAGGGACTGCCAAGCGACGGAGGACCTCCTAGGAGGACCAATGCACTCGAGCGAGGCGGAGCTGGCTTTCGGACCTAGCCGGTAGGAGAGAGCATTAATGACAGAGGGAGAAGGAATTTTGAAGACAGTCTATATTTTTATGCATTTTATTTTATTTTATATATTTAAGTGAGAGAGTGACCTTATAATTGTAATAATACATGACTCTCATAGGTACACTCCGACTTCCCGAGGTCCATTGCCCGAGGGATTGTTCCCTTGGGGGCCTCGACGATTTTGACGTTTTTTCTTTATTTTATTTTAATTATTTTGTGTGAATGAGCCCTAGCTTAGGAATTGTTTGCCGATAGAGTAAGGTCCAAAGCCCCTAATATATTTGCATGTACCAATAGATGCGCTTCTGGACTTAGTTTAAATTTTAAACAGTCTCCTCATCATCTTCGAGCCTTCGTGCCGCGAGCCCACCCTGCCAAGCGCTGCTCCTGAACTCGATGTGTCGAGAGGAGGAGGGGTGAGCCTAGATCGGACTCCTGGATTGAAGATCGATGACCGACTTGTGGTGCTTCACGATAATAACAGTTACTATGTTATGACGATTTCTTGGGCTTGCATCTGCATATAGCATAGGTTTCAATTCTATTATTCATCCCGCATGGAGAGAGCTGGGAGGCACTGTAAGTCTTCTTACTTGACATGCATCATCGTTTTCCGACTTGCACGGCTTTTCCGATCTTCTCCCTCTGTTTTTGCCAACCTAGTATGTTTAATGGAAATTGAAACCTCGATAGGCACGTGCATTGAAAATACCCAAAAAAAAGTGATAACCAAAAATAAAACCGGGACTGCTAACTCCACTTGGACTTCATAGAAAACGTAATGGACTTCCTTGTCTTGGGAAGAGCAACCCCCTCATTGTATGCGTTTTAATTTCTCACGTACACACTAAGGAGTAGAGCCCAAATCCCATCAAGCCTCCTAAGTATTTGTACAATTTTTGTGGTTCTCACCTAACTCTAAAACCGAAAAGATAAATGACCGTCACCTGATGGTCTTCACTGTGTTGAGTAGGTGAATTTGGGGTTTGAATTGTGTATTGATTGTGACGTGGAGTCCGTTACGTTTTCATTCATTATTAGAGTAGTCGGTCCCATTGTGTGAGTCATCTTTTTCATCTTTGAGTCTCTCTTCCTCTCTTATACATATACCTCCTCATTTGCATCGAGTCATAATATTGGCGCTTGAGCTCAATCATTCTTCGCCAAGCCCTTCGTTTCCCTCTTCTTCACCACCTTCCTCGTATCCACCGTACCATCCCCATCTTCTTAGGTTCGAGGAGAGCATGCTCTTTGGACCACCATTTTGACGGTGTTCCCGCCTTGTGTGGAACACCCAAGTTTGTCTATGTCCCGATCTTCTCGCCCGCTCTCCTCGTCCCCTCTGTGTCACTCTTCTACCACCCGTGATATTGGCACGTAAGCTCAATCAGCTTCTCCACTCCATTGTGTTACCCTTCTTATCCCCCTTCCTCGTGTCCCCCGTATCACCTCTTCCTTTACCCGGGAACGCTGTGCACATCGATAAGGCCCGCATCGAGGATTTCATGATTACCTTGATTATTTGTGTAAGACGGGCCAATGATGTTGAGGATGCTGAGATTGATTTGGTGGATTTGTCTTTCATACGTGCATATGAGCTTATTGAGGATTTTTGATGATGCATGATGATTAGGTAGATTCTTTATCGAGGAATTTTTGGTCTCACACACCGGATTGAGGATGTGATATGATGCGATGATTTGGTGAAGATTTCATGAGTATCGATTGATATATCTATCTTGAGGTTCCACCCATCTTGATTTTGAGGATTGACTGATTATTCTGATTTGGACTTCCTGATAAAGGTGTGCGGATCCTGCATGATCTCTCATCTTCCTGTTTGAACCATCCTTGATCTCCTGACTCTTTGATCCACCCTGGCACTTAGAGGAGTCATGATAACATGTTGTGCCATCTCAACCAGATTTGATTGACCCGAGGGATGTTTTGTGATTGACCTGATTATTTGCTCCCTCACATGATCTTATGCCCTCCTGTTGATTGATGGATTCACACTATTTCAAGGACATGAGATTTTATGCCAGCATTCCCATGACCTACATTGCTCTAGCTCGCATTCTTCCCCGAGGGTTATCTGCGGGAGAATGCGACAATTTCTAGGACTACAGTTTCATCCACTTTTTGGGTCGCCATTTTGGTGGGACCCGAAACCGAGTCAGATGATATGCTTGATTGGCCACCCCTGGTGATTGTGTACCCGACCTGTCAGTACACGAGGCCAATGTACTAGACTCCTTTGAGTCTGCTCGCCTTGATGGTCCTCACAAGGATGAGCTTCACTTTTCTGCTTATTCCATGCCTAGTTCATAGCGCTCTCCGAGGGTTATCTGCTAGAGGCTATGACACATTATAGCTCTCGTGGTTTCTTCTGCTGGTAGATGATCTGTCGTCTACCGAGGCCACATTTTCTGTGGATCCGTCTGATGGATCCGGCTCCTTTGAGCCTCTTCTCTCCTTGACGACCCTCGTAAGGATGGGAGGTACTCTGATTATTCACTGTATATCTCACATCGCTTCCCGAGGACTATCTGAGGAAGGATGTGACACTTTCTTTACGATCGGCTTCACTCACTTCTGGTGCCCCTATCTGTTGGGGCACGTGGCCGCTTCATCTGATATGGGGAGTCAGTCTCTCTTGCTGATTGTGCGCCCGACCTATTGAGGCACGTGTCTGACATGGCCAGGCCCCTTTGAGTCCGCTCTCCTTGATGGTCCTTGCAAGGATGAGATCTTTTTTTTATTATTCCTTGACGAGCTCATAGCTTCCCGAGGGTTATCTGCGGAAGACTACGACATATTTCCGATCTGATTGGTCTCCTTTGTTGGTAGCCGATTTATCTACTACTGAGACCATTGTGTGGGTCTGTCTGATGGATCCAGCTCCTTCGAGCCCTTCTCTCTCCTTGACGACCCTCGCAAGGTAGAGACACATTCTGACTATTCCTTGCCTAGATTGCATTACTCCCTGAGGACTATCTGCGGGAGCATGCGACACTCTCTGTACGCTCGATTCCCCTTGCTGACTGTGTCTCCGATCTGCGGAGCACGGAATCGAGTCATCTGATATATATGATTTTAGTCCCATCCTGAGTTGCATATCATATCTGCAGATCATGGGACCCATCTGATTAGACTCCTTTGAGTCTGCTCATCTTGACGGTCCTCGCAAGGCTGAGCTCCTGATATCTGCTATTTCCATGCCTAGTTGGCAGTACGTTCCCCGAGGGTTATCTGCGGGACGCTGCCACACTTTCTTGATTTGTCGATCTCTTCTGCTGGTGGCTGATCTGTCGTCTACCGAGACCATTTCTATGATCCGTCTGATGGATCAGGCTCCTTTGAGTCCGCTTACTTTGACGACGCTCGCAGGGGTGAGCTTCTGTTCTGATTATTCATTGACTAGCATGTACTACTCCTCGAGGGTTATCTGTGGGAGAATACATCATTTTCTAGGTAGTTGGCTTCATTTCTGGTGTCTCCCATTTGGTGGAGCATAAAGCCAGGTCTTCTGACTTGTGTACTTGGTCTCCTCACTGGTTGTGTCTCCTCTCTGTTGGAGCACGGAGCCGAGTCTTCTGATTATTCTCTGATTACTGCTCACCTTGAGGACCCTCGTAGGAGTGAGCCTTGTATTGTGTTGTTCGGTGTATTCTTGTGACTTTCAGACTATATCACCACCGTACATCACATAGTCTCATATGCTTTACTTTAGACCTATCTGAGATTATGATTGACTTGGAGGGGTCTGTACTGCTCTTTCTTCCTCCAAGTCTTACGGTATCGGCTCCGCTTACTCATTCACTCCTTATGAGTCGGTCATCAGCATTACGCTTCCGATCCCTGCTTTACTTTCCGATCTGTTTGTCCCCGGTAGCTGACACCCACTTGATTGCAGATTCGGGTGTATTTTCACCTTCTGACTGCGTCCTCGTTCTCACAGGGAGACGACGATGAGAGCACGGTAGTCACTTACCAGATACTGTCTTGTACTTCACCAGTTTCTTCAGCAGTTGTATATATGTGTATTGTCTATTCCTTCTTTCTCCCGCATGTTATGTGTGCCCCAGATTTATCGCCATATCTTTGTGTCTATACTTAGGACGTACCTTGTCCTAAGTATAGGGGGGTACACACCGCTTCGTCACTCCTGTTGCTGCCTATACTTAGGGATATCTCACCCAAAGTATAGGGGGAGTGATGCCTATATTCTCCATAATCTTTTCATCGATCTGTATATATATATATTTTTTCTTCTTTTCTTTTTCATATTTCTTTATCTAAATAAAAGGTGTCGCCCCTTTGTGTCAGTTTTCTGTACTTTGGACGTACTTTGTCCTAAGTATAGGGGGTGCACCCCTGATTTGTTAATTCTTTGATCTGTTTATTCCCACCCTTGGCCCTCCCTACGTTGTTTGCAGTCTGCTATACTTAGGTTTACTTGATCCTAAGTATAGGGGGGACGATCAACTTCTCATTCGTTCATCTCTTATTCGTATATTCTATAGATTTTTCTATACTCAGTACGAGTTATGTCTTCTCTGTTCTTTTCGATCTATGAGGACATAGCTCCAGCTAAGTATAGGGGGGTCGTATATACTCTGTATATACTTTAGCCATAACTCGTACTCTCGTATTCTCTTAATAATATGGCTAATAATTCTTTAAAATTAATTAAAATACCCTAATAAAAAGATGTTATCATTGCTCAAATTCTTTTTATGTACTGATTAATAAATCAGGTGAAAATATTTTTTGCAAAATGTTTGAAAAATAGTTTGAAAATCTTTGTGAAAATATTTTGAAAACTATTTTGAAAACGTTTTGTTACTTGTTTTCAACCTTTGTAAAAACATTTTGGTTTATAAAGTTTATTTTCTTTGTGTGAAATAAAATGTTTGAAAAATTGTTTGCAAACGGTTTGAAAAATGGTTGCAAAAATATGTGAAAAATCTATATATTCTGTTTGGAAAACCTTTGCAAAATGATTTTCAAATGTGTGTACATGTTTGTAAAGTGCTTGTAAAAATTATTTTGGACTATAGTTTTTCAAATTGTTTGTAAAATGATTTTCAAATAAATTTGAGGAATATATGCATCAAATTAATAATAAATAAAAAATATATATATATAAATAAAAATATAATAAAAATAAATAACACAAAATTCTTTAATAATTGTACATATATATACCTTTAAATAAAAAAAGGAGATAAACTATAAATTCTTATTTTTTGTAAAATAAAGCGGCACGCCCGTGTAAATTAGCTGTATATATTTTATACTTTGGGTGCCAAAATTCTTTTATTTGCAAATTCTTTGTTTAAAAATTCCTCTCTTTCTTTTCAAATTCTTTGAAAAATTGCATTATTCTTTGCATATTTGTAAATAGCATTTGCATAGCATTCATATATTTTTGATTGAGCTTGATGATTGAACTAGTCCAATAAAGTCGAAGATCGGAGCTTGGTTGGACCTTACCGCACCTAACTGCACTGGAACCTTATGGGAACTAGGTTTAAGGTACTTCAGGTCTATTCAGACTTAATTCTTTGATAAATCAACTCTGGGTTCATGTCACCTCAACTGACTAACTAGAACTTTTCGAGACACACGCATGACTCTTGTCGGCCGTGACCTAACTTGGACACTTGCACCTTTCACTTGGCTCATCTCAGTTGGAGTGGTGACGGGGTTGGATTTGCCAGTCTGAGACGCACACGGGTGGAAACATTCGTCCTCATCTAGGGAGGGACGTGCACCCCAACCTGGTCTAGTTTCAATGAAGTCGAATGACAGGAGAGTGTGGGTTGCAATAAAGCTTCAAAAGAGGGATAGTCTTCTGGCTCAAGAGGAAAAAGTCCTTATGTAAATGCTGCTGTAAATAGTATGTTGCAAAAAAAACTCCAAAAAAAGTGGACAGGCTTGTAAATAAATAAAAAACTAAAGTGCCTGCTGGAGTATGTATATACGTTGTATAGAAAATAAGCAAGCTTGGGCATCAAAGTTATACCATGTGAGCCTGCAGCTGGATGACTTGACTACACTGGTCTTGCATCCCAGGAAAGGTAGCTACACTGGCTACCATCCATTCTTTTCTCCTCCTCCTCCTCTTGAGTGGGATGCCACTTGAACTTAGAAGGGAATACCCCGCTCCTCGACGGTAGAGGGCTGGATTGGGAAATCTTTGGGTTGTCATTCTGGAGAAGTCAGTTCCTTTGTCATTTCAGTTGGGGAGAGCCACTATCACTTACACTATACAAGTCAGCTTCATAGTTATAAGGGTTTGCGTATGATGTAGGCTAGTTCTGACCTGGCTATTGAGGTAATTTGAACCGAGTTCTGTGACTCTCGAAGGCTGTTGTGTTTTAAATTTAGTTCCCGACTAGGTTCCACACACATTTTCACGTCAAGATCTAACCTAAACTCCAAATTTTGATTTTGTACGTATGAGTTTAATAATCATGATCAATTCAATTTATTATTTAAATTCTTTATTTTTGCTTTTTCTTTTCTTCTTATTCTTTATTCTTTTTGTACTTATTGCATAAGTATTTGCTAGGGACTAGCAAAGGCAAGTATAGGTTGGTGATGAATCTCCATTTCATCATCTTTATTCTATCATTTTGGCCTTAAAAACCACAGCAAATGCATGTAAATAGCACCAATTTGTCTAGAATAGTATTCATCATTTATTATACTTATTGTGCATAAAATAAGGTTTTTAAATGCCAAAATTATATAATAAAGAGAAGAAAAGAAAAAGGAATAAAATATTGAAAATATTTTATGACCCGAACCCTGAGACCAAGTCCAGAATGGATTGGTCGACAAGGAATAAAGTAGGGGGAGATAAGGGCCAATAATACAACAAATTCCTCATTTATTTATTCATTCATTTATGCATTTTGACACCTATTTTGTATTTAATTATTTATTCATCAGATAAAGAAATGTTGTACATGAAAGTTGTAGATAACAATGTGAATAAAAATACAAAATTGATTTGTGTAAAAAGAATATACTGTGTACATTTTATACACAGAATAAAAAGTAAGAATCTCAACTTCACAGACCCATATCTTGCAAATAAAAACTCAAAATCCACCAAAATCACCTTTAATTGTATATAGCTTTTCAAGAACTATTTAATAAAATCGGTTTCATAATTTTTGGAGTTCATCTGTGAAAGTTAGGTTTTTGGCCCCTATTGTACATAATACCAATTAAAATATTCAATTTATTCAGTACTTATTATTTTTACAAATTCATATTTTTATAATTTTGTAAACATTATTTATAACATATATGTATATTAAAATTATAATCAAACCTAAAATAAAAAGGAGAATAAAATAAAACCATGCCAAAACATAGATGAAATACCTATGGCACCTATGTATATAAGTAAAAGGGAAATACATTCTTTAATTATTTTATTCTTTTATTTTTATAATATTGTAAATACTACTTATATTACATTAAAAATGTAAATCCAAAATAAAACCCAATAAAATCCATTAAATAAATAAAATATATATATCATATAGGTAAAATGCCTATTAGTATACCTACATAGTATATATACCTATTTATCTAAAAATGTAAATAAACTCATAAAAATTAAATAAAAATATATTTATACTCACAAAAATAATTTATAAATAAATAAAATAAGAAAATAAAAAATAAAATAAGAATATACAAAATAAAAATAAATACATGTAAATACACTTATAAATACACCATTAAAACAAACTCATAATAAAATACATCAAAAAAATTAAATAAAAATCACAAATAAATACTACATTATTTAATAAATTTTTTTTATTTTATAAATAAAATTTAGTTAAATCATTTATTAGGTTAAAATATTCAGTCAATATCGTGCTGACTTGGACCAATAGGGTCCCTGCGAACGTTGACCGCCTGGTCAACTCGACCCCCAGGCGGCTGATTAGACGTGGCTGGTCTTTTCCGCCCGTCTTCTCCCTTTATTCCCGCTCGACTCATCCATCTCCTAACATCGCCGCCTTCATGAAAAATGTTCCCCGATCATTGTACATCCACACCCTTGTCTTTCTCCCCTTGTAAATAGCCCCGATTCTTCTCTACGGCCCGGTCAATAAGGGTGCGCCACCCTGTGTTTAAATAAGAAACCTCCGCCTTTGCCTCAATTTTGGTCAGCCTTTCTCCCATTTTCTTCCTCTTATTCGGTCCTGGAGGTACTCCTTGTGACAGGAGGACGTCGTCGGCGCCTTGAATCGGTTGAAGTAGGCGGAGGTTGCACCCAAGACCGTTGCTCCGGCGAGGCCTCTGCTCCTTGTTTCAAAGCCAGGTATGAGCTGCGCTCTTTCGTTTATTTAGCTTAGAATCAGCCGTAGGTTTTATTTATCGTATTTTATTGCATGTTTAAGTTGATTAATTAGGTAGAATAGCTTGACCCGTAGTTCGCCGGAGATCCGCTCCGACGAACATCTCCACCCGCTTCCTTTGATGATGCAGCTTCAAGTCTGGTCGTGGGACCTTCCCTCGAGCCGTGTGAGTCTTTTCTTGCAGGTTAGGAGTGCATCGAAGCTCTAGGAGATGCATTCAGAAGTCACCGGAGGCACCTGGAGCTCCTTGACTTCTCCGACTACGTGGTGGTGCTCCAGCGTGCCCCCGCCCGATCCGACACCTCCAGCATGTTCAGCCGCCTGCCAGGAAGCTCATGGGACCCTTAGAAGCCTTAAAGGACATCGGAGAAGCGAGATCAAAGGCGAGGAAGTTCGGCCATCCCGGCCTTCTTCCCTGTTCTTTCGCCTTGCCTCTCCGCCGTCGGATGATGAAGGTCTCCCCAGGTCGAGCCCCAACCGTCGGATCTGCCCGCGCTTCAGTCGTCCGATCATACCCGATTATCTAATCTCCACTATGGATCCGCGAACTGTCATCGTGCCTCAGGAGGACGACGCGTGTCAAGTAAACGAATCTGCACCGTCCGATGGAGCGCCTTTTGGGGGTAATTTGCACTCGCACCCCTCCTTTTTTTGTATTTAATTTTTAATATTGTAAAATAGAGATCGCATTGTAAAATAAATGTAATTTTTGTAAAAGGACCCCTGCAGTTTATGGAATTACAAAATGGTCCTTCCGCGCCTCACGTGCAGTCCCACGTAAGGCTCATGAATTTTGCAGTTAAACCCTGGTGTTTTTTGTAATTGTAATATAATGCTTAAAAATTAAATAAACATTTATTCCTATTGGTATTTTTTCACAGAACCCCATGTCATTTATTTTATTTGCAAAAATGCCCATGCTAGGCTATTTAATTTTTACGTCTTTCATGTATTTATTAAAAATAGCCATGTAGCTCCTAAAAATCCACAAAAATTAGTATAGATGCTTCATGTAATGTTCTTTTACGCTCACACTTTTAACATGCATTTTTTTGCATTTTATCTAATTTTTAAAATTAAAATAGGAGCTCTTTTTGCCTTACCTAATTTAAAAAAATATAAAAAAATAGAAAATATTCTTGAAAAATTACAAAAAAAATTATATATGGTGAATTTATATACACATTGAGTCCAGAAATTAAAAACCCTAAAAATAAGAAAAATAAAAATAAAAAAATCAGAAAGCTCCAAAATCCAACAAAAAAAGATAAAAACCCTAGAAAATAACAAAAATATAATTTTCTCTTTTTTAATTATCTATATATTATTAATTATGTATTAAAATTAATTTGGGTAATTTTGGGACTTAGTTTTTATTTTTAAAACCCAAATTATTTTTGTCCTATTTAATTAGTCCCATATTAGGGACATTTTTGGAATAAAAAATATATAAAAATTAGTAAAATTCCAGAAAAATAAAAAAATTAGAAAAATATAAAAAGCCAAAAAATATCATATCTACATATTTTAGGTATTAATATATATATCCATATATTACATTTCTCTCTCTTCTCTTATATATATATCTCTTTATATATATTTATAATTTAAAATATAAAAGAAAATATTAAAAAAATATAAAATATAAAAACAACACAAAAATCATAAAAACAAAAATAAAAAAATATAAAATTAAAAACCCACAAAAACAATAAGGAATTGGACATGAACCAAGAATGGAATAATGCGCATTCATCTTCACCATACAACCATTCGCCTCCCAGTGTTCGACCTCTACTCATGCTTACACCTATACACACTTGCATGTAGAGTTATAATAAATTTTAACTCCCCATTTTTGATATTAATTGCATATATTTTATTGTGGGTTAATTGTTGATTAACCGAGGATTTTTTGAGTGGTCAATTCAGCGACTGGAACTCTCGCCTTGTGAGATTTCTAGACCCTCTAAAAAACTCAGTTATCAATATCATCCTTGCATTTCAAAAGAAAAAGAGTGTCTTGCATTTCATTCATCTCTGCAGCACATCATCTGCATTGCATCTGCATATCTAGCATATGCAAAGTGAAAAGTTAGTGGGTTCTGAACCAAGTTATGAATAGATGTCAAGGATGTATTTGATTTGACCTTGATTTACCTAATTCAGAGGAACCTTACAGGAACTGGAGTTAAGATCTTTCAGGTCGAGTGACTTAATTCTTTGAGTCTGCAGGTCTTTGTTCACATGTCATCTTGATTGGTCTAAATAGAATATTTCATACACACACATGATTCTTTTAGACCATGACCTAACTTCGACAAACACCATTCACATAGCTCTTCATTGATGAGGAGGCGGAATCCTTTGGCTTGGAGTAGAACATGAGTGGAAACATCCATCCTCCTCTAGGGACGATAGTGCATCTCATCCTAGTCTAGTGGTGTTGACGTCTAACGACAGGATGTTGTGGGTTGCAATAATGCTTCAAAAGAGGGATAGTCTACTGGATCAAGAAGAAAAACTCCCTATGTACATGATGCACCTTCTATATATGTCAAAAAAAAGAGAAAAAATGCAGAATCTCCAAAAGTGGACAGGCCTGATTGAAAAGTAAAATGCCTGCCGGAGTGTATATACAAGTATAGAAAAATAAGAAGAGCTTCAAAGTTTGCAGCTGGATGACATGGCTACACTAGTCAAGCATCCTAGGATGCGTAGCTACACTGGCTACCGTCCATTCTTCTCTCCAACCCCTCTTCTTGAGTTGGTCGCACTTGAATTTAGAAAGGAATACCCCTCTCCTCGAGGAAAGAGTTGCTAGATCTGGGAATTAGAGTTACCTTGTTAGAGGAGGCTAGTTCTTTACCATCTCTAATGTGGAGAGCCACTTATACAGTACAAGTAAGAATCATAGTCATCAAAATTTATGTACGAGGATCTGTTCTGACCTGACTTTTGAGGCGACTTGAATAAGAGATTTGTGGAACTTAAAGGCTGTTAGGTCTTAAATTCAATTCCCGATAAGGTTCCGCCACACTATTAATCCAAAGGTTGAGTCAAGCTCCATTTTCACCTTGTGTTCATGACCTTGGTATGGAACCCAATCTCATTTCACTTTTGCATTTCATTTTAGTTGCTTGGGGACGAGCAAGGTTTAAGTATAAGGGGTTGATGAATATGTGATTCATCATTCTAAAAGTTGAAAATAGAGCTTTGTTCCTGAGTAATTAGTTGCATTTCATCATTTATTCTGCATTATTATCATTCATGCACCTATAAATAATTTCTGCATTTTAGCATGCATTTTTGCATTAAAATAAGAAGCAAAATCCCCTTATAAATATCACTTGTAAAACATAAATTTCCCCTTATTTGTATCTATTTTATACTAACACCAAATCTAATAAAATCAACTCTATAGTGTATATATTACTTACACTAATAAAGGAAAAAATATAAAAATACTTAACTTGTAAAATTGTCCAACAAATCCCATATCCAAGTTTGAGACTAAGAGCCTTAAAATGCACATATCTCTCTCATACAGTGTTTGATTTAGGTCTACTCACTTTTAAAGTAATATACATTCAAAGATGTTCAAAACAAGACTAGTTTCAAAAAATCGGAGATCGTATGTGAAACTTGGGTTTTGGGCCCTATTGTATATTGTGCATATTGACCAAAATACCCTTCTTCTTTTCTTTTTATTTTATTAATTACTAAAAATCCAAAAAAAATAGATTAAGTTGTAAACATTCCTTTCATATTTTTTCTAACTTTATTTTGATTTTTCTCGAATTAAAAATGACAAAAAAATGCAAAAGACAAAAATGTGGTAGTTTATACTTATAAGATACCATCCAAAAATGTTTTTTTACAAATAACTCCCTTTGATTTTCGATCCTTCATAAAACATTGTAGATCTCATCGAGACGAGAAACTTTCATATTGACCACTTTTTGATTTGACCTATTTTAATATTTCTTTTCGATTTTTCTTTTGATTTAAATTGAGATTTTTCTGGGAGTGATACGTGGCCGCTCCTAGAGCCGCCACGAGTCACCCACTATTGTTTAAATAATTAATTTAATTTAATTATTTAATTGTTTTAAATAATTAAAAATAACATGCCATGTGGCTGCTCCCTAGCATGGCACGTGGCGCCCTCTCCATCCTCCCTCATCGTGTGCGACACACGTGATGAAACCCCCCTCCCCTTCCTCTCGTACCCTCATCTTCCTCGGGTGGAGTGTAACCACCGCACCCTCGCGCCTTCCGTGCGGTCCACCTCATGCCAAACTCGTTCCCTCCGCCTCCTGCGTGAGCTGCTGACCTGCCCGCATCACGCGACAATGCGCAACGACCGCACCCGCATCGCCATTCCCATCAACCTACACCTCTGCCTGGTGCGGTGGATCCGCATATGACCAGCTCGCTTTCTACATGATCCTCTTCTCTCCCTCTCTTCCCGTTCTCCCTCTCTCTCTCTCTCTCTCTCTTCCCCATGCCAACCACCTCCATCTCCTGCGCAAATGGCCCAATGCGCAACAACCACCCTTCTCACCACTTCAACCACTTCCTGTCAGACTGTCCACCAATTCCTCTAATGCCAATAACCTTTAAAACCTTGACTAACACATGCGCTTCAATTCATCCTCCAATCCTAGCAAGAAGGGAGAGAGCTCCCAGGCGAGTTCAAGTGACAGTAGGTCTCGGGTCCAAGGTCAAGCAACAACCTTTCCTTCTCTGACGAGATCTAAGTGGTTGCAACCCCCTGTCACAACCACCTTTCATAGCTGCTCGAGCCTCGACGTGCTTCATCCACGACTGGAGGCAAAGATCTCAGAGTGTTGCTCCGACAAGCAACCTCCACTAGGCAAACTCACATCAGGTATAACTTTTCTTTCTTTTCTCTGTTCTTCCCCTCCCCTTTTGTTTTCTTCTCCCCAAATCAACCACTATTTTATCCTCCATTCCCTCCCTTGATTCACTCGCTCATCATCCCTTCGCTTCTCTAATCCGTTCCCATCGTGTTCACTTCCATCTATACGTGAGTTGCATCAGCCACGACTGGAGGCAAAGATCTCAGAGAGTTGCTCCGACAAGCAACCTCCACTAGGCAAACTCACATCAGGTATAACTTTTCTTTCTTTTCTCTGTTCTTCCCCTCCCCTTTTGTTTTCTTCTCCCCAAATCAACCACTATTTCATCCTCCATTCCCTCCCTTGATTCACTCGCTCATCATCCCTTTGCTTCTCTAATCCGTTCCCATCGTGTTCACTTCCATCTATACGTGAGTTGCATCTTCCTCGACCGCCCAAGGCTCTGATGTCATCACCTTCACCGACGACCATCTCCACCTAGCTGTGGAGCTTCTCTTCCTCGACACCAACTTCAGGGCCACCTATGCAACACCACCAAGCCCGGATCGTGTGTCGACCGGGCATTGCCCTCCTCGACTACTCACATCGGAGCTGCTTCGCCACACACACATCTTCCTTGGACCTCGAGCATGTGTCGCCTGATGTCCAAATTCCTCCAAGCTACGGTCACTACCAACAACGACCCCCCGTGCCCTCGACACCTCCAACAGCTTGTGCGGTCGCTCCACCACCGTGCCCTGTAACTCAAACGGAGAAACTTGCCCCTCCGCTCCACTACTACTGACCCTGCTACCTCGAGCTGAACACATCTCCTACTCATCCTCATTCCAACCTCATATGCATTGTATATGAGGAAGGGCGTAATTTCAGCAGAAGCCCTTGTTTTTCCGTAAATCCTTGAAAGACCCGTTGTTGGATGAAGCACGTGCGTTGCACGTGCCCAATGGTGAAATTGAACATCGGACCCTGCATCTTTAGCAAATTACACCCGAGTCCCCGACAGCTGGAGAGCATGTGCGACACACTCGCGCCCCTGGGACATCTGCATAAATTCCCTCTCGAGTATAGGTAATTCATTTTTAGTCTAGTCAGCATGTTTCTTTAATCAAATTAATTCTGTATTTCATATACACCCCAATGTTCACATATTGATTTGAGCATTAATTTTGCACCATTTATTCATTTTAAAAATTTCTCATTGTAGAATCATTGTGAAGAATTGTTATTTGTGAGCATTGGTTTATTTAGTATAATTTATTCGGTGAAATATTGCATATTTTACCCACTGTATGTTCCGAAAATGATATTAAATTAATTATTGCTCCAAAAATTGTGAAAAATTCGCAATAGGTAGAATTTTAGTAGTTCTATTTTGTGCCAAAAAAAATCTTCACTTTTGCTTGCACATTGAGGTCTAAATAAATTAATTAGTATTTCTTTTAATTGGTTTTTAATAAGTCAGAAATTAATTATTTATGAGGTCTAGTAATTTTCGTGGATTCATCTCACATACAAGTATCTAGGATAATTCAGTCTCTGAAAATAATTTAATTTGATATTTATTAAAAATTAAAATTAATGTAAATCACCCTGCATTCATATTTAATTCATAGTTAATTCATAGTTAATTCATAATGAGTCAGAAAATTCCAAAAAATTGCATTAGCTTAATTTCATCATTATTCATCTTGTGGCTAAGTTTGAGGATTTTTGGAAGTGATTTGATTGAAATTTATGTTTTAACCCTCAAACTAGCTCGAAATTGCTTTTGCATTTATCACTTCATTCAAAAATACAAAAAATTTCCTCTCTGTGAACCTAGCATCTAAATCGACTGAAAATTAATCTAAGGAAAAAGTTGCCTCCCTGAGTTCGACCTTAGGCTTGCCCAAGTAAATAATATAACCGCTTGCATTTAATCGAGAAATTAATTAATCAAGAAATTAATTAAGTGGTTTTTGATTGATCCGAATTTATCCGACTAGAATGAAATAATTAATTCAACAATTAAAGGGGTTAATTTTGGATTTTTCACTCTCTCAGTAAAAATATGTAGTCTTTTTATCCAATGGAGATTGTTGCAACAATTGCATCAACATCCATGTGGATGACCATTAAACCTTAAGATTAAATTTTGTATTCTTCTAAAACATATGCAACAATTACACGCATTATTAAAAGAATGAGATACAATTATAAGACTTTGATCTTATCAAATAAGCAAGTCAATTTCAATGATTATATGTAGAAGAGTCCTTCTCTAAGGATCCTAGATAGTATATATAGTCATACCCTCAACACATCAATTTATTGCAGCATTGGCATTCATCAAATTTTGGATGTTATATGTATGGAAGTCATAGAAGTACAATCATCTCTTTGCCATTCCTTCTTACTTGAGTCAGACCCATGCTTCCACTATGCTCCCGTCATCTATAAACAACCATTGCTTAAGACAAAGGATCTCTTATGTTGAACTCAAAAGTTTTCAATATAAGAGTATCTAAACATTTATATATGATTTATTCAATTCATACAATATGAATATTATAAAGCTTCATGAATGACAAGAGTATAGATAGTAGAATGATGACACTCATCATATCTACATCCATCTTAACTCTTAAAGACTTTTGTTCAGGTAGGTACTCAAACAATTTGAGTACAATATCTCTTATCGAGCCACCATTCTATGTATTGCAGTGAATCATGAATGCTGCAGTGAACCATGTCATTCATGATTAAATGTCGAGAGCACATATGTATACCGAAGCATCTTCTTAGGTTTTACAAGGATTTTTGATAATTACGATCATCATCGACATGATACTTCCAAAGCAGACTCGGTGAGAGATCAAGACTATAAATAGATACAAACCCAAGGTTGTTGTATATTATCAATTTAAGTACCATTCCTCATTATCATGAGGAAACTTGCACATTGCAACCACATACATTATTTGTTCAACTGGAAGTACAATATCTTTATCATGAATCCAATTCATGATAATTTACTGGTTATTTTTAAATATAGTTTTTGAGTGGGTTTGATGTAGGTTATCTGAAATAAGGAATATTTGCATAAATATATATTTTTACTTTGATTTAGGGATTTTTATATCAAAGTTGTCTTGCATTGTCAACTCTGAAAGTTCATTCCCTTATTCACTTTTAAGGTAAGAGATATACTTACGATTATATCTCAAGCAAGATATGGAATCTCCTTCTTACCTTTGTTACATATCAATAATATGAGAACTTGTAACTCGGATAAAAAGAAGCGAGAATTCATTCCATCTTGCAAATCTAACTTGCATTTCCCAATTTGATCTTCAACACATGGGCCCGCCACCCCTGAGGCGATGGTGACCTGTCATTAATTGAACCAACCATCAACATGATTAGAACTCGCTATGTGCAATTCGATGTCACCCCCAATTTTATGACGACTCGATATTGCGGTTACTATGCATATGACCTCACTCTTTTAAGAAGCAAAGAGCACACTCCATGTGTGCTTGTATGCATCATCCTTCACTTCGGACATGCATCTCCTACATACGATCCATGGCCATGAAACCCTTCGCCTTGACGGGAGACCATGGATGTCACTTATGTTATCCTTCATATCATGTTCAAATTTTAATTAATTATTATGAATCATATATACATAATTAATACTTCCAACAGAAATACCACTCTATTCATAATAGAGTGTTTTAATTGGATATAATTTATGTAATCATATTAAATCAATTACCAACCTTTTCAATCAACCAACAAACAATCTTAATTGTTACTTAAAAGGATGGTATAATCTAAAAAAATGAATTATTCAAAGTTTAATCATGAAAAAAAATGCATCATGATCTCTTCAAGAATTATCCTTTCCCTACCCACTGTCATGGCCAGAACACACAGTATGTGGGACACACCGCACATGGAGCAACCTGCTACCCCATTGATTCCCGACTAGACACCATATCTGCCTTAGGTAAGGATGTAATTTGATCATTTTGTATTTGAGATGATATTCGATCTTTCAAACGAAGTTATAGAATATAATATTTATCAAGACCTTTTTGATTAATATCATAAGGATTTTTGTTAAACAAATTCCCAATCATATTCAAGTAACAATGTTTGCATGTAGAGATTGTCCTACAACTATTGTAGGATAAACTAGGGTTTTCATGAAACATTCATTCAATGACCTATGATGATTGATCAATTATTTTTATAATTATTAGGTATCATATTTAGTCATGGTAAATTCATAATTTCCATCATTTCCATTGAATTATAAACACATAAAGTAAAGGGATTTGATGATCTAATCATCTTCCAAACCATCTCCACTAAATATGGGATATCTAGGGCAAACTGAGTGGGAGTGTTGTGAAATAAATTCAAGAGGTTTGCTGATTTGATTCTCTACTTAATCCAAGTGTTTATTCCTTATTTTATGATGGGAAAATAGTGAGTAAAATTAATTTTCCACAGATCCGTGAATTCATGCAAGACATCTTTCATAGTGGGAACTCTTCGAATCATTTTCATGCATTTTTGGTACCAATTATAGGTTACTATTTTTTGAGACATATTTAGACATTTTAAATACTAATTAATAACAAAAAATACATCCAAATAGTGTATGAATAGTAGGATATTAATTAAGAAAAAAAATCGATTTGAATCTTGCATCCAATGCAAAAATAATGAATCCCGTGCATCTGAAACTTGAACCTTGATCGCCTAGAGTTTCGGATCACCTCTGATACCACTTGAAGGATATGGAAATATCCTTAAGATCATCATGGAAGTGTGAAGATCATGTCATATACTATCAGAGCGACTCGTCGTACTTGTAGCTCAGGGAGCGGTATTTTAAAAAATTAAAGTGATGAAACCACATGATCCGAGAACATTTCTCGAATCGTTTAATCTAAACCGCATACATGTACTAGGGTTACCTCTTCAAGCTTGGTTGCAATCGCAGTCTCTAAACAAAGGAGACCTCCTTTCTCAAGTCTGATCCAGTAGAGGAGATGCTTGTGAGCGTGCTAAAAAACACGTGCTTCTTGTAATCCAAGTTGAAAATCCCAGTGGTGAGGCACCTTATTTCCTCTCCCAAAATTCAACATCTTCTTCATGAGCCAAGCACATCGAAGAAGATGGAGATCCACGAGTAGTCGATTCGACAACACAATGGTGTCGTGGTGACTACAAGATTCCATAAGTCAATAAGAGGACGGTCACTATATTTATATAGAGAGGGGGATAACTATAGAGAGAGATGGAAAGAGGTTAATTCCTCTTGGAATTATGTAGTCATCTAAAAGGCAAGGACTCCCTTCCTTTTATACTATTTGGATGCGCATGGATCTCAATCCTTGTTCTCTCTTAATCCAATGGTATAGATTAAGAAGTTATTCGTCAATGGCCATGATTTGTTGCTACAAATTTGCAACAACCAAATAATTAAAATAAATTAATTATATCACTTTATCAATATAACAACTAATTCATTTTAATTTAATTATAATATCTAAATAATTAAGGGAGGCAACCACCATCCCTAAAATAGGCTTGTCATCCCCCCTTGAATGGTTCATGGTGGACGACCACCTTTTAGGTGGTTAGTTACCTTCCTTCATATATATACATATATATTATATTAAAAATGAAACAACTATTATTGCATTTATCTTCATAAAAATATTTTCCAATTAAATTTTTGGAAAACATCAATCATGTCGTTGACAAATATGAATCATATTCATATCCAACAAAATATATACATTATATTTACAATTAGTTGTTTATTGTGAATCCAATTCACAACAACATTAATTTGTAATTCTATTTACAATTAAATCTCTCCAACATAGGATAAATCATTATTATAGTAATCATGATTATTATGGACAATGATATCGACATTAATCATAATTTTGATAATTAAATCACATTTAATTATCCAAGGTAAGTCTTTTCATGCACTCAAATAATATGAATAATATTCAAATTATTTATGATAATAAATCACATTTAATTACCAAATTTTCTCAATGCTCAAATACATTATCAATAATGAAGTTATTCTTGATATCCTTCAAGAATAATTTGCTTTCTATGCAGATACTTGGAGATAAGGACAGGTCGATTGTACGTTCCATGCATAGTGACTTCGATTGATCATTGGGATTAATACCTAGAACAAACATGAAGTTTAGATCGTATTTAGATTGTCTCCTTCAGGGTTTCATCATTAAGTTTCTCATTTAATTATTGGGATTTGGTATCGATCATATACTTTCCAAAAGCATATATCATACATAGGTATTGATAATATAATTTCCAAAAGCATATATCAAACCTACAAATTCAGTCAAGCTTCCAAAGCGAGATGACTATGAGCGGAATTGGATTCCTAAAATCTCATGAGTGAGCTCATGTATTTCGATTCAGTAATGAACCTGTATGATCCCTTTGAGAGATTGTATTACTCATATGCCCTTGTATGCATACCAGTTCATCGGTGTATATACCTTGATTCGATCATCAACCTATACGTCCACTAAATGTACATACACAAACATATAGTAACACATATGACTCCAGTTAGAGGATGCATGCCTATATCGTGATAGTATATGACATAGGTATTGGTTGTCTTGATCTCATCAAGTCAACTCCTTGACCTAGCTTATCTGACAACTCGAAATCTGTATTCCTATGCAGAGGACCTGCATCAAGAGGTTGGTCTGATATAAGCCAAAAGAGAAAGTATTGCAATCTCCTACTTAGAATGGAGATCCTCTCTTAACAATCACTTGATGGTGCTTGATAAGTCCTTAGTCTAACTCTTTAGATATTACCCAAGCACAAGCTTCTATGATTCAACATTTGAATCAACATTTGTGTAATCATTAAGATGGCCATGGTATATTGTCCTAATTTTAGTAAGGGACTTATTATGCAAACTAATTATCCTTCATTCAGATTAGGGAATGATATTTGCATAACATTTATTGCATAATGGATCGTTGTGGGCTCGCATGTCCAACATCCATACCAAAACTCATGAGGAGTTTTAGGTACAAACTTGCTAGGAATCTTATTCAAGATATATATTGCAGTCTCTACTGCATATCTCCAGAAACTAAGTGGTAAATGTGCTTTACTCATCATTGAACGAACCATGTCCATGATGGTCCTATTGCGTCTTTCAGCAACACCATTAAGTTGGGGAGTTCCAGGAGGAGTGAGATTGGAGACAATTTCTCTCTCTTTAAGGTATTCCTTGTATTCATTTGAGAGATATTTTCCACCTCAATCAGATCGAATCCATTTGATATTCACATCACTTTGGTTATCAATCAAAGACATAAACTATTTGAACTTTTCAAAGGTTTCAGATTTATTACATAGTAGAAAGGTAAACCTGTATTGCGAATGGTCATTAATAAATGTCAAAAATTATTGATATCCATTTTGGGTCATGGTACTGAAGGGACCACATACATCAATATGTATAAGGTCAAGAATACCATCGCATCGAGTAAATTGTTACAGAAAGGCATACTAGTCATTTTACCTCAAATACAATGTTCATAGGCAGGTAAAGTTGGAACCTATAGAGAATATAAGGGTCCATCCTTTTTCAATCTATTGATCCTATCAACAGATAAATGACCAAGCCTTTGATGCCAAACCATATCCGAATGATTTCCTTCTCCCTTGTTCTTTTAGGGTGTTTATTATTGGCAATAACATTCATGAGTTTTCAATAATGCACAATTCATAGAGTCCACCAGAAGTTAGAACACCATCCACAATTTGTTTATCATAATAATTTATGAAAATTTTATTATAGAATAGAAACAAATATCCATTTCTAAATAACTTAGATATAAATATAAGGTTCCTTCTAACATCTAGAACATAAAAACATTCTTTAAGTATAAGGACTCTTATACTGAATAATGATAAACTGTAGGTCCTGATGATGACTGCTGCAACAATTGCATCAAATCCCATATGGATGACAATCTCCCCTTCATCAAGATTCCTAGTTTCTTGAAATAGATGCAATAAATCACATACATGAACAGAAGCACCGGAATCTATGACCCAACTACGTTCTCATCCTATGAGAAAATTGATTTCAATGATGAACTCTGACAGTTATGCTTCCAGTACCCCAGCTTCTTGCAATGATGACACAACTGAAGCATTAAAAGATGAGCCAACTCCTTGACTCTTCTTCTTCTTTCTCTTATGGATCGGGCCCTTCCGAGATCCCTGCTTCCGACCGCTCTTCCCTTTGACCTGTGCAACCATAGCACTGCACGAGGGATTATCTTTCTTAATTATGTATTCTACATACTTTAGTGAAGCCATTAACTCAGTGTTAAACCAATTCATCTTGTTCATGTGGAATGATACCACAAAGTTGTTGAAAGACTTCGGTAGAGAGAACTGAATGAAGTCATACTATCTGCATCCATCTAAGCCTCGAGAGTTTCCAGTTCAGACATGTACCCAAAAATTCTCTAACTGAAGTCCCTTCCTACATTTTGCAGTGAACAATTTCTTTCATAATGTTATAACAATGAGCGATGTTGACATCACCGAACATCTCCTTGAGATTCAGCATTATATCCTGGCATGTCCATCTCCACATGTTGCTTCTGAAGCACATTAGAGAGAGATCCCGGAATCTAACACCGGGCTAATATATGATCTGTAATTCCTTGAACTTGGTATTTCTCAGATACTATATAATAAGATCCAGCTCATCGAGAGGAAACCAATGGAATTCGTTTCGTGTGAATCGGACTTCGTTTCGATTTGTTATGATTTTCGGAAGAAAGAGAAATAAGGAGGCTTAAGATGCCATTAAACCTTAATGATCGTCATTAAGATCGATTAATCATGATTACGGAAACGAATGACGGATTTAAAACCACTAATGACCTTTAGCAAACACTAATCAATAGTTAGCGAAAGATAAGTCTAAGCCGCGAACGTTAAATCATGATTAGTGAAAGTTAATCACGATTAGTGTTAATTAAGCACCATTAGCGAATTTAGAATCCTATGGAATGTTCTAACTTAAGCCCTAAGTTTGGTATAAGTTTTGGCCAAAACCATGGGCCAAAACCATGGGCCGCTAAACACGATTAAGGTCTAAACCATGGTTTTCTAACCATAGTTAGTGGTTTTTTGGAGCCTATAAATACCCCCTATCCATTCATTCTCTACGATTTCCACTACCACCACCACCCCAAGGACTAGGGTCAAGAGGCCTAGAGGAGGAGTAGGAGGCGAGCAAGGAGCGCTAGCGAAGCACTACCGGGAGAAAGAGGAGGACGAAGGTACGATCCTCTCTTAGTTGCTTCATGAGATAGGTTTTCGATTCATGTTCAATTTTCTTGTTGTTTCCTTTCGGTGATTTTATATAGGAAACTTTCTTTTTTTAGAAATATGTCCGGATATAAGGGGAAACTCTACCGAAATTTTCCTTGAAATATCACCCCGTATAAGGGGAAACTCTGCCGAAATTTTCCTTGAAATATCACCTCATAAAAAAGGAAACCCAACTGAAATTAGCCTACAAATATCACCCCATATAAGGGAAAGCTCTGCTGAAATTTCAAGAGAAAATATGTTCTTCGTGTTCTTCGTGTGTTCTTCGCGTTCTTCGTGTTCTTCGTTCGTTCTTCATGTTCTTGGGACGTTCTTAGCGTTTTTTATACGAAAATGAAATTCGATCCTTTCAGGAGCTATAAATCATCCTTTTGAAAGAGAATAACGATAAAGCACTACATACGAGGGAGAGAGCTCGATTAGGTAACGAAATCCTTCCTTTTTGCTCTTTGGTTTTCATATAAGATCATTTAGATTTCTGTATTTATGCTCCTTACTACAAAGAACCCTAATTTGACTATTTTTGAGAAAGTATGAAAAGTTGCTTTGTGATTTCAGCTGAAATAAGGTCTAAGCATGGAATGGATGCAGTGGTTTGGAAAGTTAGGGTTTGGGAGTTAAAAGAGCATAATTTGAGTATATAAATATATGAATTAATATATGTGTAATATACTCAATATTTATGGTTACGCTAATCTAAGGCTTAGTGGAAGAATTACATAATGGGAATTGATGTGTTTCGAGTTAGATCCTGAAAAGGATCGCGTGTCACGTTATGGATGACTGGGAGTAGAACCACAGGTCAAGCATGCAACCTGTAGGTTTGTCAGAAAGAACCCGTATTGGTGTTTCGCTACCTAGGTGGTACACAGTTGCCCTGTTATGATAAGTGCGCACGAAATGAATGATTTGCAACACGTGGTACTGGGAGCCAATATCTTTAAGTTGAACGACGGAAGATGTGATCGTGCCATGTGGTGGCACGGGTGGCTGGGTCACGATAACATGTATTTAAAGCTGCTATGTTATATGATTAAATGTTAGCCTGAGGTTTTATGCAACCGAGTCCTCGAGGACGGTGTGCTCCTTTGTTTGTCAGGCTGAGGGTTGAGACCCTGATTAATAAAAGAAAAGGAAACTGTCAGGGTAGTATTGGAGGATTGGTTGAGGCGACGTGCGGCGACATAAGCTTACCAAGATCAACGCAATCTCCAATCCTGAAGTGTCCACAGCTTTAAAGTCCTTATAGTGGCGAGATAATTCCCTAGACTAATCCCTGGCATGGAATAAGAAGGAATAGGACTTAAATTAATAAGAAGGAATGAAACTTTTTGTGATAACAAGTTTTGAAAAATTACACAATTTGTTTATTTTTCTCTTCTTCGATACTTAGCATTCACTGATCCTTATCCTATGATTTATGGAAAACCCAACAGGTGTCGGTGAGCCATCGCAAGGTTTTTAGTAATCCAGCCAACTTACATAGTAGACATCCAACCAGCCACAGTAGCTTTTCCTTGTAAGGTAGTTAGTAATCTTTCGGTGTATTTCTTTCCAGCTGATGTACATGTAATGGTTGTAGGGGATAATGAATCATGTGAACTGTATTTTGTGAATGGAAAAGTGTTGAAGTACTTCCTTCTGAGTAATTTTAATTGCAGTATGTTTCTGAATGTTAGATGTGATTGTTGAATAAATTATTGCTAAATAACCAGATCCGGATATGGGAGGATCTAACGACCCAGGAATCGGGGTCCGACAGATTGGTATTAGAGCTCGGTTATTCCAGTAATTTATTTAGTAATTGACAACTCTGAGCGGTATTCAGAAACTAAGGTTATATTAAGATCCTTTGATCTTAATAATTGACTACAGTACCATTCATAAGCCATTGTCCCTTACGTAGATACTACTAAGACATATAGGACCTAACCTTTGGCCTTGACTTATCCAAGGATCATGGTAGACCAAGATGTGTCTAGGCAATTAGCCGCTATGATGACAATGCTGCAAGAATTGGGGAAAAAGCAGCAAGCATTAGAGGAGAGGCGCAATGCACAAGCTGAGAGACCTGAGGCATCCAAACCTGTGGATGCTAGGATTGAAGGTTCTGTCCATCTTTTTGAGGAAGAATCTAGTTACCATCCTTCAACTGAGTCTGCTCCTACCCCATTTGAAGGATCAATGGAGAAGGCCCTTCTTAGGCACCAAACATTACTAGACAAATACCAAAAAGGAATGATTCCTCGATTTAAAGGCATAAAGACACCTGCTGAGGCAGAACTATGGCTTGATGATGTCAGCAGGATGTTGAGAATAATACATGTACCAACAGACACTTGGGGTGCACTTCGCTGATTACTCCTTAGCAGACTATGCAAGAAGATGGTGGAGAGCCATTTCCAAGAAATTAGTAGATCCTGTTCCATGGGATGATTTTGAAGAGAGGTTCCGAGCTCACTTCTTTCCCTCCCATTGGGAAGAATTGAAGAGGAGGGAGTTGGCTTCTTTGACCCAAGGATCCAAGAACGTACGAAATTATCATATTCACTTTACGGAGCTGCTACGTTACTCCCCAGCTCTAGAAGCTTTACCACAAGAGTGTCTTACCAAATTTATTAGCGGTCTTCAGGGAGATTTGAGAGAGAAGCTTGCAGCTTTTAGAGCCACCACTGTAGATGAATCCATGGACATTGCCTCTCATATTGATATGGAGAGGGATGAAAACCGCCAAAGAAGAAGCTTCCACTTTACTGGTGGACCATCCAAACATAAGGCGAATTATAATCGAAGAGACAGTCATTATCATCTAGTTGGGTCTGTTATAAGCTCGCCAAGGACTTTGGGCCATGAATTATCCAGAAGAGGGGGTTTCTCTAGACCTCCACTATATCCTTGCAACTCAACAGCAGGAGCTAGTACCTCTATGGCTGGGTCTTCAGCTCAAACAGGAGCATGTGCTTGTTATCACTGTCATCAAGAAGGTCACATTAGGAAAGTCTGTCAACAGTTGAGAGGTTCGGGGTTTAAACCAACTCCAGTTAATAGTATAACATCCACCCAGAGCAATGTAGCAATACGCAGAGGAAGATAGGGTAGAGGTCGTGGCTCACTAGGAGCTTCTCCTACATAACAACCACCACAAAGTGTTGCGGGTTCTAATTTGCATATTCCTAATGGCCAGCTCAATGCAATCACTAAAGAACAAGCCTACAATTCATGCACGATCGTACGAGGTACCATTACTATTCATGGCTTTTCAGTACATGCCTTGTTTGGTTCGGGTGCTTCACATTATGTATTGCTCGACGTATAGTACCCACTTTGGGTAAGGTATCAATAGAAGTACAACAGTCCTATCTGATCAAGGGACCATGAGGACAAGTATTTATAATCCGAGAAATACTAGATGATTGTGTAATACTGATAGTAGGACATCGGTTATCTGTTTCCCTATTACTTATTGAAATGGATGACTTTGATCTCATCCTGGGGATGGATTGGCTAGAACGCCATCATGCATGCCTTGATTGTTTCCAGAAGACAGTAACTTTTCACATTCCTAACTTGATAGAGTTCCAGTTTATTGGAAAGACATCCAGTGATTATGTCAAATACATCTCTACTCTAAAGGCTCAACAACTGTTAGAACAATGGTGTCAAGGCTATTTAACTTATGTATCCACTACATCAGGCTCAGATAGAATGATAGAAGATGTGCCTATAGTGTGCGAGTTTCCTGATGTATTTCCAGAAGAATTACCTAGATTACCACCTGAGTGAGAGATTGAATTTGAAATCTCTCTCATACCTGATACTCTGCCTATCTCTATTCCTCCATATAGGATGGCACCGTTGGAGTTACATGAGTTAAAGGTACAGTTACAAGAACTGTTAGATAAAGGCTTCATTCGTCCTAGTACTTCACCATGAGGTGCACCTGTTTTAATTGTAAGGAAGAAGGATGGGTCGATGCGGTCATGCATTGACTATAGACAACTAAACAAGAGGACACTAAAGAATAAGTATTCTCTACCAAGAATAGATGATCTCTTTGTCCAGTTACAGGGTTCGACTGTGTATTCCAAAATTGATTTATGATCTGGATACCATCAGTTGAAAATTAAAGATATAGATATCCTTAAGATAGCTTTTTGAACTGGATATGGGCATTAGGAATTTTTAGTTATGCCTTTTGGACTGACAAATGCCCCAGTAGCCTTCATGGATCTCATGAATCGAGTATTCATGGAGTTCCTAGACCACTTTGTAGTGGTCATCATTGATGATGTGCTTATTTACTCCAAGGATAAGTACCAACATGAACACCATCTCAGACAGGCACTTGAGACACTAAGGAAGAACAAACTGTATGCTAAATATAGTAAATGTGACTTCTGGTTGACTGAAGTATCCTTCTTAGGTCATGTTAGTTCAGAGGCACGTATATCAGTTGATCCTGCAAAGGTTAGTGCGGTGATAAGTTGGGAATGCCCGAAGACTGTTATAGAAATACGATCTTTTATGGGTCTAGCTGGGTATTATAGAAGATTTGTGAAGGGATTTTCATGAATAGCATTACCAATGACTAGACTGACTCAAAAGAAAGTCCCATTCATATGGTCTGGTGCATGTGAAATTAGTTTTCAGACATTGAAAGAATGCCTAACATCTGCACCTATTCTTACTCTACCCTCTGGAACTGAAGGATTTACAGTGTACATTGATGAATCTAAAGAAGGACTTGGGGCAGTTCTTATGCAGCATGGTAACGTAGTTGCGTATGCATCACGATAGCTCAGGACACATGAGAAGAACTACCTGACACATGACCTTGAATTACTTGCCGTGGTTTTTGCTGTAAAGATATGGAGACACTACCTCTATGGTATTACTTTTGAAATCTTCACTGATCATAAAAGTTTGAAATAACTGTTTGATCAGAAAGAGCTCAATATGAGACAGAGACGGTGGCTAGAGTTGTTGAAAGACTATAATTGCACCATCTCCTACTACCCCGGTAAGGGAACGTCATAGCGGATGCCCTTAGTACAAGAACTTATTCACATAGGTTGCTGAGTGCTATCCACTTCCGGGGTGTACTATCATAATTAAGTGAATGGAACCATTTGATAATAGTGATGATATTATAACTATTCCTCACCAATATAAACCATAGATTTGTGATAGAATAAAGAAAGGACAAGATGATGATCCAGTCCTTAAAGACTTGAGACAACAACTTGAGAAAAATAAGATAGAGGGATTCCATATACAAGATGGGATATTGTATAACCATCATAGAGTTTGTGTACCAAATACACCTGAGTTGAGGAAAGATATCTTATGTGAAGCGCACTGCTCAAGATTATCTATTCATCCAAGAATTACGAAGATGTATAAGTATCTTCGTTCAAACTTTTGGTGGCCAAGAATGAAGAAGGATGTTGCTGAATTCGTGAATTCAAGTTTTACCTTCCAACAGGTGAAGGCTTCACACCAAAAGCCACCAGGATTATTGCAACCCTTCCCTATACCTGAATGGAAATGGGAAATCATTTCCATGGACTTCGTTACTGTCTTACCTCAAATGACTGGTGGGAAAGATAGTATATGGGTAATAATAGATCGTCTGATCAAGGTATCACACTTCATTCCGATAAGGTTATCTTTCACTCCAAACCATCTTGTTGAGTTATATATTACACATGTGATCCATCTCCATGGCATTCCATGGAAGTGGTTTCCGATCGAGATGTTGGACATGTGAGCCCACGGCGAGCCATTATGCAATAAATGTTATTGCAATTCACTCCTTAATCTGAAATAAAGAGTACATAGTTTGCATAATAGGTCCCTTAGTACAATTAGGGTTATGTACCATGGCTATCTTAATGAT
Organism: Ottelia alismoides; assembly: GCA_037367405.1. Classification (NCBI taxonomy): domain Eukaryota; kingdom Viridiplantae; phylum Streptophyta; class Magnoliopsida; order Alismatales; family Hydrocharitaceae; genus Ottelia; species Ottelia alismoides. The sequence continues at coordinate 479,665 of JAZKJV010004644.1, read as the reverse complement.
CATACAACTGTTGATTCAATTATTGAATCATAGAGGCTGGTGCTTAGATGAATATCAAATGAGTTAGATTGAGGACTCATCAAGTACGTCAAATGATTATTAAGAGATGATCTCCATCCTGAGTAGGAGATGGCAATCCTTTCTCAGTTAGGCTGATATCTGACCGACTTCTTGATGCAGGTCCTCTGCATAGGAATAGAGATTCGGAGGTGTCAGATTAGTTAGGTCAAAGAGTTGACTTAACGAGATCGAGATAATCAAAGTCCTATATCATATGCTGTCATGATATAGGCACACGTCCTCTGACCGGAGACAGATGTGTTACTATATGTCTGAGTATGTACATTTGGCAGACCAATAGGTTGATGACCTAATCAAGGTTTATACACTGGCGCGCTGGTGTGCATATAAGGGCATATGAGTAATACGATCTCTCAAAGGGATCATACAGGTTCACTACTTAACCGGAAGATATGAGCTCACTCATGAGATATTGGGAAGAATCTAATTCCATGCGCACGGTCGTCTCGCTTTGGAAGCTTGACTGAATTTGTTGGTTTGATATATACTTTTGGAAAGTATATGATCAAGACTAGGTATGATATATGCTTTTGGAAAGTATATGATCAATACCGACTCCCAATGATCGAATGAGAAACTTACTGATAAAACCATGAAGTAAACAGTATAAAGTTGATCCAATACTTCGGGTTTAATCTGGGTCTTCCAGTATCCAGGATGTACAGGTATTAGGAATACCTGAGGGTGATGCGATCATAAACGATTGTATAACCATGGCGCTTCCATTCCTAGGGAGTGATGAAACGGGTCTGGATTTTAGTGACTCCTCTCAGTAGAGAAGTAATCTTCTCTTAGTCCAATTATTGGACATTGATCTGAATATGATTCAGATGCAATGAGAAGATTAGATTTGCGTTCTTGATTTAATCAAGCATCTATGGGAGGCCCATGATCTGGATTTGAGATATGATCTCAATATCCATGTTACTATACGTGGAACAATACAAGCGCCCTGTCCTTATCTCCAAGTATTCGCGGAGAAAGCGCATTATCCTTGAAAGAGTTCATGGATAATTCTATTGTTGATATATGTATCCGAGCAATGAGAAAATGGATAATTGAATATGATTTAATTATCATGAATAATATGAATTTGATTCATATTATAAGGAGAGTTATCTTAGATAATTAAATGTGATTTGATTATCAAAGATGTAGATAATGTGAATGTGATTCATATTATTTGAGTACATGAGAATAAGTTATCCAATATAATTAAATATGATTTAATTGTTATGGATAAGAATAATGTGGATAGAAATATCCAATTATTCATAATATATTATAAATGTGATTTATAATGTATTAGAGAGAGTTAATTATAATTTATATGTGTTGATTAATTATTATGTGTATTGGATACACATTGTGTAATTAATTGACAATGTAAATTATATGTTGTTTTGGGTTGTGAATTTGATTCACGATTTTTCTATGGCAAGATTGCAATATTCTCAAATATAATTGTGAATTATTTTTGAAGAATAAAAAGTCAACGAAAGTTGTTGGAAATAAATAGAGGAGATTTTCAAGGAGATATGCAATCTCATGGATTTCCATGAGATTGCTCTCTCCATGGAAAGAGGGGGGCGACACATCATTCCTATAAGGGATGTGTGGCCGTCCACTTTGGAAGGTACATGGAGATGAAATCTCCATGTATCTTCTCTCCTTATTTATTGGTTTGATTTGGATTAATTTGTATTTGATTTTGTCAAATATATTTTGATCTAAATTTGTTGGTTTTACCAAAAAACAATCTTAGCCATTGGATTGACATAAATCAATCTCATCCATTGATTTTATATGTCACATGGATTGAGATCCATGGATCCCAAAACCCTATAAATAGAGAGGCACACCATGCTCTCTATTTTACACAACACATCTCTCTCTCTCTCTTTCTTTCTAGAGGTCAGCCCACTCTCTCTCCCTCTCATGGCCGTCCACCATGGATGCCATGGAGAGGTTCTCCATCACCGCGACATCGTCGTTATGCTGTCCGTTCTTCTGCTCGTGGATCTCCGTCTCCTTCGGTGTGACTCGCTCGTGAAGAAGACGTCGGATCTCATGTGTCGAGATCAGGAGATCCGCCGCTTGGATCATCAACATGGATTGCGAGAAGCACGCGGTTCATCCCCGCGCTCGCAAACGTCTCCTCCGTCGGATCGGACTTGAGACAGGAGGTCTCTTCGTTTAGAGACTTGATCGCAACCACGCTTCAAGAGGTAGTCCTAATTACTTGTTTGTGGTTTAGACGAAACGATCCGAGAAGTGTTCTTGGATCATGTGGTTTCGTCATATAAAATTTTTTAAATTCCGCTGCATCGAGCAACTAGTGCGACTAGTCGCTCCTTGTCGTATTCGATACGACGCACACGCTTCCGTGATGCGCTTGAGGATCTAATCATATCCTTCAAGTGGTATCAGAGCCTTAGGTCGATGGTTTCGAATATGATTCGCTAACCGAGGACGACTTGGGTTCGTTAAGGTCGCGAAAGTTTTTTATCGCATTTGATTTCGCAGATCTGTTTAGTGTAATTTTTCGGCCATGTTTAAATTGTTTAAACACGAAAATAGCATTGGATTTTGTTCCTCATTAAATAAGGAAACCATAGGATCTGAGTTTGCGTAAATCGGATTTCGTATGCTCTAGATATGGTCATTTTAATGAACATGTAAGCACTGTTGCGGGAACTGTGAATCTGAACGTGATTAAAATGTTAATTACTGTTTAGACTTGCCTCAAAATGCGTGAAACATCACTTGGTTTCTGTTCTAAATCAAATTAGCAAACTTTAGAAATTGACTTTGCTTAATTTGGATTTAAATTGATTGAGATATGCTAATTTTAGTGAGTAGGGGTCACTGCTGAAATTACTTTCCTAATCAATAACCATGTGATTGTCATTTAGTGAAATTAATTGTTAATTTTATGAAATAATTATGGAAAATATTTGTGAAATATTAGAGAATAATTATTTCCTTAATTGACTTGGCCCCAAGCAATTAGTTGATTAGATTTTATCTAAATCATAATTGGAAACACAATCATCAAACTCCTTGCTTGAATAGGATTGGGAATTTGTCTAGCAAATTTCCTTATAATCAAAATTGTTTTGATTACTATATGGTATAATTTCGGTTGAAGAACCGATGATCATCTCAAGTACAAATTAATCAATTTGGCATTATCCTTTCCCGAGGCGGATATGGTGTCTAGTCGGGGATCGCTGGGGTAGCGGGTTGCAACGTATGCGGTCCGTCCCACTCCCGCCGGTACTGGCCATGATAGCGGGTAGGGCCGGGATAATGTCCGAGGGATTAAGTTGTATTTTTCTAATTACTAAAATACGAATTAACACGTACTTTGAGAATAATACCATATATTCAAGTAAAATCAAGTTTGTTGATTGAATTGGACTGAAAATTAATTTAATATGATTAAGTTAATTATATCCAATTAAGAACACTCTATTATGAATAGAGTTATTATTTCCCTTGGAAGAATTGATCGTAATGAATGTGATTCATAATGATTAATTATAATTTGAATACGATGTGGAGGATCACATAAGTGACATCCATGGTCTCCCGTCAAGGCGAAGAGTTTCGTCGCCAGATATTATATGTAGGAGACGCCTGTCCGAAGTGACAGCTCCTGCATATGATCCATTTGGATCGGGCTCGTCGCTTCTCGAAAGAGTAAGGACGCATGCGTAGTGACCCCAATATCGGGTCCTCATATTATTGGGGCGATATTGGATTGCGCATAGCGAGTTGTATTCCTGTTGACAGTTGGTTCAATTAATGACGGGTCAACATCACCTTAGGGGTGGTGGGCCCGGGTGTTAAAGACCGAATTGGGAGATGCAAGTTGGACTTGCAAGGCGGAATGTGTTCCCGCTTCTTTTTATCCGAGTTGTAGGTTCTCATATTATTGGGATGCAACAAAGATAAGGAAGGAGATCCCAGATCTTGCTTGAGATATAATGGTAAGTATATCTCTTACATTGAAAGTGATTAAGGGAATGAACTTTCAGTGTTGACAAGGCAAGAAAACTTTGATATAAAAATTCCTAAATCAAGGTAAATTAAATATTTATATATACTTATGCAAATTACTTATTTCAGATAATTCTTCATTAAACCAACTCAATGTTATACTCATTAATAACCAGTAGAATATCATGGATTGGACCCTTGATCCAGATATTGTACTTGCGATTGGACACATAATGTATGTGGTTGCAATGTGCAAGTTTCCTCATAATAATGAGAAGTGATAATTAAATAAGAAAATAGGACTAAAACCCTAGGGTTTGCATGTCTCTATAAGTCTTGATCTTATCGAATGTACTTTTGAAGTGACATGTCGATGATGATCGTAATTATCAAATTGATCCTTATAAAATCAATAAAGATATTCTGGCATACATATGTGCTCTTGACATTTAATCATGAACGACATGGTTCTCTACATCATGTAGAATGGTAGCTCTATTAGAGATAATGTATTCAAATTGTTTGAGTACCTACCTGAACCTATGCTTTAAGAGTTTAGATGGATGTAGGTGATGAGTGTCATCATTCTACTATCTTTACCCTAGTCATTCATGAAGTTTCAAAATATTCATATTGTATGAATTTAATGAAGCATGTATAAGTGTTGAAATACTCTTATATTGAAATTTTTGATTTTAAGATAAGAGATCATTTAGTCTTGAGCAATGGTTGCTTAGAGATAAAGGGAGCGCAGTGGAAGCATGGGTTGAACTCAAGTAAGAAGTATAGTCAAAGAGTTGATTGTACTTCTGTTGCTTCCATCCAAAGAGTTGGATGAATGCCAATACTGCAATAAGTTGATGTGTTGATAGTATGACTGTCAAATCTATCTAGAATCCTTAGAGAAGGAATAAGATAACACATCAGAATAACCTACATATAATCATTGAAATTGACTTACTTATTTGATAAGGTAAAGTCTAATAGTTGTATCTCAATCTTCTGATGACACTTGCAATTGGTTGCATATGTGTTAGAATATTAGAAATTTGATCTTAAAGTTTATTGGTCATCCATGTTGAAAGTGATGCAAATGTTGCAACAATTTCCATGAGGTCGATAGACTTCATATTTTCAGTGGGAGCCCTTAGTCTTAGAGAATGTCTCTATAACCTAGATATTAGAATACACTCATTGTTTATTTCTAATTGTTGGATATAAACATGAATTCTGTAATAGATCTATCATAGAGAGTTATGATGGAGATATTTCAGATAGTAATCTAAAATCTAGTGGACTCTACTAAAATTAGAAAATTAATGAATGGTTCATTAAGATTTCTAATATTGAAAATTAAACCTTTAAAGATCAATAGGAGGATAAAGATCATTTGACAATGATCTGACATCAAATTTTGGACATATGTCTGTTGATGAGATCAATGGACTAGTAAGACATAAATCTTTAGATTGTCTAATGATTCAAATCTCACATACTTGTGAATATTGTATTCAAAGTAAAATTGTCCAATACACCCTTCTTTGGGAAAGGTGTAAGATGTTAAGGTATTCAAGATCTCATACATATTGATGTATGTGAATCATCTATATCAGAATAAACATTATGGATATGTGATATCTATTAGTGATTATTTGTGATATGAGATTTCTTCTCTTCACTTAGAAAACTTTGAAATGTTCAAAGATTTCACAATTTTGATTTAAAACCAAAGTTTGAAGGAAGATGAAATGAATTTGATCTAACCAAGGTAGCCTGTACCTATTAGATGAATTTAAGAAATACCTTATGGAGATATGGATATCATTCATATCTCAATCCTCCTAATGAACCTTAACTCAATGGAGTTGTAGGGATATACAATATTCAAGATCTCATACATATTGATGTATGTGAATCATCTATATCAGAATAAACATTATGGATATGTGATATCTATTAGTGATTATTTGTGATATGAGATTTCTTCTCTTCACTTAGAAAACTTTGAAATGTTCAAAGATTTCACAATTTTGATTTAAAACCAAAGTTTGAAGGAAGATGAAATGAATTTGATCTAACCAAGGTAGCCTGTACCTATTAGATGAATTTAAGAAATACCTTATGGAGATATGGATATCATTCATATCTCAATCCTCCTAATGAACCTTAACTCAATGGAGTTGTAGGGAGATACAATTGATCATGTGTGACATGATTTAATCAATGATTAATCCTAGCATAATTATCTCTTAGTTTCCAAGGTATATATGTAGTAGAGACTGCATTATATACTTAATAAGCTTCCATGCATGTAAGCTGGACTCTAGCACTAGAGAGTGCTACTTCATTAGGAAAATAAAGGATGGTATTGTATACCTACTTTATGACCTTGAGATTCTTAAAGGATCTCATCTCTGAGAATGTGATTCTTAGATGATGACTCTCTTAAGAATCAAGATGAAAATGAAGTAAAGGAACTCATTTAATCTTGAAAAGATAATGAGGCTCCTGAAATCGGAAACTAAAATAGATAATTAAAGATGAAACATTAATACCTCTTCAAATAAGTTTGAGGATGGATTCCATGTGTCAGTTAAATATGAAAATGATCGGACTTCATGTGATGAAGCTCCTGAGGATCATGACATGGAAAGATGGATGTTAGCAATAAAAGTCTAATGTAGACTTCATATACAAGTGTTGTATATGGACCCTCGAGGATCCACCTATATGGGTCATACCCATTAAGGTGTAAATGGATCTTCAAGATAGAGGGAACCTGATGAGAAGGTATAGACCTTCAAAGCACGGTTCGTAGCCTTGAGCTACACACCGAAGAGAAGACATCGCTTGCGATGAGACTTCCTCTCCAGTGACCTTGCTTTAACCCATCAGAATATTGCTAACTATAGCTAGACAACTTGACTATGATATCTTCATGATGTGAGTCAGGATTGCATTCCTCTATGAATACCTCTCTGAGGATATTCATATGAAGTAGCCCCAGGGCTTCATGGTTGAGGAAAGCAAGGTGTGCAAGCCAAAGAACTCCATCTTTGGACTCAAATAAGCTTCTTGTATTTGGAACATATAATTTGATGAAATTGTAAATGTTATGATTTCAGATAAAATCTTGATGAACCATGTGAAGCTTAGTGGGAGTGCCATTGTATTCATCGTGCTAAATGTAGATATTATCCTAATAATTTGGAATGATATAAGAATAAATAATAAGTGTTTTATAATTTGGTTGTTCCATACCTTGAGATACGATCTCAAGGATACCTCTTAGATCTTAATTCTGAAGTCGTTCAGAAGCAAAGAGAAGAGGGTAATGGGACTGTCACATTAGTAGTACACCTTGGACTTATTCCATTTTCTGAAAAAATTCCAAGAAAGGCTTCCTTCCCTTAAGATGTGGTAGTGACCTGTCTAAAGGGATAGCACCTCAAAGAGTTGAGGAAGTGAATGCTAGAACTTCTTGCACTTGTGCATAAGTTATGAGAAGCTGGGTTTATGCTAGATGTGTACAAAAGCCATATGTCTGCCATGCAGTGGGAATGGTAAACTGTTACTAATCCTACTCTGGAAATAAAACACTTGGTTGCAGTAATAACAATATCTTCAAAGATGATGAAACTTAGAGATAGTGATCTCAAAGCCTTATCTTCAAAGGTTTAAGACCTTGTAGATAGTGATCTATAAGGGTCTTAACTGTAGATACCTTAGGAGATAGAGATCTCCAGGAATGAAGGTATTCTAATAAGGATTATGGGAATACTGGTTATGATAATTAATAAGATGTAGTGTCAAGGACACTATAACTAACAAAATTGAGTATCGGTTGCATGAGATGCAACATCGCATTGGATGCGAGCACTGTTACTAAAAGATATGCAAGTTCCGTAAAAGGACTTGGCGTAGTCTCTTGGGAACGAAGTGACTGATCAGCTTACCTAGCTATTTTCTAAATAGCCTATGATTGTCACATAAGTGTGGGTTTAAATGATTAGCCCATTAATGACTCTTTGGGCTAGTGGGAGATTGTTGGACATGCGAGCCCACGGCGAGCCATTATGCAATAAATGTTATTGCAATTCACTCCTTAATCTGAAATAAAGAGTACATAGTTTGCATAATAGGTCCCTCAGTACAATTAGGGTTATGTACCATGGCTATCTTAATGATCATACAACTGTTGATTCAATTATTGAATCAGAGAGGCTGGTGCTTAGATGACTATCAAATGAGTTAGATTGAGGACTCATCAAGCACCATCAAATGATTATTAAGAGATGATCTCCAGCCTGAGTAGGAGATGGCAATCCTTTCTCAGTTAGGCTGATATCTGACCGACTTCTTGATGCAGGTCCTCTGCATAGGAATAGAGATTCGGAGGTGTTAGATTAGTTAGGTCAAAGAGTTGACTTAACGAGATCGAGATAACCAAAGTCCTATATCATATGCTGTCATGATATAGGCACACATCCTCTGACCGGAGACAGATGTGTTACTATATGTCTGAGTATGTACATTTGGCAGACCAAAAGGTTGATGACCTAATCAAGGTCTATACACCGGCGCGCTGGTGTGCATATAAGGGCATATGAGTAATACGATCTCTCAAAGGGATCATACAGGTTCATTACTGAACCGGAAGACATGAGCTCACTCATGAGATATTGGGAAGAATCAAATTCCGTGCGCACGGTCGTCTCGCTTTGGAAGCTTGACTGAATTTGTTGGTTTGATATATACTTTTGGAAAGTATATGATCAAGATCTAGGTATGATATATGCTTTTGGAAAGTATATGATCAATACCGACTCCCAATGATCGAATGAGAAACTTACTGATAAAACCATGAAGTAAACAGTAAAAAGTTGATCCTATACTTCGGGTTTAATCTGGGTCTTCCAGTATGCAGGATGTACATGTATTAGGAATACCTGAGGGTGATGTGATCATAAACGATTGTATAACCATGACGCTTCCATTCCTAGGGAGTGATGAAACGGGTCTAGATTTTAGTGACTCCTCTCAGTAGAGAAGTAATCTTATCTTAGTCCAATTATTGGACATTGATCTGAATATGATTCAGATTTAATGAGAAGATTAGATTTGCGGTCTTGATTTAATCAAGCATCTATGGGAGGCCCGCGATCTGGATTTGAGATATGATCTCAATATCCATGTCACTATACGTGGAACAATACAATCGCCCTGTCCTTATCTCCAAGTATTAGCGGAGAAAGCGCATTATCCTTGAAAGAGTTCATGGATAATTCTATTGTTGATATATGTATCCGAGCATTGAGAAAATGGATAATTGAATATGATTTAATTATCATGAATAATATGAATTTGATTCATATTATAAGGAGAGTTATCTTAGATAATTAAATGTGATTTGATTATCAAAGATGTAGATAATGTGAATGTGATTCATATTATTTGAGTACATGAGAATAAGTTATCCAATATAATTAAATATGATTTAATTGTTATGGATAAGAATAATGTGGATAGAAATATCCAATTATTCATAATATATTATAAATGTGATTTATAATGTATTAGAGAGAGTTAATTATAATTTATATGTGTTGATTAATTATTTTGTGTATTGGATACACATTGTATAATTAATTGACAATGTAAATTATATGTTGTTTTGGGTTGTGAATTTGATTCACAATTTTTCTATGGCAAGATTGCAATATTCTCAAATATAATTGTGAATTATTTTTGAAGAATAAAAAGCCAGCAAAAGTTGTTGGAAATAAATAGAGGAGATTTTCAAGGAGATATGCAATCTCATGGATTTCCATGAGATTGCTCTCTCCATGGAAAGAGGGGGGCGGCACATCATTCCTATAAGGAATGTGTGGCTGTCCACTTTGGAAGGTACATGGAGATAAAATCTCCATGTATCTTCTCTCCTTATTTATTGGTTTGATTTGGATTAATTTGTATTTGATTTTGTCAAATATATTTTGATCTAAATTTGTTGGTTTTACCAAAAACAATATTAGCCATTGGATTGACATAAATCAATCTCATCCATTGATTTTATATGTCACATGGATTGAGATCCATGGATCTCAAAACCCTATAAATAGAGAGGCACACCATGCTCTCTATTTTACACAACACATCTCTCTCTCTCTCTCTCTCTCTCTCTCTCTCTCTCTTTCTTTCTAGAGGTCAGCCCTCTCTCTCTCTCCCTCTCATGGCCGTCCACCATGGATGCCATGGAGAGGTTCTCCGTCACCGCGGCATCGTAGTTATGCTGCCCGTTCTTCTACTCGTGGATCTCCATCTCCTTCGGTGTGCCTCGCTCGTGAAGAAGACGTCGGATCTCGTGTGTCGAGATCAGGAGATCCGCTGCTTGGATCATCAACATGGATTGCGAGAAGCACGCGGTTCATCCCCGCGCTCGCAAGCGTCTCCTCCGTCGGATCGGACGTAAGACAGGAGGTCTCTTCGTTTAGAGACTTGATCACAACCACGCTTCAAGAGGTAATCCTAATTACTTGTTTGTGGTTTAGACGAAATGATCCGAGAAGTGTTCTTGGATCATGTGGTTTCGTCGTATAAAATTTTTTAAATTCCGCTGCATCGAGTAACTAGTGTGACTAGTCGCTCCTCGTCGTATTCGATACGACGCACACGCTTTCGTGATGCGCTTGAGGATCTAATCATATCCTTCACGAGATTCACGATTCACCTCACATTACTAGGAGAACTTCATGAAAGCCTTAGGTACACAACTATGACTGAGAACAACATATCATCCACAAACAAACAGTCAGTTAGAACGTACGATTCAGGCACTAGAGGATATGTTACGAGTGTGTGCCTTAGAATGGAAGGGATCATGGATTAAACATTTGCCTCTTGCAGAATTCACCTACAACAATAGTTACCATACAAGTATTGGCATGGCACCATTTGAAGCACTATATGGACATATGTGTACTACTCCTCTATATTGGTAAGAGTTCAGGATAAAGAACACTTATGATTCAGATAGACTCCAAGAGACATGTGAAGCTGTAGAGCTTGCTCGAAAAAGACTATTAACTGCCCAGAGTCGCCAGAAAAGCTATAGTGATGCCAAGAGAAAAAATCTTGAGTTTGAAATAGGCGACTTTGTATTCCTTAAAGTATCGCCTATGAAGGGATTTCAGAGGTTTGACTTGCGTGGAAAGTTGTCATCCAAGTTCGTGGGCCCCTTTGAAATCATTCAACGGATTGGAATAGTGGCATATAGACTTGCGCTTCCTCCACATCTTTCAGCAATACATGATGTTTTTCACATATCAAATCCGAGAAAGTACATTAGGGATCCAGAACATAAGATAAGTTACGATGATTTACATGTTGAGCCAGACTTGACATACCAAGAAATACCTGTGGAAATACTAGATAGAGATATCAAGAAGTTAAGGAATAAAGAGGTGTCTTTAGTTAAAGTATTGTGGCGGAACCAAGAGTTTGAAGAAGCCACATGGGAACCTGAGGCGGAAATGAGAGAGAAATACCCGTATTTGTTTGAATGATAACACTATGTGTTGTATATCTTCTTTATAAATGAAATGGAGTTCATTCTCTTTAAGGTTGTTATGGTTTCATTCCTCTTTATGGTTGTTATGCCATCGTTATAAGTATCGAGGACGAGTCTTCCTTTAAGGTTGTTATAATTGTAATGCCTTGAACTTGGCATTTCTTGGATCCTATATAATAAGATCCGGCTCGTCAAGAGGAAACCAACAGAATTCGTTTCGTGTGAATCAGACATCGTTTCGATTTGTTATAATTTTCGAAAGAAAGAGAAGTAAGGATGCTTAAGATGTCATTAAACCTTAATGACCGTCATTAAGATCGATTAATCATGATTTCTTGATACTAATGATGGATTGAAAACCACTAATGACCATTAGAAAACACTAATCAATATTTAGTGAAAGATAAGTCTAAGCTACGAAAGTTAAATCGTGATTAGTGAAAGTTAATCACGATTAACGTTAATTAAGCGTCATTAGCGAATCTAGAATCCTCTGGAATGTTCTAACTTAAGCCCTAAGTTTCGGATAAGTTTTGGCCAAAACCATCAGCCAAAATCATGGACCGCTAACCACGGTTAAGGTCTAAACCATGGTTTTCTAACCATGGTTAGTGTTTTTTTGGAGCCTATAAATACCCCCTACCCATTCATTTTCTACGACTTCCACTACCACCACCACCCCAAGGGCTAGAGTCGAGAGGTCTGGAGGAGTAGTAGGTGGCGAGGAAGGAGAGCTAACGAAGCGTTGTCGGGAGAACAAGGAGGATGAATGTACGATCCTCTCTTAGTTGCTTCTTGAGTTAAGTTTTCGATTCATGTTCAGTTTTCTTATTGTTTACTTTTGGTGATTTTATAGAGGAATTTCTTTCTGTTTTTTTAGAAATATGTCCCAATATAAGGGGAAAGCATGCCGAAATTTTCCTACAATTATCACCCCATATATGGGGAAACTCTACCGAAATATTTCTTGAAATATCACCTCATAAGGGAAAACCGTGCTGAAATTTTCCTAGTAATATCACCCCGTATAAGGGGAAGCTCTGTTGAAATTTCAAGAGAAAATATGTTGTTTGCATTCTTCGTGTTCTTCATTCGTTCTTCACGTTCTTGGCACATTCTTAGCGTTTTTATACGAAAATGAAATTCGATCATTTCAGGAGCTATAAATCATCCTTTTGAAAGAGAATCATGATATAGCACTACATACGAGGGAGAGAGCTCGATAGTAATGAAATCCTTCCTTTTTGCTGTTGGGTTTTCATATAAGATCATTGAGATTTCTGTATTTATGCTCCTTATTATGAAAAACCCTAATTTTACTATTTTTGAGAAAGTGTGAAAAGTTGCTTTGTGATTTCAGTTGAAATAAGGTCTAAGCATGGAATGGATGCAGTGGTTTGGAAAGTTAGGGTTTGGGAGTTAAAAGAGCATAATTTGAGTATATAAATATATGAATTAATATATGTGTAAGTATATACTCAATATTTATGTTTACGCTGATCTAAGGCTTAATGGAGGAATTACATAATGGGAATTGATGTGTTTCGAGTTAGATCCTGAAAAGGATCGTGTGTCATGTTAAGGATGACTGGGAGTAGAACTACTTATCAAGCATGCAACCTGTAGGTTTGTCAGAAAGAACCCGTATTGGTGTTTCGCTACCTAAGTGGTACACAGTTGCCCTGTTATGATAAGTGCGTACGAAATGAATGATTTACAATGCGTGGTACCGGGAGCCAATATCTTTAGGTTGGACGGAAGATGTGGTTGTGCCATGTGGAGGCACGAGTGGTTGGATAGCGGCTGGGTCACGATAACATGTATTTAAAGCCGCTAGGTTATATGATTAAATGTTAGCCTGAGGTTTTAAGAAACTGAGTCCTCGAGGACGGTGTGCTCCTTTGTTTGCCAGGCTGAGGGTTGAGACCCTGATTAATAAAAGAAAAAGAAATTGTCAGGGTAGTATTGGAGGATTGGTTGAGGCGACGTGCGGTGACATAAGCTTACCAAGATCAATGCAATCTCCAATCCCAAAGTGTCCACAGCTTTAGAGTGCTTATAGTGGTGAGGTAATATCCTGAACTAATCCCTGACGTGGAATATAAAGGAATAGGACATAAATTACTAAGAAGGAATGAAACTTTTTGTGGTAACAAGTTTTGAAAAATTATACAATTTGTTTGTTTCTCTTCTTCGTTACTTAGCATTTGCTAATCTTTATCCTATGATTTATGAAAAACCCAACATGTGTCGGTATGCCATCGCAAGGACTTTAGTAATCCAGCCAGCTTACATAGTAGACATGCAGCCATCCACAATATCTTTTCTTTGTAAGGTAGTTAGTAATCTTTCTGTGTATTTCCATCCAACTGATGTACATGTAATGGTTGTAGTGGGACAATGAATCATCACTGTATTTTGTGAATGGAAAAGTGTTGAAATACTTCGTTCTGAGTATTTTTAATTGCAGTCTCTTTCTGAATGTTAGTTGTGATTGCTGAATAAATTATTACTGATTAAATTATTGTTGAGTAACCAGATCCAGATATGGGAGGATCCGAAAGTACGGGAATCGGGGTCGCGACATGATCTTTATCATATTTTTCATTGTATTTGATTTCTTCAGGTTTCTTAGGATTTGTATGCTTGTCCTTGGACATCACATACGATAAGCTGTCCGCAGAAAGGACAAGATCCAAATTAAGGATCCAATTCGAGTAGTTTGGTCTGGTCAATTGGTTGACCACTAGAAGTTTGGTGAGTGGGTTCATAGACTTCATTGTCTGAAATTAAGAATGCACTATATTAGAACATATATATATATATTCAACATTAAATTCTTTGATTAAGAATATTGAATGAAATTAGTCTTGCCTTTTTCAACTTTGAAAGTACATTCCCCTAATCACTTTCAAAGCAAGAGATATATTTACCTCTATATCTCTAGCATGAACTGGGATCTTCTTTTTACCTTTATTACATCCCAATAATATGAGAACTGGTAACTCGGGTAAAAAGATGCATGAGCGCATTCCACCTTGCAAGTCCAACTTGCACATCCCAAGTCAGTCTTTAACACCCAGACCCATCCCCCCTAAGGCGATGTTGACCCATTATTAATTGAACCAACTGTTAATAGGAATAGCACTCACTATGCACAATCTAATATTGTCCCAATAATATGAGAACTCGATATTGGGGTCACTACACATATGACCTTATTCTTTCGAGAAGCAAAGAGACACAATCCATGTGCATTTTTATGCAGGAGCTGTCACTTTGGACATACGTCTCCTACATAAAATCCGTGGTGACGGAACCATTCACCTTGATGGAAGACAATGAATGTCACTTATGTAATCCTCTACATCATGTTCAAATTCTAAATAATCATCACGAATCATATTCACATAATTATTTTTTCCAATGGAAATACAACTCCATTCATAATAGAGTATTTTAATTGGATATAATTCATCCAATCATAATAAATCAATTATCAATCCAATTCAATCAACCAACAAACAATCTTGATTGTCACTTGAAAGATGGTATAATCTCAAAATATGTATTATTCACGTTTTAATAATTAGAAAAATACATCATGATCTCTTCAAGCATTACTCTTTCCTTACTCGCTGTCATGGCTATTACGCACAGGATATGGGACATAGCGCTCATGGAGCAACCTGCTATCCCAACGATCCTTGACTAGACACCATATCAACCTTAAGTTAGGACAACGTGATTTGATCATTTTGTATTTGAGAAGGTGTTCGGCATTACAACAGAAGTTATGCCACATAATATTCATCAAAACAAGTTTGAGTAATATTATAAGGAGATTTGCTAAACAAATCCCTTTCCTATTCAAGTAACAGTGTTTTGCATGTAGAGATTGTCTTACAACTATTGGAGGATAAACTAGTGTTTTCATGAAACATATATTCAATGGCCTACGATGATTAATCAATTATTTACATAATTATTAGGCATCATAATTAATCAAGACAAATTCCTTCGTTGATTTCAATTGAATTATAAATACATTAAGTAAAGAGGTTTGATGATCTAATCATCTTCCGACCCATCTCTAGTAAATATGGAATATCTAAGGAAAATAGAGTCAGAATCGCATGAAATAAATTCGAACAATTCATTGATTTGATTCTCTACTTAATTAAAGTGTTTATTTCATATTTTATGATGGGAAAATAGTACGTAAAAATAATTTTCTTAATGATCAATGTTTACATGCAAAACAACTTTTATGGTGGGAACTCTTCAAATCATTTTAATGCACTTTTTGTACCAACATTAGGTTACTATTTTTGGGAAATATTTAGAGATTCTAAATATATTTTAATAACAAAAAAACACACCAATGCACAAATAGTACATTTTTAGTTAAGCGAAAAGCCGATTCGAATCTTACATCCAATTCAAAAACAATTATTCCCGCACATCCAAAACATGAACCTCGATCGCCCAAGGTTTCAGATCATATCCAAGACCTTGATCAAGTCTGAAATACCATTTGAAGGATATGGAATGATCCTTTATCGCATCACTAAAGCATGAAGATTGCATCAAATGCGATCGGTGCGATTAGTTGCACTAGTTGCTCGGTGCAACGGAATTTTAAAAAATTAAAATGATGAAACTACGTGATCCGAGAACATTTCTCGAATCGTTTCATATAAACCACAAAGTAGATATCGGAATACCTCTTGAAGCGTGGTTGCGTTCGTGTCTCTAGAGTAAGAGACCTCCTTCCTCAAGTTTGATCCAACGAGAGAGATTCTTGCGAGTGCCTTGATGAGACACGTGCTCCTCGCAATCTGAGTTGATAATCCAAGTGGCGATTCTCCTGATATCATCACAATAGATCTGTCATTTTATTCATGAGCAAAGTGCACCAAAGGGGACGAAGATCCATGAGTGGTTAAAGCGGTGGCACAATGATGTGGCGACGATGACAATCTTCCCTAGGGCAAGAGGTGGACGACCACTCTTATAGGAGAAAAGGAGTCACATCTATGAGAATAAGAGAGAGAGAGAGAGAACCTGAAATTGTATGTAAAAATGAAGAGCTAAGGCTCTTCTTTTATAATATTCTAAGAGTCCATGGATCTCAATCCATGGACAATAGAAATCCAATGGTTGAGAGTGATTTGTGTTTCTTCAATAACCAAGATTTTGTTGAAAAAAAATATAACAACAATTAATTTAATTTAATTAAATATATATTGAATAATAATCAATATAAAATAATTTTAATTAAATCAATCAACGTTGGAGAAATAGGGAGGAGGAAAGCCTCCTTCCATATAGAGGGTCGGCGACCACCAATCCCATTAGGACTTTGTGGCCGTCCACCCTCACTTATAAGGAAGATGGCTTCCTTCTCCTATTAAATGAGATTACACATCTCATGAATTTCCCCATAATTTCACAACAACATTTCTTGTAAATTATTTCACAAAAATAATTCTCAATTAATTTGTGAATATCAATCATGCTATTGGAAATTGGTGAATCACATTCACAACTCAAAATAATATGTAAATTATATTTTCAATTAAATGTCCAATGTGAATCCAATTCATATCAACTTTTAAATTTTAAATGTAATTTACAAATTGCTCTCTCTCTCTCTCTCATATATTATAAATCACGATTATAATATATATGAATAATATTAATAATGCAATCCACATTATTTATATCCATAATAATTAAATCACATTTAATTATGTCGGACTATCATTCTCATGCATCAAATAATATGAATCAAATTCACATTATTCATGACGATTAAATCACATTAAATTATCCATTTCTCAATGGTTGGATGGACATTTATCAATGGAATAATTCCCAAACTCTTTCAAGAATAATGCGCTTTCTCCGCGGATACTTGAAAATAAGGACATTGTGACTATACGCTACATGTATGGTAACTTGGATATTGAGATCACATCTCAAATCCATATCTCGGGGACCTCTCATTAATGCTCGACTAAGTCAAGGCTGTAGATCTAATCTTCTCATTGCATCCGAATCACATTCAAATCACTACCCAGATACAAATCCATGTCATTATGTTCAAATTCTAACTAATCATTATGAATCATATTCACATAATTAATTGTTCCAAGAGAAATACAACTCTATTCATAATAGATTATTTTAATTGGGTATAAGTCATTTAATCATAATAAATCAATTATCAATCCAATTCAATTAACCAGCAAACAATCTTGATTGTTACATGAAAGATGGTATAATCTCAAAATATGTATTATTCAAAATTTAATATTTAGAAAAATACATCATTATCTCTTCAAGCATTATTCTTTCCTTACTCGTTGTCATGGCTATTACACACAGGATGTGGGACAGACCGCTCATGGAGCAACCTGTTTCCCCAACGATCCTTGACTAAACACCATATCAGCCTTAGGTTAGGACAATGCGATTTGATCATTTTGTATTTTAGATGATGTTCGGCATTACAACAGAAGTTATGCCATATAATATTTATCAAAACCACTTTGATTAATATTATAAGGAGATTTCCTAAACAAATCCCCAATCCTATTCAAGTAACAATGTTTTGCATGTAGCGATTGTCTTACAACTATTATAGGATAAACTAGTGTTTTCATGAAACTTATATTCAATGGCCTACGATGATTAATAAATTATTTTCGTAATTATTAGGTAATGAATCCACATTTCATCATCTTTATTCTATCATTTTAGCCTCAAAAACCCTGGCAAATGCATGTAAATACCTTTAATTCATACATTTTAGCATCCATGCATGTGTGTGTAAATAGTGTATAAAATACAATTTTTAAAGCCAAAATAATAGAATAAAGAAAGAAAAAAAATAAAATATTGTAACTATTTTATGACCCAAAACCCCGAGACCTAGGCATCTAAACAAATAGGTCAACAAGGAATAAAGTAGGGGGAGATAAGGGCCATAATACAATAACAATCCCTTTTATTTTTATTCATTCTTTATTTATTTTGGGACCTTCTTTTGCTTCCACTTTTTATACCTCAAATAAAGAAACTTTGTACATAGAAGTTGTACATAATTAAATAAAGAAAAATACAAAATTGATTTCACTCAGAAATAGTGCACATATGAAAAGTTATGATCTGAATAAGATTCCAGAATCCCAACTTCCCAGACCTGTATCTCCCAAATAAAAACTCGAAACGCTTCAAAATCACCTTTAATTGTGTATAACTTTAAATAAGCTATTTAATGAAGGTGGTTTTGCATTTGGCAGAGCTACGGTTTGAATGTTGAGTTTTGAAACCCTATTGTATACTTGTACAGATTAAAATATTCATTTTATTATTTATTCATTATTTTTATAATTTTATAATTTTATAATTTTGTAAATATTATTTATAATATACATGTACATTAAAATCAGAATAAGACACTAAAGAAAAGACAAAAATAAAACACTTGTATATAAGACATATGTATAATACCAATACACGTACCTATATAATTAATACTTCTATTTTATTAAGTGTACAAAACACTTCAGAAAAATAAAATAAAAATATATTTCAGTGTATAAAAATGAGTTATAAATTTATAAAATAATAAACGAAATTAATACAACTAAATAAATAAAATAAAAATAAAAATTAAAATATATAGATGAATACACCTATACTTAGCCCTAAAAAGGGTTTTACAATTCCAGACCTCATAAAAATAAAAAGACAATCGCCATAAAATTCTTTATAAAATAAGGAACATTTTTTATTTTATAACCTAAACTAATAAAATCATTTACTATTTTATTTCAAATTTACCAATAATTTTGACTTGGAATTTTCTGGTTGGTCCATGTGGACCAACCAGGTGCGGTCGTTTGTTGCCCTCGGTCAACTCCCTGACCGAGGCCTGCCAGGTCTGACAGCCATCGCTTTTGCCCTGATTTCAAGAAATTTTGGCACCCAATTCTTCCATCCTCTAGCTTCGCTTTTTTCTTGTAACTTCTTCCTTGATCATCACTGATGCACGCCGAGCACCCGTATCTTGCCATATCTTCATCATTCGCGCGTGGCCATCGCAAGAAGGAGATGCAATCGCCTTGTATATATTGGACCCGCCACCTTCAAGCTCGAGTTTGAACCCCTTGCGCGTCGCTTTCCCCCTACCTAACATGCTCCAGAGATAGAGGGAGGTGACAGCTCCCCATTCCAAGCTTCAGGAGGGTCGAGAAGGGCCGAGGTGGCTCCACCATCTCCGTCGACCACCCGCGTCGAGGTTCTTCTCCTATGGTCTCCAGTCATCGAGGTAGTCCCCTTTCCTTCATCTCTTTTGCATTTTCTTATTTTTGTACCCTTAGGAGTAGTTTAGACCATTTAGATTAGACCGACACCCATCAATCGCCATCTCAAATCCCTCGCCGGAGCTCACTCCGGCCATCTAGCTCGCGTCGCCGTTCCACACCGCCACTTCGCCATCGTAGGGTCTATGTAGTTTGCCCTGGGCCCTCTCACCCGTTTTTGCAGGTCAACGCGCATGACTCGAGCTTGGAGCGCATTTTGGAGTGCTTAGGAGAGACACCTGGACCCCATTTTCTCCACCGCCCTCCTGGCGGTGCATTGAAGCTGCTCCGACGACGCTGAGCCCTCCAGCACCTAGCCCGACCTACCAGGAGCATGCCCGACCATCTTGCAGCTTACAGACCGTCGGAGGACCGAGATCTAGCTCGGGGAAGTTCGCCTCGCCGACGTTCTTCCATGTTCTTCCTCCTCACTTCTCCAAAGTCCGATCACACCGCCACTCCAGATCGTTTCCCAACCGTTGGATCCTCGCATTTCCCAGCCGTCCGATCATCCCCGAGGATCTAATCTGGGCCGACCATCATCGAACCATCATCGACCGTCCGCTGCTTGACACGTGGATTAGTGAAGGATGCCAGCCGTTGGATCGCCCCGCTTGGGTATTTTAAACCTTTAACCCCGATGATTTTTGTATTTAGTATTTAGTATTAAATCTTTCATTTGCAGTATTAAAGTTTTCTAATATTTGCATGGACACCCCTAGACTTCGAATATTTGCATCCAGGTCCTGTCCACGTCACCTCACGTGACTCACGCACGTGGGGTGTTGGGTATTTTGCAAGGGACCCCCTAAAGGTCTTGTTATTTTGTTTTAGTCCAGGAATTTATTAATTAAGTGTAATCTTTTTGGGAAAATTGCAAGTAGGCCCCCAGATTTTTATTATTTACAATAAGGACCTTCCCGGGCGTGTGCATACCACTTGCGGGGGTGGGATATTTGCGCTTATACCCCTACGGGTTTTGTAATTTGTATTTGGTCCTGGATTTTTGTAAATAAGTCATATATTTTGTGGGAAAATTGCACTGTGGCCCTTAGACTTCTGGATAATTGCATTTGTGCCCTTGCTAGTATTGTATTTTCTATTTGTTGTCTTTATTTATTTCATGCGTATATAAATCTCCAAAAATCACTAAAAAATTAACTTAGGCTCCTGTTTATCTACCCTTTCACGCCATATTTTTAGTTTGCATTTTTATTGCATTTTCATATTTATAAAAATTTAAAAACATACATTTTTACTACTGTTTGCACTAGAAAATACCAAAAAAATATTAAAACCACCTCAAAAATTCTAAAAAATTATATTTTGCGTGTTTTGTGTCTTTTAACTTCCAAAAATCACTAAAAAATTAAAAAGAAAACCCTAAAAAGAGCAAAACACCTAAAAATTTCATAAAAATCTTAAAAATTCCATAAAAATCCTAAAAATATATATTTGGTCTCTGAATTTTCTTTATTTTATTATCTTTGATTTAAAATTAATTTGGAGAATTTTTGTTACTGTTTGATATTTTATTTCTCCATTTTAGTTTCGGCTTTTTATCTTATTCACTGTTTTCAATATTTTTGACCATAAAAATACCAAAAAAACTTAGAAAAATATTTAGAAAAATCATCAAAACATTATAAAAAATATAAGAATCCCAAAAAGATTTTATTACCTGATTTTTCTTTATTTTTGCTTATTTTTCTCTATATATTATATCTCCTTTTCCTTCTTTGTATATATATTCTCTTAAAAGAAAAAACATATAAAAATTATATAATACAAAAAGAAAATACAAAATCAGTAAATTAAAAATCAAAATACAAAATTATAAAATCAAAAAGTAAATAAAAAAATAAAAATAAAAAACCCACAAAAGTAATACACTTCTTGGCATTTGATCACATTCACATTTTTGAGCATTATTGCCTTGTTTTATCCTGCTTGCTCCCTGAGTTCGACACTCTACACATACTTGCACATATACACACTTATTGTAGAGTTATAATAAATTTTAACTCCACATATTGCTTGTCATTATTTGATTCTCGTTGTGGGTTAACTGTTGATTAAATCTAAATTTCTGAGCGGTCAACGCATCGACTGTATTCCAACCTCGTGTGGAATACACGACCGCTTGATTTTTGGGTTCATCAAATGGCGCCATTGCTGGGGAGCAATAGTGTTTAGATTGAGATTCATTATTGATTGTGATTATTTGCCTATTTTTGAGCTCTATTCATTTGATATTATTGCTTGACTTGTCTAATCATTCTCTCTTTGGACTTTGTGCGAGGTACCGCGGATCGAGGGAGGCACTATATCCAAGGCACCTGTGCACCCACGTGAAGGCGGAGCGTGACTTCTGACCTAGCATTAAAGGAGATTTGGTGGATCTGAGGATACATCCACCCTCTTGAGCATTTTTGCTTATTTGTTTATTTGTGTAATTTGAAGTGA
This sequence comes from Ottelia alismoides, assembly GCA_037367405.1. Classification (NCBI taxonomy): domain Eukaryota; kingdom Viridiplantae; phylum Streptophyta; class Magnoliopsida; order Alismatales; family Hydrocharitaceae; genus Ottelia; species Ottelia alismoides. The sequence continues at coordinate 457,168 of JAZKJV010004644.1, read as the reverse complement.
GAGAGAGACTTTAAATTGTAATAATTTGGACTCTCCAAGATACTCGGGCCCAATTTTCAAGAGATTGTTCCCTTGGGGGCCTCGTTTGCATTCGTGGTTTAATCACCGGTTTTATTTTCTTCGGTTTTCTTTTATTTTGATTCACGAGGATTTTGGCCCCTAGACTTAGGATTTTATTGTGATTGTGACGTAATTGATTAGGACCCCACACCTAATATTTTGCATGTGCCTATAGATTGTAAGTAGACCTAATTAATAACTCACAAAAGAAAAAGCTATCTTGGTCATCTGAGGAGTCACGTGCCGCTAGAGGTCGTATACAACGCTGGCAGGATCCGTTGTAGCAGACACTGATCGGCATGAGAGACCGGACTCCGACTCCTCTTGTTGAACATTTAGCTATTATTCTTCTCATGTGGAAATTCCTGTCTAAGGTCGATTTCTTCCTACATCATATAGGTAGTTTAATTTTTGTCTTTAATTTATGCGCGGATCACCCTGCATGTCGAGTGCTGGAGAAAGGTACACATTTCTCTGTTTGCATGCATCATTGTGTTTGATCGTGCATCAGCTTTTTCGACTTCCTCCCCCCGTTTTATTGGACTTAAAATAACCAGGAGATCGAAAAATTCAATAGGCGTTGTCTTTATTTCAGAAAAATATTAAAAAAGTGAAAGTCATAAAATTGGGATGGCTAATGCAAACTTGACTTTAAAACTCAACTCACTTTCAAAAAATTTATCTTGGGGAGAGTAACCCCCTCCTTGGTTGATTTATCTGCAGCGAGAGTGTGACCCGAACACTAGGATAAATCCACGCCCAAAATCTTAGTTGACTACTGGTCTTGGTGAGTCGTTCTCCAGTGAGGATCTCTCCGGTAACCGGTAAAGCAGACCGCGACGTCCTTAGCAGAGGGAGTTGATCGAGTAGCCGGTAAACGGTCCGCAACTCCTACTGGCTGGGAAAGATTTCATTTGGGATTAGGATAGTCGGCTAGGAGAGTTGGGTTCCCAACAGCTCGCTTAACCGCTCTGATAGATTGACTAATCACCTTAATAAAATTTGACAAGATAAAGGATCAAACTTTGACGGTCATCAGCTCAAGAGTTGCGTAGGTGAACAGGGGGTTTGTTTTTCACATCTTGTTTGCATTCCAGATCTCATCCGCCCTTTTTCCAAGATCAAAATGATGGGAAGGAGATCCCTTAGGCTACATCTAGTGGCACCGCTATCGCGCACTCCTTTCTACTCATCTAGGTCAGTCTCGGTTAGTCCAGACCCACTCTCCGAGCCTGAGTTCACGTCCACCCTGTTCCCCCTCGACCACCCTTCTTCTATCAGTCCAGAGGTGTCATAGTTTAGTGCAGCACACAGTTCAGAGCATTTGATGGCACCTGAAATGGGTTCTTTTGCCTTTGCAGAAACCCAAGAAATGGCCGGAAGAGAGGAACACCCAGATGAGCAGGGACAACATCCATTCATTTACGATCAAGCTACCTTCAACAATTCATTGTTAGCCTCCCTGGAGACCATGCAGAGACAGATCAGAGACCAGGGGGTGTTCATGGGTGAAATCATGAGGTAGATGCGTGAGGGACGAGAAGACATACCTGAGGCTGGTGATATACCAGACACAACAGGCAAAGGAGAAGAACCTAACCAGGAGAGGCCAGCCCCGAGGAGCATGAGGCAGTTGCACAACCCAGGTGCAACCCTCACGCACCGATGGATCCAACTCCCTCCCATCTATGGAGACTTCGAGCTTCGCCCACATACCATTCAGCTACTGCCCAAGTTTCACGGGCTTGCAACCATAAAACCTCACCTCCAACTGCAGGAGTTTGAAATGATATGCAGTACAATCCATGACAGGTTGGTGACTAAGGACAACATCAAAATGATAGCCTTCTCATTCTCCTTGGTTGATAGAGCAGCCTATTGGATGAAATATTTGGGTAGGTACATCACCACTTGGAAGCAACTTCGGAACGAGTACTTAAACACGTACCATCTACTCGGCTGGACAAATACAACAAGATCAATGATCAATAATTTCACAATGATCCCCAATGAACAATTCCATGAAGCATGGGATCGCTTTAAAGAGCTCATAGGCCGATGTCCACACCATGAGATATCACAGCCCAATCTTGTCCCAAGTATCTTTTGTGGGCTGACATCAGAGCTGCAAGGGCTAATAAATGCCTCTTGTGGGGGATCTTATTTCTCCAAGGATGCAGAAGCGGTCTGGGCCATTTATGAACAGATGGCAGAAAATTCTACAGTAATGTCCCAGGGCCGAATCTACACACACTCCAAGGTCCTGCCACAGGCTACTTCTTATCACCACATTGCTAGGATCGATGCATGGAACCAAGCTTCGTCAGCAGCAATAACACAAGATGAATCATCAGCTGCTGACATGGGCATAATCAGTGAAAAATTGGACCACAACAGGATTTTAGAGAAGAAGCAAGGCCAATATCTGGCACAGATAGACCAGTTGGCTAAGACCATGAGTGAGCTAATGACTCACATCTTGATTATTCAGGAGGCACAGTCAGCTTCACATCCACCTCCGTGGTCACATGCTGAGTCCAGAAGTAGCCGTTCTACCCCACCATCCCCAGCATACCGCCAAGTTCACCATGTCCAGGAGGTGTCGGTACAGCAGCTACCACACTATTCACAACAGCCACCATCTCATGACAATCAGATGGTGGTCTATCAGCCGGATCAGCCATTAACAACACTACCACCTCCACCCTTCGAGCAGGAGCTGTTGATGGAAGTCAATGGGTTATAGTACGACCGGTAACCCCAGTAGGATGGGATTCGTCGTGATCACCCAGGATTTCGTTGGACCACCAGAGGTGCCTCATCCCAACAACAGCCTCCAACTCAGGGTAGTCATAGTAGCCAACACTAGCAGCCCTAGTACTCCCAACCGCAGCAGCATTACCAGCAGAGTCCTCGTCCCACCTATCAAGGACAACAGTGGAGGCAGCGACAACAACCTTACTAGCAGCAGTACTCCCAGCCTCACCAGCAACCTCAGTTCCAGCAAGGGAACACTCCCGATTCTCCAACACCTGCCTTGGAGAACCCAACACTTGACGATCTCGCTCACTTGCTCTCCGAACAGCAAGCATCCTTCTGGCGAGAAATGGATGAGTTCCGATAGGAAATGAGGGACATAATAAAAGGAAAAGCCACCATACCCGTACAGAGCGAGCCGAACCCGAATAACTTGAAGAGGAAGTCTGAGCAGGTACAGTCTATAGAGGATACCACACCTAGTTCTTATTTGAATGACATGCATTCTATGTTTTAAACTCACATTGTGTTACTTAGGAGTGGTAGGGAACCAACCTGTGGCACCTCATCTGAGGGACAACACCATGGAGAATCAAGAGCACCAGATGAGGAGAGAAGCGGTGCTGATACTGCTAGCAATGAAGATGATGATGGTGCCAAGGGCACCATGGATACAAATCCCACTGACGATGCTGAGGCTGCCAAAATTTCAGATGCTTGGGGTGGTACTGAAGCCACCATTTTTTTATAAAGAACCAAAGCACGGTGCTGAGGCTGTGAAGGAGAATATTTTGGGTGGTGTTGATGCCCCCATTTTGAGTCCAAATGTATTCTAACCTATTGTATTGCCATCTTCTGTATCTCTGGACACTATGAAAAAGAAGAAAAAATGAATAAGGGAAAGGTTTCTTCATCAATTTTTAGTCCATGTGTATTGAATGATGATGTTTGCATGGATTTCAGTCTTTCACAGGCCTAGAAACCTTCTCCTAGCCCTTTGTCTGAGAAGGGCCCATCCATCCCCTTCCCTAAAGCACTCTACTTGGCGAAGGGGAATAAAACAGAAAATCCCAAAAAGAAGGAACAGTTAGAGTTCAGCCAACAGATGATAAATAGATTTCAGATACAACTGACTCTATAGGAGGCACTTTAGCACATCCCCCTTTTCCAAAAGAATCTGAGAGAAAAGATCACCATACGTAGGAAGAGGCGGAACACTAGAGGAGAAATCTATGTGCTGACCTGTACCACATGTTGTGCCATTCAGAACCAGCTACCGGCCAAACGACTTGATGCAGGAGCTCCATATGTCAGATGCTAGATTAGTGAGCAGCCATTTGATCATACTCTATTAGATAGCGGCTCTTCTATCAACCTCCTTCCGGCAGCCTTACTCGACCGATTCGAGTTCGGCCCGCTCCATCGGAGTCGGACAATCCTTCAGTTTGCTGATAGGTCTATTAAGAGGCCGAAGGGGTTGTTGAGAGACGTGGTCGTCACCATTCAGGGCCTGAAACTTCCCGTGGACTTTGTTGTCTTGGACATGGAGATCCCTGAATCGGTGACATATACCCCATCATACTAGGATGCCCAATCTTGGCCACAGCCAAGGCGGTGACCGACCATGATAGTGGGAAGGTGTACTTTCGCGTAGAGGGTGAGAGTATACAAATAGAGATGATTGATGAGACCCCAGCGAGAGATTTAGCCTTCTCAGAAACATGCAGTAACACAATGCATATGACAAATGCAGGGTTAGACATCCACACGGAGTGTGATTTTGTGATGACCGATGATGAAGTAGTTTGGGAAGAACCAGAAGCACGAACCCTCGCCTTGTCTACAGACTCAGAGTACACACCTTTCATAGCAGACGAGAGTACGGAGAGCACACCCCTGGCGGAGGATGCTACAGAGGCCGACAATTGCGTAATGAGTGGTGAAACTGTTGTTTGTTCGGATTCAGATCCCTCGGAGGCAGACTTTGATTGGAAGGATTTTGATGCATATTTGCCATTTCTGTTTCCAAATGAGCCGACAAAGAGGACGGAGAGTGTGCCAGTACAGATGATAGACACACCAATAGGGTTCCCTTCATCGGAATTACAGGTACAACAAGAGTTCTCACATGCAGACCTGGTTGCTTTTACACAGACATATCAGAAGCCAGATTTGCCAGCTCCCACTAAGCCAAAATTGAAGCCTTTACCACAATCGCTCAAGTATAGATTCCTTGCAGGAGAATCAGATATGCACCCACTCATTATCTCAGTAGATTTAACTGGAGAACAAGAATCTCGTTTGATGGAGGTTCTTGAACGAAACCGCAAGGCAATAGGATGGAGTGTGGCTGATCTCAAGGGGATAAGTCCGGCTCTGTGCTCCCACCGTATCAACCTCGAGGAGGACGCTAAGCCATCGCGTGAGTTCCAGCGACGGATAAACCCGAACCTTTGAGATGTGGTAATGAAGGAAATATCTAAATGGTGGAGCACCGATTTTATCTACCCCATCTCCGACTTTAAGTGGGTCAGTCCTTTACATGTGGTACCCAAGAAGACGGGTGTCACTACAGTTGTGAATGAGTCTGGAGAGGAGATCGCCACCCGGATACCCACTTCTTGGAGGGTCTGTGTGGACTACAAACGATTGAATGAGGCCACCAAGAATGATCATTTCCCGCTGCCATTTATTGATCAAATTATCGAGAGGCTAGCTGGAGAGAGTCATTACTGTTTTCTTGACTGGCATTCCGGATACAATCAAGTGGCTATTGCGCCCGAAGACCAGGATAAAACGACGTTCACTCTGGCGATATTCCAAAGGTGCATGTTGTCTATCTTTTCGGACATGATAGGTGACTGCTTGGAGGTCTTCATGGATGATTTCTCGATCTATGGCGACAGGTTTGATGCTTGTCGTGACTGCCTAGATCGAATACTTCAGCGCTGCATAGAGGTAAACCTTGTACTATCTTGGGAGAAGAGTCACTGACTCAGGGGATGGTCCTTGGTCACATCATCTTCAACAGGAGCATGGAGGTTGATCAGGCCAAGGTGGATATCATTAGGAAACTCAATCCACCGTCCAATTTGAGACAGTTGCAGTCTTTTCTGGGGCATGTCGGTTTCTACCGATGGTTCATTCATGACTTCAGTCGAATTTCCCGACCGCTTACAGATTTGTTGACTAAAGACACCAAGTTCCTTGTAGATGATAAGTGTCGTAATTCTTTCGAGACTCTCAGAATTTAGTTATCGAGGCTCCTGTCCTTCAGCCACCTGATTGATCTCTCCCATTTGAGATCATGGCATATGCTTCTGATTATGCCATAAGGGGTTGTGCTTGGACAGAGGAAGGGTGGATTACCCTATACCATACACTACGCTAGACGGACTTTGGGTGCAGCTCAAAGGAACTATACAATGACCGAGAAAGAGATGCTAGCAGCAGTCTTTGCTTTGGATAAGTACAGATCTTACGTTCTTGGATGTAGAGTGACAATTTTTACAGATCATACTGCCATTCGGTACTTGATGTCGAAGAAGGATGCCAAAGCCAGATTGACCAGATGGATCCTTCTCCTCCAAGAATTTTATATCGACATTATGGATAAACCTGGAGTTAAGAATGTCGTGGCAGATCACTTCTCCCGCTTAGAGAACCTTGAGAAATATGAGCACATGGCACCTATTACTGAGACTTTTCCAGATGAGGCAATCCTTGCTATCACCTCTCTCCCATGGTATGCCAACATTGTGAATTACCTTGTTGCCAAATCTATTCCACAAGGTTGGCTCATACAGTGTCTTGAGACCTTCCTTGCGAAGGCAAAGTCGTACCACTGGGAGTACCCCATCCTTTATCATGAAGGAGGGGATATCATCTGGAGACGGTGCATTCCTCAAGAGGAGCAACATAGCGTCCTCACCTAATGCCACAAGCTCGAGGCAGGAGGACATCATTCTAGGAGACAGACAACACAGAAGGTGATCCAATCTGGCCTTTGATGGCCTACCCTTTTCAAGGATTCTGATGAGTTCATGAGAAAGTGTACTGACTGTCAGAAAATGGGTACTTGCGGACAGAGAGACATGATGCCCATGCAACCCATTCACTTTTGTGAGGTTTTTGACGCATGGGGGATTGATTTCATGGGCCCATTTCCTAAAATTCAGGGGTTTGAGTATATTCTTCTTGCTATAGATTATGTGAGTCTTTGGGTTAAGGCCATCCCCGCCCGAGCTGTAGATGCTAAAATCGTATGTCATGTCTTGAGGAAAAATATTATTTCACAGTTCGGGGTACCTAGAGTCTTGATTTCAGATGGGGGGTCTCACTTTATTAACGACAAAGTAAAGGCCCTTGTAGACGAGTTCAATATCGACCATCGTGTTGCCACTCCATATCACCCTCAGACTAATGGTCTTGATGAAGTATCAAATAGGGAGGTTAAGATAATTTTACAGAAGGTCGTCCGCCCAGACTGAAAGGATTGGTCACAACTTTTGGACTCGGTCTTGTGGGCCTATCGAACATCCTTCAAGACACCATTGGGGACATCTCCCTTCCGTCTCGTCTATGGCAAGCCATGCCATTTATAAGTGGAGATAAAGCATAAGTCACTTTGGGCAGTTACAGAGCTATTATTGGATCCTAAGAATGTAGGAGAATAGAGGAAAGCAGAGTTGGCAGCCCTAGAAGAACTAAGAGATACAACCTTCTCAAGTGGCCTACAATGTAAAGAAAAAGTGAAAGTATGGCATGAGTCCCGAATCAGCCATAAACAGTTTGAGCCAGATCAACGAGTATGGTTATTTGATGCTAGGTTAAAGTTATTCCCAGGGAAACTACGAAGTAAATGGAAAGGACCATATGTGGTCCGGAAGGTGCATGAGAATGGTAGCGTTGATATATCCGAACCTTCATCATCTTCCACTTTTAAAGTCAATGGTCAGCGCTTGAAACTATATCTAGATCATGAGCCGCCGACCGTTGATGTTGCCCCGATTCATTTGGTATGAGATGTGTTCTTTGACTCACATCACTTGCATCTCATACACGATTATCACTTCCATCTGCCTCTGTATAGATCCACATGTCCATATCATTCTTTCATTCTTCCGTTATGTCTACCACCCCGTTGACATCTTATGATTTTGCTATACTTATAAAGCACATTGTCCTAAGTATAGGGGGGGGTTCACACACTAAGTTGTGATATATTCTTTTCTTCTGTTCCTTTTCTATCTTCTTTTTGTACCAAAAAGGTGTCACCCCTTGTAGACAATTTTCTATACTTAGGACGTACTTTTTCCTAAGTATAGGGGGTGTGCTCCCCGAGTTTTCATTCTTTTTGATCCTCTACATTGTCTCCTCTTCTTTTCTATACTTAGGGATATCTTACCCTAAGTATAAGGGGAGACAATCTAAGTATGATATGTTCATTCCCACCCTTGGCCCTCCCTGCTTTGTGTACAGTCTGCTATACTTAGGATTAATTGATCCTAAGTATAGGGGGGACGGTCGACTTCTCATTCGTTCATTCCTTTATCCCTTTATTTATTTATTCGTTAGACTTGTCTATACTTTACGAGTTATGTCTTCTCTTTTCTCTCCGATCTATTAGGACGTATCTCAAGCTAAGTATAGGGGGGTCGTATATACTGAGTATATACTGTAGCCATAACTCGTACTTTCGTATTTTCCTAATAAATATGGCTAAAAATTCATTAAAAACATTAATAAAAAGGTGCTATTATTCCTCAAATTCTTTTTGTATATATTGATTAATAAATTAGGTGAAAAACCTTTGCTAAATGTTTGAAAAATAGTCTGAAAACCATTGTGAAAATCTTTTGAAAACTATTTGGAAAACGTTTGGTTACATGTTTTCAACCTTCGTAAAAATGTTTTGTTTGAAAAATTTTATTTTTGTGTGAAATAAAATGATTTGCAAATTGTTTGAAAAATGTTTCCAAAAATATTTGAAAAATCTATCAATACTGTTTGAAAAACCTTTGCAAAAAGATTTTCAAATGTGTGTACATGTTTGTAAAATGTTTGTAAAAATTATTTTGGACTATAGTTCTTCAAATTGTTTGTAAAATGATTTTCAAATGAGTTTGAGGAATACATACATCACACCATAATTCATTATATATATACACCTATAAAATTGACCACTTACCCTTGTAAATTCTTAAAATCTACTTCTTGTAAATATAAGAAGCATCCCCGTGTAAATATTTTTAACCTAGTTTTTATCCAAAATCTTTTTGTTTTCAAAAATCCCAAAAACATTTGCAAAATTAAAATACCAAAAACATTTGAAAAATCTTTTTGAAAAATACAAAAAAAGCATATGCGTCATCCTTTTCAAAAATCCATAAAAATTTCAATATCTTGAAAATTACAAAAATATTTTTTGCATTCTGCATCGCATTTGCACATCATTCGCATTTTTTGGATTGAGTTTGATAGTTGAACAAGTCTAAGCAAAATCCAGAGATTGGACCTAATAACAGGAACCTTATAGGAACTAGAATTGAGGTACTTCAGGTCTAGATGACTTAATTCTTTGAGGATCACGAGAGTTGGTTCAATGGATTCTTGACTGCCTAAATCGAGTATTTTGGAGCACACGCACGACTCTTGTTGATAATGACCTAACTTGGACACCTGCACCGTTCACTTGGCTCAACTCAGTTGGAGTGGTGAGGGGATTGGATTTGTTGGTATGAGACGCACACAAATGGATACACTTGTCCTCTTCTAGGGAGGGAAGTGCGCTCCAACCCGTCCTGTGATGAGGAAGTCTAAAGACAGGAGAGTGTGGGTTGCGATAAAGCTTCAAAAGAGGGATAGTCTACTGGCTCAAGAGGAAAAACTCCCTATGTAAATGTTGTTGTATATAGTAATTAAAAAAAAAGAAATGGACAGGCCTATACAAAAATAAATGCCTGCAAAAGTGTGTGAATATGTTGTACAGAAAATAAGCAAGCTTGGGTTCTAAAGTCATATCATGTGAGCCTGTAGCTGGATGACTTGACTACACTGGTCTTGCAACCTAGGATAGGTAGCTACACTGGCTACCATCCATTCTTCTCTTCACCCCCTCCTCTTGAGCTGGTTGCCACTTGAACTTAGAAGGGAATACCCCGCTCCTCGAGGAAAGAGTTATTGGATTGGGAAATCATTGGGTTGTCATACTGGAGAAGTCATTCTCTTTGTCATTCTAGTTGGGGAAAGCCACTATCGCTTACACTGTACGAGTCAGATTCATAGTCGTAAGAGTTTGCGTACGAGTTGAGATATTTCTGACCTGGCTATTGAGGAGACTTGAGCAGAGTTTTGGGATTCTCGAAGGCTATTGGATTTCAAATCCGATTCCCATTAAGGTTCTGCCTGCACTAAAATTCCAAAGGTCCGAATTAACCTCCAAACTTTGATTTTGTGAAGACAAGTTTGATAATTAAATTTAATCCATCTTTCTTCTTTTCATTTTCTTTGTTTGTCTTATCTGCACTTATTGCATAAGTGTTTGCTAGGGACTAGAAAAGGCAAAGTATAGGGGGATGATGAATCCACATTTCATCATCTTTATTCTATCATTTGGCCTCAAAAACTTTGGCAAATGCATGTAAATACCCTTAATTCTTACATTTTAGCATCCATGCATGTGTATGTAAATAGTGTATAAAATACTATTTTTAAAGCCAAAATAATAGAATAAAGAAAAGAAAAGAATAAGAATAAAATACTGTAAATGTTTTATGACCCAAAACCCCGAGACCTAGGCATCTAGATGAATAGGTCGATAAGGAATAAATTAGGCGGAGATAAGGGTCAGAATACAATAACAATCCCTTTTATTTTTATTCATTCTTTATTCATTTTGGAACCTATTTTTGGTTCCACTTTTTATACCTCAAATAAAGAAATTTTGTACATGGAATTGCTGATAATTAAATAAAGAAAAATACAAAATTGATTTCACTAAAAAATAGTGCATAGATGAAAAGTTATAATCTGAATAAAATTCTAGAATCCCAACTTCCCAGACCTGTATCTCCCAAATAAAAACTCGAAACACATCAAAATCACTGTTAATTGTGTACATGGAAAGTAGAGTTTTGAAACCCTATTGTATACTTGTACAGATTAAAATATTCATTTTATAATTTATACATTATTTTTATAATTTTATATTTTTATAATTTTGTAGATATTATTTATAATATATATGTACATTAAAATCAGAATAAAACACTAAAGAAAAGACAAAAATAAAATACTTGTATATAGACATAGGTATAATACCAATACACATACCTATATAATTAATACTTCTATTTTATTACGTGTACAAATCACTTCAGAAAAAATAAAATAAAAATATATTTACGTGTATAAAAATGAGTTATAAATTTATAAAATAATAAACAAAATTAATACAACCAAATAAACAAAATAAAAATAAAAATAAAAATATATAGATGAATACACCTATACTTAGCCCTAAAAAGGGTTTTACAATTCCAGACCTCATAAAAATAAATAAAAATCACCATAAAGTTCTTTATAAAATAAGGAACATTTTTTATTTTATAACCTAAAATTAATAAAATCATTTACTATTTTATTTCGAATTTACCAATAATTTTGACTTGGAATTTTCTGGTTGGTCCACGTGGACCAACCAGGCGCGGTCGTTTGTTGACCTCGGTCAACTCCCTGACCCAGGCCTGCCAGGTCTGACAGCCATTGCTTTTGCCCCGATTTCAAGAAATTTTGGCACCCAATTCTTCCATCCTCTGGCTTCGCTTTCTTCTTGGAACTTCTTCATTGATCATCACTGATCCACGCCGAGCACTCGTATCTTGCCATATCTTCATCATTCGCACGTGGCCATCATAAGAAGGAGACGCAATCACCTTGTATATATTGGACCCGCTCCCTTCAAGCTCGAGTTTGAACCCCTTACACGCCGCTTTCTCCCCACCTAACATGCTCTAGAGATAGAGGGAGGTGACATATCCCCATTCCCTGCTTCAGAAGGGTCGAGGACGGGCCGAGGCGGCTCCACCATCTCCGCCGACCACCGGCGTTGAGGTTCTTCTCCTCTGGTCTCCGGCCATCGAGGCTGTCCCCTTTCCTTCGTTTCTTTTGCCTTTTCTTATTTCCCGTACCCTTAGGAGTAGTTTAGACCCTTTATATTAGACCGACACCTATCAATTGCCATCTCAAATCCCTTGCCGGAGCTCACTCCGGCCATCCAGCTCGCGTCGCCATTCCACACCGCCACTTCACCATCGTGGGGTCCAAGCAGTTTGCCCTGGGCCATCTCACCCGTTTTTGCAGGTCAACGCGCACGACTCGAGCCTGGAGAGCATTTTGGAGCGCTCGCCGGAGACACCTGGACTCCATTTCCTCCGCCGCCCTCCTAGCGGTGCACTGAAGCTGCTTCGACGACGCTGAGCCCTCCAGCACTTAGCCGACCTCCCAGGAGCATGCCTGGCCATCTTGCACGCTTACAGATCACCGGAGGACCAAGATCCAGCTTAGGGAAGTTCACCTCGCCAGCGTTCTTCCCTGTTCTTCCTCCTCGCTTCTCCGCCGTCCGATCGTGTCGCTTCTCCAGATCGTTTCCCAACCGTTGGATCCTCGCATTTCCCAGCCGTCCGATCATCCCTGAGGATCTAATCTGGGCCGACCATCATCGAACCGTCATCGGTCGTCCGCTGCTCGACACGTGGATTAGTGAAGGACGCCAGCCGTTGGATCGCCCCGCCTGTGTATTTTGCACCTTTAACCCCGATGATTTTTGTATTTAATATTTAGTATTAAATCTTTCATTAGCAGTATCTACGTTTTGTAATATTTGCATGGACACCCCTAGACTTCGAATATTTGCATCCAAGTCCTGTCCACGTCACCTCACGTGCCTCACGCACGTGGGGTGGTGGGTATTTTGCAAGGGACCCCTACAGGTCTTATTATTTCGTTTTAGTCCAGGAACTTATTTATTAAGTGTATCATTTTTGGGAAAATTGCAAGTAGGCCCCCAGGTTTTTTATTTACATTTAGGTCCTTCCCAAGCGCGTGCACACTACGTACGTGGGTGGGATATTTGCGCTTATGCCCCTACGGGTTTTGGAATTTGTATTTGATCCTGGATTTTTGTAAATTATTTATATATTTTATGGGAAAATTGCACTGTGGCCCTTGGACTTCTGGATAATTGCACTTATGCCCTTGCTAGTAGTGTATTTTCTATTTGTTGTCTTTATTTATTTCATGCATCTATAAAATTCCAAAAATAATCAAAAAATTAAATTAGGCTCCTGTTTATCTACCCTTTCATGCCATATTTTTAGTTTGTATTTTTATTGCATTTTCATATTAATAAAGAGTCAAAAACATGCATTTTTGCCACTGTTTGCACTTGAAAATACCAAAAAAATATTAAAACCACCTCAAAAATTCTAAAAAAATTATATTTTGCGTGTTTTTATGTCTTTTAACTTCCACCCAAAAATATTCAAAAAATTCAAAAGAAAACCCTTAAAAATAGCAAAACACCTAAGAATTTCATAAAAATCTAAAGAAATCCATAAAAATCCTAAAAATGAAATTTTGGTCTCTGAATTTTCTTTATTTTATTATCTTTGATTTAAAATTAATTTGGAGAATTTTTGTTACCGTTTGATGTTTTATTTTTTCATTTTAGTTTCGTCTTTTTATCTTATTCATTGTTTTCAATATTTTTGACCTTAAAAATACCAAAAAAACTTAGGAAAATTTTAGAAAAATCATAAAAACATTATAAAAACATAAAAAACCCAAAAAATATTTTATTACATGATTTTTGCTTATTTTTCTCTGCATATTATATCTCCTTTTCCTTCTTTGTATATATATTCTCTTAAAAGAAAAGAAATAAAAAAATATATAATAGAAAAATAAAATACAAAATCAGTTAATTAAAAATCAAAATACAAAATTATAAAATCAAAAAGTAAATAAATAAAAATAAAAAATAAAAAAATAAAAAATAAAAAACCCACAAAATAGCACACATCTAGGCATTTGATCACATTCACATTTTTTAGCATTATTGCCTTGTTCTATCCCGCTTGCTCCCTGAGTTCGACACTCTACACATACTTGCACCAATACACACTTATTGTAGAGTTATAAGAATCTTTAACTCCACATATTGCTTGTCATTATTTGATTGTTGTTGTGGGTTAACTATTGACTAAATCTGAATTTTTGAGCGGTCAACACATGGACTGTATTCCTACCTTGTGTGGAATACACGCCCGCCTGATTTTTGGGCTCATCATTAGGCATCATAATTAATCAAGAGAAATTACTTCCTTGATTTCCATTGAATTATAAACACATAAAGTAAAGAGGTTTGATTATCTAATCATCTTCCGGCCCATCTCCACTAAATATGGAATACCAAAGGAAAACGAAGTCAGAATCGCGTGAAATAAATTCGAACGATTTGCTGATTTGATTCTATATTTAATTAAAGTGTTTATTTCATATTTTATGATGGGAAAATAGTACGCAAAAATATTTTTCTTTATGATCCATGTTTACATGCAAAACAACTTTTATGACAGGATCTCTTCAAATCATTTCAATGCACTTTTTGTACCAACATTAGGTTACTATTATTGGGAGATATTTGTACATTCTAAATATAGTCTAATATAGGAAAAACATGCCCAAACAGTGCACAAATAGTACGTTTTTATTTAAGCGAAAAATTAATTCGAATCTTGCATCCAATGCAAATACAATGCTTCCCACACATGCGATACATGAACCTCGATCGCCTAGATTTTTAGATCATATCCATGACCTCGACCAAGGCTGTAGTACAACTTTAAGGATATGGAATGATCCTTTAGGGCATCACTAAAGCGTGAAGATCGCATCATATGCGATCGTAACGATTAGTTGCACTAGTTGCTCGGTGTCGCAGAATTTTGAAAAAAATTAAATGATGAAACCACATGATCCGAGAACATTTCTCGAATTGTTTCATATAAACCCCAAAGTAGATCTCGACATACCTCTTGAAGTGTGGTTGTGTTCATGTCTCTTAAGCAAGATACCTCCTACCTCAAGTTCGATCTGATGGGAGAGATGCTTGCGAGCCCGTTGATGAGACACATGCTCCTCAAAATTCGAGTTAATAATCCATGTGGCAAATCTCCTGGTCTCATCACAATAGATCTATCATTTTCTTTACGAGCAAGGTGCACCAAAGGAGATGGAGATCCATGAACAGTCAAAATGGTGGCACAACAACGTAGCGACAACGACAATCTTCTCTAGGGCAAGAAGTGGAGTGCCACTCTTTTAGGAGAGAAGGAGTCACATGTATGAGAATAAAATAGAGAAAGAGAGAGAGAACCTGAAATTATATGTAAAAATTAAGAGATAAGTTTGCCAATTCTTTTAAAATATTTTGAGAGTCCATGGATCTCAATTCATGGACAACAGAAATCTAATGGTTAAGGTTGATTTGTATCTCTTTCAATGGACATGATTTTGCTGAAAAAAGGTATAACAACAATTAATTTAATTTCATTAAATATTTATTGAATAATAATCAATATAAACTAATTTTAATTAAATAAATCAACCTTGGAGAAATAAGGAGGCGGAAAGCCTCCGTCCATAAGGGGAGTCGACGGCCACCAATCCCATTAGGACTTGGTGCTCGTCCACCCACTCCTATAAGGAAGATGGCTTCCTTCTCCTATTACATGAGATTACACATATCGTGAATTTCCTCATAATTTCACAACAACATTTCTTGTAAATTATTTCACGAAAATAATTCTTAACTAATTTATGTATATCAATCATGCTATTGGAACTGGTGAATCACATTCACAACTCAAAATAATTTGTAAATTATATTTTCAATTAAATGTCCACTGTCAATCCAATTCATATCAGCATTTAAATTTTAAATGTTATTTTCAAAATGCTCTCTCTCTCATATATTATAAACCATGATTATAATATATATTAATAATATGGATAATGTTATCCGCACTATTCATATCAATAATAATTAAATCACATTTAATAATGTTGGATTATCATTCTCTTGCATCAAATAATATGAATCAAATTCACATTATTATTGATGATTAAATCACAAATAATTATCCATTTCTCAATGGTTGGATGCACTTTATAAATGAAATAATTCTGAACTCTTTCAAGAATAATGTGCTTTCTCCGCGGATGCTTGGAGATAAGGATATGGCGATTGTACGTTCCATGTATAGTGACTTGGATATTGAGATGACATCTCAAATCCATATATCAGGGACCTCTCATAGATGCTCGATTAAGTCAAGGCCACAGATATAATCTTCTCATTGCATCTGAATCACATTCAGATCACTATCCAAATAAAATCCATGTCATTATGTTTAAATTCTAAATAATCATTATGAATCATATTCACATAATTAATTCTTCCAAGGGAAATACAACTCCATTCGTAATAGAGTATTTTAATTGAATAGAATTCATTTTATCATAATATATCAATTATCAATCCAATTCAATCAACCAAAAAACAATCTTGATTGTTACTTGAAAGATGGTAGAATCTCAAAATACGTATTATTCAAAATTTAATAATTACAAAAATACATCATGATCTCTTCAAGAATCATTCTTTCTTTACTCGATTTCATGACTATTACGCACAGGATGTGGGATAGACCACTCATGGAGCAACCTGCTAACCCAACGATCCTTGACTGCACACCATATCGGCCATGGGTTAGGAAATGTGATCTAAAAATTTTGTATTTTAGATGATTTTCGGCATTACAACAAAAATTTTGCCCTATAATATTTATCAAAACCATTTTGATTAATATTATAAGGAGAATTTCTAAACAAATCCCCAATCCTATTCAAGTAACAATGTTTTGCAAGTAGAGATTGTCTTACAACTATTATAGGAAAAACTAGGGTTTTCATGAAACATATATTCAATGGCCTATGATGATTAATAAAATATTTTCATAATTATTAGGCATCATAATTTATCAATAGAAATTCCTTCCTTGATTTCCATTGAACTATAAACACATTAAGTAAAGAGGTTTGATTATCTAATCATCTTCTGGCCCATCTCCACTAAATATGGAATATCTAAGGAAAATGAAGTCAGAATAACGTGAAATAAATTCGAAAAATTCTCTGATTTGATTCTATACTTAATTAAAGTGTTTATTTCATATTTTATGATGGGAAAATAGTACGTAAAAATAATTTTCTTAATGATCCATGTTTACATGCAAAACAACTTTTATGACAGGATCTCTTTAAATCATTTCAATGCACTTTTTGTACCAACATTAAGTTACTATTTATGGGAGATATTTATACATTCTAAAAATATTTTAATTATAAAAAAGCATGCCCAAACAGTGCACAATTAGTACGTTTTTAGTTAAGAAAAAAATCGATTCGAATCTTGCATCCAATGCAAAAACAATGCTTCCCGCACATCCGAAACATGAACCTCGATCGCCTAGGGTTTTAGATCATATCCATGACCTCAATCAAGGTTGTAGTAAAACTTTAAGGATATGGAATGATCCTTTAGTACATAACTAAAGCTTGAAGATCGCATCATATGCGATCGGAATGATTAGTCGCACTAGTTGCTCGGTGTCGCATAATTTTAAAAAAATTAAATGATGAAACCACTTGATCCAAGAATATTTCTCAAATCGTTTCATATAAACCACAAAGTAGATATCGACATACCTCTTGAAGTGTGGTTGCATTCGTGTCTCTTAAGCAAGAGACCTCCTACCTCAAGATGGATCTGACGGGAGAGATGCTAGCGAGCCCGTTGATGAGACACGTGCTCCTCACAATTCGAGTTGATAATCAATGTGGCGAATCTCCTAGTCTCATCACAATTGATTGTCATTTTCTTTACGAACAAGGTGCACAAAAGGAGACAGAGATCCATGAGCAGTCGAAGCAGTGGTGCAACTGCATCGCGATAATGACAATCTTCTCTAGGGTAAGACGTGGACTGCCACTCTTTTAGGAGAGACGCAGTCACATGTATGAGAATAAGAGAGAGAGCGAGAGAACCTGAAATTGTATGTAAAAATGAAGAGCTAAGGTTGCCTATTCTTTTAAAATATTTTGAGAATATGTGGATCTCAATCCATGGACAACATAAATCCAATGGTTGATATTGATTTGTATCTCTTTCAATGGGCATGATTTTGTCTTAAAAAAGTATAACAATAATTAATTTAATTTAATTAAAAATTTATTGAATAATAATCAATATAAATTAATTTTAATTAAATTAATCAACCTTGGAGAAATAGGGAGGTGGGAAGCCTCCGTCCATAAGGGGAATCGACGGCCACCAATCCCGTTAGGACTTGGTGGCCATCCACCCTCTCCTGTAAGGAAGATGGCTTCCTTCTCCTATTACATGAGATTACACATATCATGAATTTCTCCATAATTTCACAACAACATTTCTTGTAAATTATTTCATGAAAATAATTCTTAATTAATTTGTGAATATTAGTCATGCTATTGGAAACTGGTGAATCACATTCACCACTCAAAATAATTTGTAAATTATATTTTCAATTAAATGTCCACTGTGAATCCAATTCATATCTACATTTATATATTAAATGTTATTTTCAAATTGACCTCTCTCTCTCTCATATATTACAAACCATGATTATAATATATATGAATAATATTGTTAATGCTATCCACATTATTCATATCCATAATAACTGAATCACATTTAATTATGTTGGATTATCATTCTCGTGCATCAAATAATATGGATCAAATTCACATTATTTTTGATGATTAAATCACATTTAATTATCCATTTCTCAACGGTTGGATGCACATTTATAAATTGAATAATTCTAAACACTTTCAAGAATAATGTGCTTTCTCCGCGGATGCTTGGACATAAGGATAGGGCGACTGTACGTTCCATGTATAGCTACTTGGATATTGAGATGACATCTCAAATCCTTATATCAGGGACCTCTCATAGATGCTTGATTAAGTCAAGGCCGCAGATCTAATCTTCTATTTCATCTGAATCACATTCAGATCACTATCCAAATACAAATCCATGTCATTATGTTCAAATTCTAATTAATTATTATGAATCATATTCACTAATTTAATTCTTCCAAGGGAAATACAACTCCATCCATAATAGAGTATTTTAATTGGATATAATTCATTTTATCATAATATATTAATTATCAATCCAATTCAATCAACCAAAAAACAATCCTGATTGTTACTTGAAAGATGGTATAATCTCAAAATACATATTATTCAAATTTTAATAATTACAAAAAATACATCATGATCTCTTCAAGAATTATTCTTTCTTTACTCAATGTCATGGCTATTACGCATAGGATGTGGGACAGACTGCTCATGGAGCAACCTGCTAACCCAATGATCCTTGACTGGACACCATATCAAACTTGGGTTAGGACAATGTGATCTAATCATTTTGTATTTGAGATGATGTTCGGCATTAAAATAGAAGTTTTGCCATATAAGATTTATCAAAACAATTTTTATTAATATTATAAGGAGATTTTTTAAACAAATCCCCAATCATATTCAAGTAACAATGTTTTGCATGTAGAGATTGTCTTACAACTATTATAGGAAAAACTAGGGTTTTCATGAAACATATATTCTATGGCCTACGATGAATAATAATTTATTTTCATAATTATTATTCATCATAATTAATCAATAGAAATTCCTTCCTTGATTTCCATTGAATTATAAACACATTAAGTAAAGAGGTTTGATGATCTAGTCATCTTCCGGCCCATCTCCACTTAATATAGAATATTTAATGAAAACAGAGTCAGAATCACATGAAATAAATTCGAATGATTCCCTGATTTGATTCTCTACTTAATTAAAGTTTTTATTTCATATTTTATTATGGTAAAATAATACATAAAAATAATTTTCCTAATTATCCATGTTTACATGCAAAACAACTTTTATGATAAGAACTCTTCAAATCATTTCAATGCACTTTTTGTACCGACATTAGGTTACTATTTTTGGAATATATTTTTACATTCTAAATATATTTTAATAATAAAAAACATTCCCAAACAATGCACAAATAGTGCGTTTTTAGTTAAGCGAAAAATCGATTAAAATCTTGCATCCAATGCAAAAAACAATGCTTCCCGTACATCCGAAACAAGAACCTCAATCGCCTAGTGTTTCTTATCATATACATGACCTAGACCAAGGCTGTAGTTCCACTTTAAGGATATGGAATGATCCTTTAGAGCATTACTAAAGTGTGAAGATCGCATCATATGTGATCAGAGCAATTAGTCGCACTAGTTGCTCAGTGTCGCAGAATTTAAAAAAGACAAATGATGAAATCACATGATCCGAGACCATTTCTCAGATAATTTCATATAAACCACAAAGAAGATATGGGCATACCTCTTTAAGTGTGGTTGCGTTCATGTCTCTTAAGCAAGAGACCTCCTACCTCAAGTTTGATCCGAGGGGAGAGATGCCTGCGAGCGTGTTGATGAGACACGTGCTCCTCGCAATTCGAGTTGATAGTCCATGTGGTGAATCCCCTGGTCTCATTACAATACATCTGTCATTTTCTTTACGAGCAAGGTGCATTAAAGGAGATGGAGATCCATGAGCAGTCAAAGTTGTGGCACAGCGGCGTGGTGACAACGACAATCATCTCTAGAGCAAGAGGTGGACTGCCACTCTTGTAGGAGAGAAGGTGTCACATGTATGAGAATAAGAGAGAGAGAGAGAACTTGAAATTGTATGTAAAAATGAAGAGCTAAGGTTGCCACTTCTTTTAAAATATTTTGAGAGTCCATGGATCTCTATCCATGGACAACAGAAATTCAATGGTCGAGATTGATTTGTGTTTCTTTCAATGGCCATGATTTTGTTGAAAAAATATAACAACAATTAATTTAATTTAAATAAATATTTATTGAATAATAATCAATATAAATTAGGTTTAATTA
Source organism: Ottelia alismoides (assembly GCA_037367405.1). Lineage (NCBI taxonomy): Eukaryota > Viridiplantae > Streptophyta > Magnoliopsida > Alismatales > Hydrocharitaceae > Ottelia > Ottelia alismoides. The sequence goes on along the minus strand of JAZKJV010004644.1, from coordinate 436,223 downwards.
AATAAATCAACCTAGGAGAAATAGGGAGGTGGAGAGCCTCCTTCCGTAAGGGGGTCCACGACCACCAATCCCTTTAGGACTTGGGGGTCGTCAACCCTATCCTATAAGGAATATGGCTTCCTTCTCCTATTACATGAGATTGCACATATCATGAGTTTCTCCATAATTTCACAACAACATTTCTTGTAAATTATTTCACGAAAATAATTCTTAATTAATTTGTGAGTATCAATCATGCTATTGGAAACTGGTGAATCATATTCACAGCTCAAAATAATTTGTAAATTATATTTTCAATTAAATGTCCACTGTGAATCCAATTCATATCAGCATTTAAATTTTAAATGTTATCTACAAATTGCTCTCTCTTTCTCATATATTATAAACAATGATTATAGTATATATGAATAATATGGATAATTCTATCCACATTATTCATATCCATAATAATTAAATCACATTTATTTATGTTGGATTATCATTCTCGTGCATCAAATAATATGTATCAAATTCACATTATTATTGATGATTAAATCACATTAGTTATCAATTTCTCAACAGTTGGATGCACATTTATCAATGGAATAATTCTGAACTCTTTCAAGAATAATGTGCTTTCTCCGCGGATACTTGGAGATAAGGATATGGCGACTGTACGTTCCATGTATAATGATATGGATCTTGAGATGACATCTCAAATCCATATCTCTAGGACCTCTCATAGATTCTCGATTAAGTCAAGGCCGTAGATTTAATCTTCTCATTGCATCTGAATCACATTCAGATCACTATCCAAATACAAATCCATGTCATTATGTTGAAATTCTAATTAATCATTATGAATCATATTCTCATAATTAATTCTTACAAGGGAAATACAACTCCATTCGTAATAGAGTATTTTAATTGGATATAATTCATTTAATCATAATATATCAGTTATCAATCCAATTCAATTAAGAAGAAAACAATCTTGATTGTTACTTGAAAGATGGTATAATCTCAAAATATGTATTATTCAAATTTTAATAATTAGAAAAATACATCATGATCTCTTCGAGAATTATTCTTTCTTTACTCATTGTCATGGTTATTACGCACAGGATTTGAGACAGACCGCTCATGGAGTAACCCGTTACCCCAACGATTCTTGACTGGACACCATATTGGCCTTGGATTGGGACGATGTGATCTAATCATTTTGTTTTTGAGATGTTGTTTGGCATTACAACAGAAGTTATGCCATATAATATTTATCAAAGCCATTTTTATTAATGTTATAAGGAGATTCACTAAACAAATCCCAGCCCTATTCAAGTAACTGTGTTTTTCATGTAGAGATTGTCTTACAACTATTGTAGGATAAACTAGGGTTTTAATGAAACATATATTCAATGTCCTACGATGATTAATAAATTATTTTCATAATTATTGGGCATCATAATTAATCAAGATAAATTCCTTCCTTGATTTCCATTGAAATATAAACATATTAAGTAAAGAGGTTTGATGATCTAATCATCTTCCTAACAATCTCCACTAAATATATAATATCTAAAAAACGATGTGGGAATCGCATGAAATAAATTCGAACAATTCGCTGATTTAATTCTCTACCTAATTAATGTGTTTTTCATATTTTATGATTGGAAAATAATACTTAAAAATAATTTTCTTAATGATCCATGTTTACTTGCAAGACAACTTTTATGGCAGGAACACTTCAAATCATGTTAATATACTTTTTGTACTAATATTAGGTTACTATTTTTGGGAACTATTTATACATTCTAAATATATTTTAATAACAAAAAAACATACCCAAACAGTGCATAAATAGTACATTTTTAGCTAAATGAAAAATCGATTCCAATCTTGCATTCAATGCAAAAACAATTATTCTCGCACATCTGAAACATGAACCTCGATCGCCTTCGGTTTCAGATCATATCCAAGACCTCAACCAAGGCCGCAATACCATTTGAAGGATATGGAATGATCCTTTAGTGCATCATTAAAGTGTTAAGATCGCATCATATGCGATCAGAGTGATTCATCGCACTAGTTTCTCGGTGCAGGGCAATTTTAAAAAAATTAATTGATGAAACCACATGATCAGAGAACATTTCTCGAATTGTTTCATATAAACCACAAAGAAGATATCAGAATACCTCTTGAAACATAGTTGCGTTCGTTTCTCTAAAGCAAGAGACCTCCTGCCTCAAGATTTATCCGACATGAGAGATGCTTGCGAGCGCGTTGATGAGACACGTGCTCCTCGCAATCCGAGTTCATAATCCAAGTGGTGAATCTCTTGATATCATCATAATAGATCTGGCTCATTTCCTTCACGAGCAAGGGCACCAAAGGAGATGAAGATCCATGAGCGGTCAAAGCAGTGGCACAACGACGCGGCAATGATAATAATCTTCTCCAGGGTAAGAGGTGGACGACCACTCTTGTAGTTGAGAAGGAGTCACATGTATGAGAATAAGAGAGTAAGAGAGAGAGAGAGAGAACTTGAAATTGTATGTAAAAATGAAAAGCTAGAGAGAACTTGAAATTGTATGTAAAAATGAAGAGCTAAGGATGCCTCTTCTTTTATAATAATTTGAGAGTCCATGGATCTCAATCCGTGGACAATAGAAATTCAATGGCTGAGATTGATTTGTGTTTCTTTCAATGGAAATGATTTTGTTGAAAAAAAGTATAACAACAATTAATTTAATTTAATTAAATGTTTATTGAATAATAATCAATATAAATTAATTTTAATTAAATCAATCAACCTTCGAGAAATGGGGAGGAGGTAAGCCCCCTTCCATAAGGGGCTCGACAACCACCAATCCCATTAGGACTTGGTGGTCGTCCACCCTCTCCTATAATGAAGATGGCTTCCCCTATTACATGAGATAGCACATCTCAAGAATTTCTCCATAATTTCACAACAACGTTTCTTGTAAATTATTTCAAAAAATAATTGTTAATTTATTTGTGAATATGAATCATGTTATTGGAAACTTATGAATCACATTCACAACTCCAATTAATATGTAAATTATATTTTCAATTAAATATCCAATGTGAATCCAATTCATATCAACATTTAAATTTTGAATGTTATTTAAAAATTGCTCTCTCTCTCTCATATATTATAAACCATGATTATAATATATATGAATAATATGGATAATGCAATCCACATTATTCATATCCATAATAATTAAATCACATTTAAGTATGTTGGATTATAATTCTCATGCATCAAATAATATGAATCAAATTCACATTATTCATGATGATTAAATCACATTTAATTATCCATATGTCAATGGTTGGATGCACATTTCTCATTGGAATCATTCTTGAACTCCTTAAGAATAATGTGCTTTCTCCTCGGATATGTGGAGATAAGGACATGGTGACTATATGTTCATGTATAGTGACTTGGATATTAAGATCACGTCTCAAATTCATATCTCAGGAAACTCTCATAGATGCTCCATCAAGTCAAGGACGTAGATCTAATCTTCTCATTGGATCTGAATCACATTTAGTTCACTATCCAAACACAAATCCATGTCATTATGTTCAAATTATAATTAATCATTATTAATCATATTCACATAATTAATTCTTCCAAGGGAAATACAACTCCATTCATAATAGAGTATTTCAATTGGATATAATTAAATTAATCATAATAAATCAAATATCAATCCAATTCAATCAACCAACAAACAATCTTGATTGTTACTAAGATGGTATAATCTCAACAAACGTATTATTCAAATTTAGTAATTAGAAAAATACATCATGATCGCTTTAAGCATTATCCTTTCCTTACCTCTTGTCATGGCTAATACGCACAGGATGTGGGACAGACTGCTCCCGAAGCAACCTGCTCCCCCAACGATCCCTGACTAGACACCATATCAACCTTAGGTCATGATAATGTGATTAGATCATTTTGTATTTGAGATGATGTTCGACATTACAATGGAATTTATACCATAAAATATTTATCAAAATCATTTTGATTAATATTATAAGGATATTTTCTAAACAAATCCTCAATCCTATACAAGTAACAATGTTTTGCTTGTAGATATTGTCTTACAACTATTCTAGGATAAACTAGGGTTTCCATGAAACATGTATTGAATGACCTAAGATGATTAATCAATTATTTTCTTAATTATTAGGCATCATAATTAATAAATACAAATTCATAATTTCCTTGATTTTTGTTTAATTATAAACACATTAAGTAAAAATGTTTGATGATCTAATCATCTTCTGACCAATCTCTACTAAATATGGAATATCTAGGGAAAACAGAGTCGGAATCGTGCAAAATAAATTCGAAGGATTTTCCTATTTGATTCTCGACATAATTAAAATGTTTATTTTGTGTTTCATGAATGGAAAATAGTAAGTAAAAATAATTTTCTTATAGATCCGTGGATGCACGCAAAACAACTTTTATGGCGGGAACTCTTCGAATCATTTTCATGCTCTTTTTGTACCAACGTTAGATTAATATTTTTGGAACACATTTACACATTCCAAAAAAACTTTTATAAAAAAAACACAAGAAAAAAGTGCACTAATAGTCTGTTTTTTAAGCAAAAAACCTATTCGAATCTTGCATCCAATGAAAAAAGAATGATTCCCGCTCATCCAAACCTTGAACCTCGACTACCTAGGGTTTCAGATCATATCCAAGACCTCGACCAAGGCTGTAGTACCACTTGTAGGATATTTAATAATCCTTAAGTTCATCACAAAATCGTAAAGATGGCATCATATGCGATCGGAGCGACTAGTAGCACTAGATGCTCGGTGCAGTGGAATTTAATAAAATTTAAATGATGAAACCACATGATACGAGAACATTTCTTGAATCATTTCATCTAAACCATAAAGTAGATATCAGAATACCACTTGAAGCATGGTTGCGTTTGTGTCTCTAAAGGAAGAGACCTCCTGCCTCAAGTTTGATCCGACAGGAGAGACACTTGCGAGCGTGTTGATGAGATGCGTGCTCCTCGCATTCCGAGTTGATAATCCAAATGGTGAATCTCCTGATCACATCACATGAGATCTAGCATCTTCTTCCCGAGCAAGGTGCGTTAAAGGAGATGGAGATCCTTGAGCGGTCGAAGTGGTGGCACAATGACATGGCGATGACGACAATCTTCTCTAGGGTAAGAGGTGGACGATCACTCTTGTAGGAGAGAAGGAGTCACGTGTATGAGAATAAGAGAGAGAGATATAGATAGAGAGAGAGATAGGGATGCCTCTTCTTTTATAATATTTTTAGAGAGCATGGATCTCAATCCGTGGACAAAAGAAATCCAATGGTTGAGGTTTATTTGTGTTTCTTTCAACAACCACGATTTTGTCGAAAAAAAGTACAACAACAATTAATTTAATTTCATTAAATATATATTGAATAATAATCAATATAAATTATTTTAAATTAAATCAATCAACCATGGATAAATAGGGTGGAGGAAAGCCTCCTTCTATAAGGGGGGTCGACGACCACCAATCCCATTTGGACTTGGTGGCCGTCTACCCTCTCCTATAAGGAAGATGGCTTCCTTCTCCTATTACATGAGAATACACATCTCATGAATTTTTCTCCATAATTTAACAACAACATTTCTTGAAAATTATTTCACAAAAATAAATCTTAATTAATTTGTGAATATCAGTCATGCTATTGGAAACTGGTGAATCACATTCACAACCCAAAATAATATGTAAATTACATTATCAATTAAATGTACACGGTGAATCCAATTCATATCAACATTTAAATTTTAAATGTTATTTACAAATTGGTCCCTCTCTCATATATTATAAACCACATTTAGAATATATATGAATAATCTGGATATTGCTATCCACATTATTCATATCCATAATAATTAAATCACATTTAATTATGTCAGATTATCATTCTAATGCATCAAATAATATGGATCAAATTCACATTATTATTAGTGATTAAATCGCATTTAATTATCCATTTCTCAATGGTTGGACACACGTTTATCAATGGAATAATTCTTTACTCTTTCAAGAATAATGCGCTTTCTCTGCGGATACTTGGAGATAAGGATAGGGCGAATGTACGTTCCATTTATAGTTACTTGGATATTGAGATTACATTTCAAAGTCATATCTCGGGGACCTCTCATAGATGCTTGATTAAGTAAAGGTCGTAGATCTAATATTCTCATTGCATCTGAATCACATTCAGATCACTGTCCAAATACCAATCCATATCATCATGTTCAAATTCTAATTAATCATTATGAATCATATTCAGATAATTAATTCTTCCAAGGGATATAAAACTCCATTCACAATAGAGTATTTTAATTGGATATAATTCATTTAATCATAATAAATCAGTTATCAATCCAATTCAATCAACCAATAAACAATATTTATTGTTACTTCAAGATGGTTTAATATGAAAATATGTATTAGTAAAATTTTTATAATTAAATAAATACATCATGATCGCTTCAAGAATTTACTTTTCCTAACCTGTTGTCATGGCTATTATACACAGGTTGTGTGACAGACCGCTCACGGAGCAACCTGCTACACCAACGATCCCCTACTAGACACCATATATTCCTCAGGTCAGGATAATGTGATTTGATCATTTTGTATTTGAGATGATGTTCGGCATTACAATGTAATTTATACCATATAATATTTATCAAAATCATTTTGTTTAATATTATAAGGAGATTTCTAAACAAATCCTCAATCCTATACAGGTAACAATGTTTTGCATGTAGAGATTGTCTTACAACTATTGTAGGATAAACTAGGATTTTCGTGAAACATATATTGAATGACCTATGATGATTAATCAACTATTTTCATAATTATCGTGCATCATAATCAATAAAGACAAATTCATAATTTCCTTGATTTCCGTTGAATTATAAACACATTAAGTAAAAATATTTGATGATCTAATCATCTTCTGACCCATCTCCACTAAATATGGAATATCTAGTGAAAACGGAGTCGGAATCGCGTGAAATAATTTCAAACGATTTTCTGATTTAATTCTCAACTTAATTCAAGTGTTTATTTCTTATTTCATGATGGGAAAATAGTAAATAAAAATAATTTTCTTACATATCTATTGATACATGAAAAACATCTTTTATGGCGAGAATTCTTCGAATCATTTTCATGCACTTTTTGTACCAACATTAGGTTACTATTTTTGGAACATATTTAGACATTCTAAATATTATTTAATAACAAAAAACACATCCAAACAGTGCACAAAATGTCCGTTTTTAGTTAAGAGGAAAACCTATTTAAATCTTGCATCCAATGGAAAAATAATGATTCCTGCTCATCTGAAACATGAACCTCGATCGTCTTGGATTTCAGATCATATCCAAGACCTAGACCAAGTCATTAGTACCACTTTAAGGATATGGAATGATCCTTAAGTGCATCACAAAAACATGAAGATCGCATCATATGCGATTGGATCGACTATTCGCACTAGTTGCTGGGTGCAACAGAATTTAATATAATTTAAATGATGAAACCATGTGATCCGAGAACATTTCTCAAATTGTTTCATCTAAATCACAAACTATATATCATAATACCTCTTGAAGGGTGATTGCGTTCGTCTCTCAAAAGCAAGGGACCTTCTGCCTCAAGTCTGATCCGACGAGAGACAGACTTGCGAGAGCGTTGATGAGATGCATGCTCCTCACAATTCGAGTTGATAATCGAAGCAGAGGCTCTCCCTATGTCATCAAACGAGATCTGGCATCTTTTTCCTGAGCAAGGTCCACCAAAGGAGATGGAGATCCATGAGTGGTTGAAGAGGTGGCACAACGACATGGCAATGCCGACAATATTCTATAGGGCAAGTGGTGGATGGCCACTCTTTTAGGAGAGAATGAGTCACGTGTATGAGAATAAGAAGAGAGAAAGAGAGAACTTGAAATTGTATGTAAAAATGAAGAGCTAGGGTTTCCTCTTCTTTTATAATATATTGAGAGAGCATGGATCTCAATCCATGGACAACAGAAATCCAATGGTTGAGATTGATTTGAGTTTCTTTCAATGGCAATGATTTTGTCAAAAAAAGTACAACAACAATTAATTTAATTTCATTAAATATATATTGAATAATAATGAATATAAATTAATTTTTATTAAATCAATCAACCTTGGAGAACTAGGTAGGATGAAAGCCTCCTATGATAAGGGGGGTCGACAACCACCATTCCCATTAGGACTTGGTGGTCGTCCACTCTCTTCTATATGGAAGATGGATTCCTTCTCCTATTACATGAGATTACACATCTCATGAATTTCTCCATAATTTCACAACAACATTTCTAGTATCATATTTCATAAAATTAATTCTTAATCAATTTGTGAATATCAATCATGCTATAGGAAACTGGGGAATCACATTCACAACCGAAAATAATATGTAAATTACATTTTCAATTAAATGTCCATTCTGAGTCGAATTCATATAAACATTTTAATTTTAATTTTAAATGTTATTTACAAATAACTCTTTCTCATATATTATAAACCACATTTATAATATAAATGAATAATATGGATAATGCTATCCACATTATTCTTATCCATAATAACTAAATTACATTTAATTATGTTGGATTTTCATTCTCATGCATCAAATAATATGGATCAAATTCACATTATTCATGATGATTAAATCTCATTTAATTATCCATTTCTCAATGCTTGGCCACACATTTATCAATGGAATAATTCTTGAACTCTTTCAAGAATAATGCACTTTTTCTGCAGATACTTGGAGATAAGGACATGACTATTGTACGTTCCATGTATAGTGAATTGGATATTGAGATCACATATCGAATCCATATCTCGGAGACCTCTCGTAGATGATTGATTAAGTCAAGGCTGCAGATCTAATCTTCTCATTGTATCTGAATAACATTCAGATCATTGTCTAATTACAAACACATATCATCATGTTCAAATTCTAATTAATCATTACAAATCATATTCACATAAATAATTCTTCCAAGGGAAATACAAATCCATTCATAATAGAGTATTTTAATTGGATATAATTCATTTAATCATAATAAATCAATCATCAATCCAGTTCAATCAACCAACGGACAATCTTTATTATTACTTGAAAGATTGTATAATCTCAAAAACACATCATTCGATTTTAATAATTAGAAAAATACATCATGATCACTTCAAGCATTATCCTTTCCTTACCCTTTGTCATGAAAATTACGTACAGGATGTGAGACAAACTTCTCATGGAGCAACCTGCTACCCCAATGATTCTCGACTAGACATCATATCAACGTCAGGTCAGGATAATGTGATTTGATCACTTTGTATTCGAGATGATGTTCAGCATTACAATGGAAGTTATACCATATAATATTTATCAAAATCATTTTGATTAATATTATAAGGAGATTTACTAAACTAATCCCCACTCCTATTCAAGTAACAGTGTTTTACATGTAGGGATTGTCTTACAACTATGGTAGGATAAACTAGGGTTTTCATGAAACATATATTCAACGACTTATGACGTTTAATCAATTATTTTCATAATTATTAAGCATCGTAATTAATAAAGAAATATTCATAATTTCCTTGGATTTCATTGAATTATAAACACATTAAGTAAAAATTTTTGATTATTTAATCATCTTCCGACTCATCTACACTAAATATGGAATATCTAGTGAAAAGGGAGTCGGAATCGTGTGACATAATTTTGAATGATTTCTGATTTGATTATCGACTTAATTCAAGTGTTTATTTCTTATTTCATAATGGAAAAATAGTAAATAAAAATATTCTTATAAATTCCTGGATACATGCAAAACATTTTTTATGGTTAGAATTCTTCGAATCATTTTTGTGCACTTTTTGTACCAACATTAGGTTACTATTTTTGGAACATATTTAGATATTCTAAATATATTTTAATAACAAAAAAACTCGTACAAAGAGTGCACAAATAGTCTGTTTTTAGTTAAGCGAAAAACCTATTTGAATCTTGCATCCAATGGAAAAACAATGATTCATTCTCATCTGAAACATGAACCTCGATCGCCTAGGGTTTCAGATCATATCCAAGACCTAGACCAAGGCTGTAGTATCACTTTAAGGATATGGAATGATCCTTAAGTGCATCACTAAAGCGTGAAGATCGCATCATATGCGATCGGATCGACTATTCACACTAGTTGCTCAGTGCAGATGAATTTAATAAAATTTAAATAATGAAACCACGTGATCCGAGAACATTTATCAAATAGATTCATCTAAACCACAAACTAAATGTCAGAATATCTCTTGAAGCGTGGTTGCGTTCATGTCTCTAAAGAAAGATACCACTTGCCTTTAGTCTGATCCGACGAGAGAGACACTTGCGAGCACGTTGATGAGATGCATGCTCCTCGCATCCCAGATGATAATCAAAGCAGAGACTCTCCAGATATCATCACACGAGATCTGGCATCTTCTTCCCGAGCAAGGTCCACCAAAGGTGATGGAGATCCATGAGCGGTTGAAGAGGTGGCAGAACAACAATCTTCTATAGGGAAAAAGGTGGACGAACACTCTTGTAGGAGAGAAGGAGTCACATGTATGGGAATAAGAGAGAGAAAGAGAGAACTTGAAATTGTATGTAAAAATGAAGAGGTAAGGTTGCCTCCTCTTCTATAATATTTTGAGAGAGCATGGATCTCAATCCATGGGCAACAAAAATCCAATGGGTGAGATTGATTTGTGTTTCTTTTAATAGCAATGATTTTGTCAATAAAAGATACAACAACAATTAATTTTATTTCATTAAATTTATATTGAATAATAATCAATATAAATTAATTTTAACAAAATCAATCAACCTTGGAGAAATAGGGAGGATGAAAGCCTCCTACCATAAGGGGGGGTCGACGACCACCAATCCTATTAGGACTTGGTGGTCGTCCACCCTCTCCTATATGGAAGATGACATTCTTCTCCTATTACATGAGATTACACATCTCATGAATTTCTCCATAATTTCACAACAACATTCTTTGTAACATATTACACAAAAAGAATTCTTAATTAATTTGTGAATATCAATCATGCTATTAGAAACTGGTGAATCACATTCACAACCCAAAATAAAATGTAAATTACATTATCAATTAAATGTCTATTGTGAATCGAATTCATATCAACATTTTTATTTTAAATATTATTTTCAAATTGCTCTCTCTCACATATTATAAACCACATTTATAATATAAATGAATAATCTGGATAATGCTATCCACCTTATTCATATCCATACTATTTAAATCACATTTAATTATGTTAGATTTTCATTTTCATGCATCAAATAATATGGCTCAAATTCACATTAATCATGATGATTAAATCACATTTAATTATCAATTTCCCAATGCTTGGACACACATTTATCAATGGAATAATTGTTGAACTCTTTCAAGAATAATGTGCTTTCTCTGCGTATACTTGGAGATAAGGACATGGCGAATGTACGTTCCATGTATAGTGAATTGGATATTGAGATCACATCTCGAATCCATATCTCGGGTACCGCTCATAGATGCTTGATTAAGTCAAGTCTGTATATCTAATCTTCTCATTGCATCTGAATCACATTCAGATCACTGTCCAAATACAAATCTATTCATCATGTTCAAATTCTAATTAATCAATATGAAAGATTTTCACATAATTAATTCTTGCAAGGGAAATACCATTCATTCATATTAGAGTATTTTCATTGGATATAATTCATTAAATCATAATAAATCAATTATCAATCCAATTCAATCAACCAACGAACAATCTTGATTGTTACTTGAAAGATGGTATAATATCAAAATACACATCATTCAATTTTAATAATTAGAAAAATACATTGTAATTGCTTCAAGCATTATCCTTTCCTTACCCGTTGTCATGGCAATTACCACAGGATGTGAGATAGACTTCTCATGGAGCAACCTGCTACCCCAGCAATTCCCGACTAGGAATCATATCAACCTCAGGCCAGGATAATGTTATTTGATAATTTTGTATTTGAGAAGATGCTCGGCATTACAATGGAAGTTATACCATATAATATTTATCAAAATTATCTTGATTAATATTATAAGTAATTTTACTAAAAATCCCCAATCATGTTCAAGTAACAATGTTTTACGTGTAGGGATTGTCTGACAACTGTTGTAGGATAAACAAGGGGTTTCATGAAACATATATTCAATGACTTATGATGTTTAATCAAATATTTTCATAATTATTAGGCATCCTAATTAGTAAATAAAAATTCATAATTTCCTTGGATTCCATTGAATTATAAACACATTAAGTAAAAATGTTTGATTATCTAATCATCTTCTGACTCATCTCCACTAAATATGGAATATCTAGTGAAGACGGAGTCGGGATCGCGTGAAATAATTTCGAACGATTTTCTGATTTGATTCTCGAGTTAATTCAAGTGTTTATTTCTTATTTCTGGTGAGTATTCTTCGAATCATTTTCAGTCACTTTTTGTACCAACTTTAGGTTACTATTTTTGGAACATATTTAGACATTCTAAATATATTTTAATAACAAAAAAGCACATCCAAACAATGCACAAATAGTCCATTTTTAGTTAAGCAAAAAAACTATTCGAATCTTACATCCAATGGAAAAACTATGATTCATTCTCATCTGAAACATGAACCTCGATTGCCTAGGGTTTCATATCATATCCAAAACCTAGACCAAGGCTGTAGTATCACTTTAAGTATATGGAATGATCCTTAAGTGCATCACTAAAGCGTGAAGATCGCATCATATGCGATCGGATCGACTATTCACACTAGTTACTCAGTGTAGATGAATTTAACAAAATTAAAATAATGAAACCACATGATCTGAGAACATTTCTCAAAAAGTTTCATCTAAACCACAAACTAAATGTCAGAATATCTCTTGAAGACTGGTGCGTATATGTTTCTAAAGAAAGAGACCTCCTGCCTCTAGTCTGATCTGACGAGAGAGACACTTGCGAGCGCGTTGATGAGATGCATGCTCCTCGCAATCCCAGATGATAATCAAAGCAGAGACTCTCCTAATATCATCACACGAGATATGGCATCTTCTTCCCGAGCAAGGTCCACCAAAGGAGATGGAGATCCATTTGCAGTTGAAGAGGTGGCACAACGACAATCTTCTATAGGGCAAAAGGTGGATGAACATTCTTGTAGGAGAGAAGGAGTCACATGTATGAGAATAAGAGAGAGAAAGAGAGAACTTGAAATTGTATGTAAAAAAGAAGAGTTAGGTTGCCTCCTCTTTTATAATATTTTGAGAGAGCATGGATCTCAATCCATGGGCAACAGAAATCCAATGGGTGAGATTGATTTGTGTTTCTTTTAATGGTAATGATTTTGTCAATAAAAGATACAACAACAATTAATTTAATTTCAGTAAATTTATATTGAATAATAATCAATATAAATTAATTTTAATAAAATCAATCAACCTTGGAGAAATAGGGAGGATGAAATCCTCCTACCATAAGGGGGGTCGACGACCACCAATCCTATTAGGACTTGGTTGTCGTCCACCCTCTCCTATATGGAAGATGGCTTTCTTCTCCTATTACTTGAGATTACACATCTCATGAATTTCTCCATAATTTCACAACAACATTCTTTGTAACATATTACACAAAAAGAATTCTTAATTAATTTGTGAATATCAATCATGCTATTAGAAACTGGTGAATCACATTCACAACCCAAAATAATATGTAAATTACATTATCAATTAAATGTCTTTTGTGAATCGAATTCATATCAACATTTTAATTTTAAATGTTATTTACAAATTGCTCTCTCTCATATATTATAAACCACATTTATAATATAAATGAATAATCTGGATAATGCTATCCACATTATTCATATCCATAATATTTAAATCACATTTAATTATGTTGGATTTTCATTTTCATGCATCAAATAATATGGCTCAAATTCACATTAATCATGATGATTAAATCACATTTAATTATCAATTTCCCAATGCTCGGACACACATTTATCAATGGAATACTTGTTGAACTCTTTCAAGAATAATGTGCTTTCTCTATGTATACTTGGAGATAAGGACACAACGAATGTACGTTCCATTTATAGTGAATTGGATATTGAGATCACATCTCGAATCTATATCTCGGGTACTCCTCATAGATGCTTGATTAAGTCAAGGCTGTAGATCTAATCTTCTCATTGCATCTGAACCACATTCAGATCACTGTCCGAATACAAATCTATTCATCATGTTCAAATTCTAATTAATCAATATGAATCATTTTGACATAATTAATTCTTGCAAGGGAAATACCATTCCATTCATATTAGAGTATTTTAATTGGATATAATTCATTAAATCATAATAAATCAATTATCAATCCAATTCAATCAACCAACGAACAATCTTGATTGTTACTTGAAAGATGGTATAATCTCAAAATACACATCATTCAATTTTAATAATTAGAAAAATACATTGTGATTGCTTCAAGCATTATCCTTTCCTTACCCGTTGTCATGGCAATTACCACAGGATGTGAGATAGACTTCTCATGGAGCAACCTGCTACCCCAATGATTCCCGAGTAGGCATCATATCAACCTCAGGTCAGGATAATGTGATTTGGTAATTTTGTATTTGAGAAGATGCTCGACATTACAATGGAAGTTATACCATATAATATTTATCAAAATCATTTTGATTAATATTATAAGTAGTTTTACCTAAAATACCCGATCATGTTCAAGTAACAATGTTTTACGTGTAGGGATTGTCTTACGACTATTGTAGGATAAACTAGGGGTTTCATGAAACATATATTCAATGACTTATGATGTTTAATTAAATATTTTCATAATTATTAGGCATCCTAATTAGTAAATACAAATTCATAATTTCATGGATTCCATTGAGTTATAAACACATTAAGTAAAAACGTTTGATTATCTAATCATCTTCCGACTCATCTCCACTAAATATGGAATATCTAGTGAAAACGGAGTCGGGATCGTGTGAAATAATCTTGAACGATTTTCTGATTTGATTCTCGACTTAATTCTAGTGTTTATTTCTTATTTCATGATGGGAAAAATATAAGTAAAAAAAATTCTTACAGATTCTTGGATACACGCAAAACATCTTTTATGGTGAATATTCTTCGAATCATTTTCAGGCACTTTTTGTACCAACTTTAGGTTACTATTTTTGGAATATATTTAGACATTCTAAATATATTTTAATAACAAAAAAACACATCCAAATAGTGCACAAATAGTCCATTTTTAGTTGAGTAAAAAATCTATTTGAATCTTGCATCCAATGGAAAAACAATGATTCATTCTCATCTGAAACATGAACCTCGTTCGCCTAGGGTTTCATATCATATCCAAGACCTAGACCAAGTCTGTAGTATCACTTTAAGGATATGGAATGATCCTTAAGTGCATCACTAAAGCATGAAGATCACATCATATGCGATCGGATCGACTATTCACACTAGTTGCTCAGTGCAGATGAATTTAATAAAATTTAAATAATGAAACCACATGATCCAAGAATATTTCTCAAATAGTTTCATCTAAACCACAAACTAAATGTCAGAATATCTCTTGAAGCGTGGTTGCGTTCATGTCTCTAAAGAAAGAGACCTCCTGCCTCTAGTCTGATCAGACGAGAGAGACACTTGCGAGCGCGTTGATGAGATGCACGCTCTTCACAATCCCAGATGATAATCAAAGCAGAGACTCTCCTGATATCATCATACGAGATCTGGCATCTTCTTCCTGAGCAAGGTCCACCAATGGAGATGGAGATCCATGAGCGGTTGAAGAGGTGGCACAACGACAATCTTCTATAGGGCAAAAGGTGGACGAACACTCTTGTAGGAGAGAAGGAGTCACATGTATGAGAATAAGAGAGAGAAAGAGAGAACTTGAAATTGTATGTAAAAATGAAGAGCTAGGGTTGCCTCCTCTTTTATAATATTTTGAGAGAGCATGGATCTCAATCCATGGGCAATAGAAATCCAATGGGTAAGATTGATTTGAGTTTCTTTTAATGACAATGATTTTGTCAATAAAAGATACAACGACAATTAATTTAATTTCATTAAATTTATATTGAATAATAATCAATATAAATTAATTTTAATAAAATCAATCAACCTTGGAGAAATAGGGAGGATGAAAGCCTCCTACCATAAGGGAGGTCGACGACCACCAATCCTATTAGGACTTGGTGGTCGTCCACCCTCTCCTATATGGAAGATGGCTTTCTTATCCTATTACATGAGATTACACATCTCATGAATTACTCCATAATTTCACAACAACATTCTTTGTAACATATAGACAAAAAAAATTCTCAATTAATTTGTGAATATCAATCATGCTATTAGAAACTGGTGAATCACATTCACAACCCAAAATAATATGTAAATTACATTATCAATTAAATGTCTATTGTGAATCGAATTCATGTCAACATTTTAATTTTAAATGTTATTTACAAATTGCTCTCTCTCATATATTATTAACCACATTTATAATATAAATGAATAATCTAGATAATGCTATCCACATTATTCATATCCATAATATTTAAATGACATTTAGTTATGTTGGATTTTCATTTTCATGCATCAAATAATATGGATCAAATTCACATTAATCATGATGATTAAATCACATTTAATTATAAATTTTCCAATGCTTGGACACCGATTTATCAATGGAATAATTGTTGAACTCTTTCAAGAATAATGTGCTTTCGCTGTGTATACTTCGAGATAAGGACACGGCGAATGTACGTTCCATGTATAGTGAATTGGATATTGAGATCACATCTCGAATCCATATCTCGGGTACCGCTCATAGATGCTTGATTAAGTCAAGGTTGTAGATCTAATCTTCTCATTGCATCTGAATCACATTCATATCACTGTCCAAATACAAATCTATTCATCATGTTCAAATTCTAATTAATCAATATGAATCATATTCACATAATTAATTCTTGCAAGGGAAATACCATTGCATTCTTATTAGAGTATATTAATTAGATATAATTCATTAAATCATAATAAATCAATTATCAATCCAATTCAATCAACCAATGAACAATCTTGATTTTTACTTGAAAGATGGTATAATCTCAAAATACACATAATTCAATTTTAATAATTAGAAAAAGACATTATGATTGCTTCAAGCATTATCCTTTTCTTTACCTGTTGTCATGGCAATTACCACATGATGTGAGATAGACTTCTCATGGAGCAACTTGCTACCCCAACAATTCCCGACTAGGCATCATATCAACCTCACGTCAGGATAATGTGATTTGATAATTTTGTATTTGAGAAGATGCTTGGCATTACAATGGAAGTTATACCATATAATATTTATCAAAATCATTTTGATTAGTATTATAAGTAGTTTTACTAAAAATCCCCAATCATGTTCAAGTAACAATGTTTTACGTGTAGGGATTGTCTTACAACTATTGTAGGATAAACTAGGGGTTTCATAAAACATATATTAAATGACTTATGATGTTTAATCAAATATTTTCATATTTATTAGGCATCATAATTAGTAAATAAAAATTCATAATTTCCTTGGATTCCATTGAATTATAAACACGTTAAGTAAAAATGTTTGATTATCTAATCATCTTCCGACTCATCTCCACTAAATATGGAATATCTAGTGAAAACGGAGTCAGGATCGCGTGAAATAATTTCGAATGGTTTTCTGATTTGATTCTAAACTTAATTCAAGTGTTTATTTCTTATTTCATGATGGGAAAAAGATAAGTAAAAAAATTCTTACAGATTCTTGGATACATGCAAAACATCTTTTATTGTGAGTATTCTTCGAATCATTTTCAGACACTTTTTGTACCAACTTTATGTTACTATTTTTGGAACATATTTAGACATTGTAAATATATTTTAATAAAAAAAACATCCAAACAGTGCACAAATAGTCCATTTTTAGTTAAGCAAAAAATCTATTCGAATCTTGCATCCAATGGAAAAACAATGATTCATTCTCATCTGAAACATGAACCTCGATAGGCTAGGGTTTCATATCATATCCAAGACCTAGACCAAGGATGTAGTATCACTTTAAGGATATGGAATGATCCTTAAGTGTATCACTAAAGCGTGAGATCGCATCATATGCGATCGGATCGACTATTCACACTCGTTGCTCAGTGCAGATGAATTTGATAAAATTTAAAAAAATGAAACCACGTGACCCGAGAACATTTCTCAAATAGTTTCATCTAAACCACAAACTAAATGTAAGAATAACTCTTGAAGCGTGGTTGCGTTCATGTCTCTAAAGAAAGAGACCTCCTGCCTCTAGTCTGATCAGACGAGAGAGACACTTGCGAGCGCGTTGATGAGATGCATGCTCCTCGCAATCCCAGATGATAATCAAAGCAGAGACTCTCCTGATATCATCACATGAGATCTGGCATCTTCTTCCCAAGCAAGGTCCACCAAAGGAGATGGAGATCCATGAGCGGTGGAAGAGGTGGCACAACGACAATCTTCTATAGGGCAAAAGGTGGACGAACACACTTGTAGGAGAGAATGAGTCACATGTATGAGAATAAGAGAGAGAAAGAGAGAACTTGAAATTGTATGTAAAAATGAAGATCTAGGGTTGCCTCCTCTTTTATAATATTTTGAGAGAGCATGGATCTCAATCCAGGGGCAATAGAAATCCAATGGTTGAGATTGATTTGTGTTTCTTTTAATAACAATGATTTTGTCAATAAAAGATACAACAACAATTAATTTAATTTCATTAAATTTATATTGAATAATAATCAATATAAATTAATTTTAATAAAATCAATCAACCTTGGAGAAATAGGGAGGATGAAAGCCTCCTACCATTAGGGAGGTCGACGACCACCAATCCTATTAGGACTTGGTGGTCGTCCACCCTCTCCTATATGGAAGATGGCTTTCTTCTCCTATTACATGAGATTACACATCTCACGAATTTCTCCATAATTTCACAACAACATTCTTTGTAACATATTACACAAAAAGAATTCTTAATTAATTTGTGAATATCAATCATGCTAACCGGTGAATCACGTTCACAACCCAAAATAATATGTAAATTACATTATCAATTAAATGTCTATTGTGAATCGAATTCATATCAACATTTTAATTTTAAATGTTATTTGCAAATTGCTCTCTCTCATATTTTATAAACCACATTTATAATAAAAATGAATAATCTGGATAATGCTATCCACATTATTCATATCCATAATATTTAAATCACATTTAATTATGTTGGATTTTCATTTTCATCCATCAAATAATATGGCTGAAATTCACATTAATCATGATGATTAAATCACATTTAATTATCAATTTCCCAAAGCTTGGACACACATTTATCAATGGAATAATTATTTAACTCTTTCAAGAATAATGTGCTTTCTTTGCGTATACTTGGAGATAAGGACAGGGCGAATGTACGTTCCATGTATGGTGAATTGCGTATTGAGATCACATCTCGAATCCATATCTCGGGTACCGCTCATAGATGCTTGATTAAGTCAAGGCTGTAGATCTAATCTTCTCATTGCATCTGAATCACATTCAGATCACTGTCCAAATACAAATCTATTCATCATGTTCAAATTCTAATTAATCAATATGAATCATATTCACATAATAATTCTTGCAAGGGAAATACCATTCCATTCATATTAGAGTATTTTAATTGGATATAATTTATTAAATCATAATAAATCAATTATCAATCCAATTCTATCAACCAAAGAACATTCTTGATTGTTATTTGAAAGATGGTATAATCTCAAAATACACATCATTCAATTTTAATAATTAGAAAAATACATTGTGATTGCTTCAAGCATTATCCTTTCCTTACCCGTTGTCATGGCAATTACCACAGTATGTGAGATAGACTTCTCATGGAGCAACCTGTTTCCCCAACGATTCCCGATTAGGCATCATATCAACCTCAGGTCAGGATAATGTGATTTGATAATTTTGTATTTGAGAAGATGCTCGGCATTACAATGGAAGTTATACAATATAATATTTATCAAAATCATTTTGATTAATATTATAGGTAGTTTTACTAAAAATCCCCAATCATGTTCAAGTAACAAAGTTTTACGTGTAGGGATTGTCTTACAACTATTGTAGGATAAACTAGGGGTTTCATGAAACATATATTTAATGACTTATGATGTTTAATCAAATATTTTCATAATTATTAGGCATCATAATTAGTAAATACAAATTCATAATTTCCTTGGATTCCATTGAATTATAAACACATTAAGTAAAAATGTTTGATTATCTAATCATCTTCCGACTCATCTCCACTAAATATGGAATATCTAGTGAAAACGGAGTCGGGATCGCGTGAAATAATTTCGAACGATTTTCTGATTTGATTCTCGACTTAATTCAAGTGTTTATTTCTTATTTCATGATGGGAAAAATATACGTAAAAAAATTCTTACAGATTCTTCGATACATGCAAAACATCTTTTATGGTGAGTATTCTTCGAATCTTTTTCAGGCACTTTTTGTACCAACTTTAGGTTACTTTTTATGGAACATATATAGACATTCTAAATATATTTTAATAACAAAAAAACACATCCAAATAGTGCACAAATAGTCCATTTTTAGTTAAGCAAAAAATCTATTCGAATCTTGCATCCAATGGAAAAACAATGATTCCTTCTCATCAGAAACATGAACCTCGATCGCCTAGGGTTTCAGATCATATCCAAGACCTATACCAAGGCTGTAGTATCACTTTAAGGATTTGGAATGATCATTATATGCATCACAAAAACGTGAAGATTGCATCATATGCGATCAGATCGACTATTCACACTAGTTGCTCGGTGCAACAGAATTTAATAAAATTTAAATGATGAAACCGCGTGATCCGAGAACATTTCTCAAATCGTTTCATCTAAACAACAAACTAAATGTCAGAATACCTCTTGTCTCTAAAGCAAGAGACCTCCTTCCTCAAGTCTAATCTGACGAGAGAGACACTTGCGAGCGTGTTGATGAGACGCATGCTCCTCGCAATCCCAGATGTTAATCAAAGCGGAGACTCTACTGATATCGACACACGAGATCTGTCATCTTCTTCCCGAGCAAGGTCCACCAAAGGAGATGGAGATCCATGAACGGTTGAAGAGGTGGTGCAACGATAATCTTCTATAGGGCAAATGGTTGACAAACACTCTTTTAGGAGAGGAGTAATGTGTATGACAATAAGAGAGAGAAAGAGAGAACATGAAATTGTATGTAAAAATGAAGAGCTAGGGCTAACTCCTCTTTTATAATATTCTGAGAGAGCACGGATCTCAATCCATGGACAACAGAAATCCAATGGTTGAGATTGATTTGTGTTTCTTTTAATAACAATGATTTTGTCAAAAAAGTACAACAACAATTAATTTAATTTCATTGAATATATATTGAATAATAATCTATATATATATATAAATTTTAATTAAATCAATCAACCTTGGAGAAATAGGGAGGATGAAAGCCTCCAACCATAAGGAGTTCGACGGCCACCAATCCAATTAGGACTTGGTGGTCGTCCTCCCTCTCCTATATGGAAGATGGCTTCTTTCTCCTATTACATGAGATTACACATCTCAAGAATTTCTCCATAATTTCACAACAACATTCTTTGTAACATATTTCATAAAAACAATTCTTAATCAATTTGTGAATATCAATCGTGCTATTATAAACTGGTGAATCACATTCACAACCCAAAATAGTATGTTAATTACATTTTCAATTAAATGTCCATTGTGAATCGAATTCATATCACCATTTTAAATTTAAATGTTATTTACAAATTTCTCTCTCTCATATATTATAAACCACATTTATAATATATATGAATAATCTGGATAATGTTATCCACATTATTCGTATCCATAATAATTAAATCACATTTAATTATGTTGGATTATAATTCTCATGCATCAAATAATATGGCTCAAATTCACATTATTTATGATTATTAAATCACATTTAATTATACATTTCCCAATGCTTGGACACACATTTATCAATGGAATAATTCTTGAACTCTTTCAAGAATAATGTGCTTTCTCTTTGGATACTTGGAGATAAGGATAGGGCATATGTACGTTCCATGTATAGTGACTTGAATATTGAGATCACATCTTGAACCCATATCTTGGGTACCTCTCATAGATGAGTGATTAAGTCCAGGCTGTAGATCTAATCTTTTCGTTGCATCTGAATCACATTCAGATCACTGTCCAAATACAAATCCATATAATCATGTTCAAATTCTAATTAATCATTATGAATCATATTCACATATTTCATTATTCTAAGGTAAATACCATTTCCTTCATAATAGAATATTTTAATTGGATATAATTCATTTAATCAAAATAAATCAACTCTCAATCCAGTTCAATCAACAGCTAATAATCTTGGTTGTTACTTGAAAGATGGTATAATCTCAAAATAAGCATTATTCAATTTTAATAATTAGAAAAATACATTGTGATCGCTTCAAGACTTATCCTTTCCTTACCCGTTGTCATGGAAATTACGCACAGGATGTGAGATAGACTTCTCATGGAGCAACTTGCTACCCCAACTATTCCCGACTAGACATCATATTAACCTCATGTCAGGATAATGTGATTTGATCATTTTGTATTTGAGATGATGTTTTGCATTACTATGGAAGATATACCATATAATACTTATCAAAACCATTTTGATTAGTATTATAAGTATATTTGCTAAACAAATCCCTGATCCTATTCAAGTAACAGGGTTTTGCATGTAGAGATTGTCTTACAACTATTTTAGGATAAACTAGGGTTTTCATGAAACATATATTCATTGACCTGTGATGATTAATCAATTATTTTCATAACTATTAAGCATCATAATTGATAAAGACAAATTCATAATTTCCTTGATTTCCGGTGAATTATTAACACAATAAATAAAAAGGTTTGATGATCTTATCATCTTCTGACCCATCTCCACTAAATATGGAATATCTAGGGCAAAAAGAGTCAGAAACGTGCGGAATAAATTCGAATGATTTTAAGATTTGATTCTCAACTTAATTAAAGTGTTTATTCATATTTCATGATGGAAAATTAGTAAGTAAAAATAATTTTCTTACAGATCCGCGGATACATGCAAAACAACTTTTATGATGAGAAGTCTTTGCATCATTTTCATGCACTTTTTGTACCAACATTAGGTTACTTTTTGGAAATTATTTAGACATTCTAAATATATTTTAATAACAAAAAAACGTCCAAACAGGGCACAAATAGTCCAATTTTAGGTAAGCGAAAAACCTTTTTGAATCTTGCATCCAATACAAAAACGATGATTCTCGTACATCTGAAACATGAACATCGATTGCCTAGGGTTTTAGATCATATTCAAGACCTCAACAAGGCCATAGTACCAATTGAAGGATTTGGAATTAACCTTAAGTGCATCACAAAATCTTGTAGATCGCAACATATGCAATCAGAGCGACTAGTCGCACTAGTTACTCGATGCAACGGAATTTAATAAAATTTAAATGATGAAACCACATGATCTGAGAACATTTCTTGAATCGTTTCATCTAAATCACAAAGTAGATATCATAATACCTCTTGAAGTGTGTTTACATTCGTATCTCTAAAGCAAGAGACCTCCTGCCTCAAGTCTGATCCGAGGGGAGAGACGTTTGCGAGCGTGTTGATTAGACACTTGCTCCTTGCAATCTGAGTTGATAATCCAAGCGGTGAATCTCTTGATTTCATCACACGAGATCTAGCATCTTCTTATGTAGCAAGGTGCACCAAAGGAGACAGAGATCAATGAGTGGTCGAAGTAATGACACAACGACATGGTGCGATAACAATGTTCTCTAGGGAAAGAGGTGGATGACCACTCCTGTTGGAGAGGAGGAGTCACGTGTATGAGAATAAAAGAGAGAGAGAGAGAGAGATTGAAATTGTATGAAAAATTAAGATCTAGGTTGCCACTTCTTTTATAATGTTCTGAGAGTCCATAGATCTCAATCAATGGACAACACACAAATCCAATGGTTGAGATTGAATTGTGTTTCTTTCAATGACGATGATTTTGTTGAAAAAATATAACAATAATTAATTTATATTAATTTAATATTTATTGAATAATAATCAATATAAAATAATTTTTATTAAACCAATAAACCTTGGAGAAATAAGAAGGAGGCAAGCCTCCTTCCATAAGGGGGGGTGGACGACCACCGATCCCAATAGGACTAGGTGGCCATCCTCCCTCTCCGATAAGGAAGATGGCTTCCTTCTTCTATTACATGAGATTACACATCTCATGAATCTCTCCATAATTTTAGAACAAAATTTCTTGTAAACTATTTCACAAAAATAATTCTTAATTAATTTGTGAATATCGATCATGCTATTGGAAATAGATGAATCTCATTCACTACCCAAAATAGTATGTAAATTTCATTTTCAATTAAATGTCCAATGTGAATCCAATTCTTATCAACATTGAAATTTTAAATGTTATTTACAAATTTCTCTCTCTCTCTAATATATTATAAACCACATTTATAATATATATGAATACTACTGATAATGATATCCATAGTATTCATATCCATAATAAATAAATCGTATTTATGTTATGTTGGATTATCATTCTCTTGCATCAAATAATATGAATCAAATTCACATTATTCATGATGATTAAATCATATTTAATTATCCATTTCCCAATGCTTGGACACACATTTATCAATGGAATAATTCTTGAACTCTTTCAAGAATAATGTGCTTTCTCTGCGGATACTTGGAGATAAGGATAGGGCGAATGTATGTTCCACGTATAGTGACTTGGATATTGAGATCACATCTCGAATTCATATCTCGAGTACCTCTCATAGATGCTTGATTAAGTCAAGGATGTAGATCTAATCTTCTAATTGCATCTGAATCACATTCATATCACTGTCCAAATACAAATCCATATCATCATGTTCAAATTCTAATTAATCATTATGAATCATATTCACATATTTAATTCTTCATGGGAAATACTACTCCATTCATAATAGAGTATTTTAATTGGATATAATTCATTTAATCTAAATAAATAAATTATCAATCCAATTCAATAAACCTATAAATAATCTTTACTTTTACTTAAAAGATGGTATAATCTCAAAATATGCATTATTCAAATTTTAATAATTAAAAAAATACATCATTATTATTTCAAGAATTATCCTTTCCTTACCCATTGTCGTGGCTATTACGCATAGGACGTGGGACAGATCGCTCATGGAGCAACCTGCTACCCAAATGATCCTCGACTAGACACCAAATCAGCATCAGGTCAGGATAATGTGATTTGATCATTTTGTATTTGAGATGATGTTTGGTATTATAACAGAAGTTATACCATATAATATTTATCAAAACTATTTTGATAAATATTATAAGGATATTTGCTAAACAAATCTCCGATCCTATTCAAGTAACAATGTTTTACATGTAGAGATTGTCTTACAACTATTGTAGGATAAACTAGTATTTTCATGAAACATATATTCAATGACCTATGATGATTAATAAATTATTTTCATAATTATTTGGTATAATAATTAATAGTGGCAAAATCATAATTTCCTTGATTTCTATTTAACTATAAACAAACTAAGTAAAAAGTTTGATGATCTATTCATATTCCGACCCATCTCCACTGAATTTTAAATATCTAGGGAAAACCGAGTCGAAATCGTGCGAAATGAATTCGAACGATTTCCTGATTTGATTCTAGACTTAATTGAAGTGTTTATTTCGTATTTTTTGATGGGACAATAGTAAGTTAAAGAAATTCTTATAGATCTGTGGATACATGCAAAACAACTTTTATGGGAGGAACTCTTCGAATCATTTTAATTGAACTTTTTGTACCATCATTAGATTACTATTTTTGGAACATATATATAAATTCTAAATATATTTTAATAAAAAAGCACACGTCCAAACAGTGCACAATTAGTCTAATTTTAGTTAAGCGAAAAACCTATTTGAATCTTGCATCCAATGCAAAAGCAATGATTCCTGCACATCCAAAACAAGAACCTCGATCGCCTAGGGATTTAGATCATATACAAGACATAGAAAAAGGTTGTAGTAAAGGATATGGAATGATTCTTAAGTGCATCACGAAAGCGTGAAGATCGCATCATATGCGATAGGAGCGACTAGTTGCACTAGTTGCTCGGTGCAACATAATTTAATAAAATTAAAATGATGAAATCACATGATCCAAGAATAATTCTCGAATCATTTCGTATAAACCACAAAGTAGATATCGTAATACCCCTTAAAGTGCGGTGGTGTTCGTGTCTCTAAAGCAAGAGGCCTCCTGCCTCAAGTCTGATCTGACGAGAGAGACGCTTGCGAGTGAGTTGATGAGACGCATGCTCTTCAAAATGTGAGTTGATAATCCAAGCAAAGAATCTCTTGATCTCATCACACAAGATATGGTAACTTCTTCCCAAGCAAGGTTCACCAAAGGAGATAGATATCCATGAGCGGTCAAAGCGATGGCACAACAGCATGGCAACAACGACAATATTGTCTAGGGCAAGAGGTGGATGATCACTCTTGTAGGAGAGAAGGAGTCACGTGTATGAGAATAAGAGAGAGAGAGAGAGAGAACTTGAAATTGTCTGTAAAAATGAAGATCTCGGGTTGCCTCTTCTTTTATATTGTTTTGAGAGTCCATGGATCTCAATCCATGGACAACACAAATCCAATGGTTGAGATTGATTTTTGTTTCTTTCAATGGTTGAGACTGATTTGTGTTCCTTTCAATGATTGAGATTGATTTGTGTTTCATTCAATGGCCATGATTTGTGCATGCAAAACATCTTTTATGGTAAGAATTCTTTGAATCATTTTCATGCACTTTTTGTACCAACATTAGGATACTATTTTTGGAACATATTAAGGCATTCTAAATATATTTTAATAACAAAAAAACACATACAAACAATGAACAAATAGTCTGTTTTTAGTTAAGCGAAAAACCTATTCGAATCTTGCATCCAATGGAGAAACAATGATTCCTTCTCACTTGAAACATGAAACTCGATTGCCTAGGGTTTCATACCATATCCAAGACCTAGACCAAGGTTGTACTACCACTTTAAGGATATGGAATGATCCTTAAGTGTATCACAAAAGCTTGAAGATCGCATCATATGTGATCGGATCGACTATTCACATTAGTCGCTCAGTGCAACAGAATTTAATAAAATTTAAATGATGAAACCACATAATCCGAGAATATTTCTCAAATCGTTTCATCTAAACCACAAAATATATATCAGAATACCTCTTGAAGTGTGGTTGTGTTCATGTCTCTAAAGCAAAAGACCTCCTTCCTCAATTCTGATCTGACGAGAGAGACACATGCGAGCGCGTTGATGAGATGCATGCTTCTCGCAATCCTAGTTTATAATTAAAGTGGAGACTCTAATGATATCATCACACAAGATCTGGCATTTTCTTCCTGAGCAAGGTCCACCAAAGGAGACGGAGATCCATGAGCGCTTGAAGAGGTGGCACAACGACAATCTTCTATAGGGCAAGAGGTGGATGGACACTCTTGTAGGAGAGAAGGAGTCGCGTGTATGAGAATAAGAGAGAGAAAGAGAGAACTTGAAATTATATGTAAAAATGAAGAGCTAGGGTTGCCTCCTCTTTTATAATACTTTGACAGAACATGGATCTCAATCCATGGACAACAGAAATCCTATAGTTGAGATTAATTTGTGTTTTTTTAAATGGCAATGATTTTGTCAAAAAAATTAATTTAATTTCATTAAATATATATTGAATAATAAGCAATATAAATTAAGTTAAATATGTCAAACATGGAGAAATTGGGAGGATGAAAGCCTCCTACCAAAAGGAGGGTCGATGGCCACCAATCCTATTAGGACTTGGTGGTCATCCACCCTCTCCTTTATGGAAGATGGCTTCCTTCTCATATTACATGAGATTACACATCTCATGAATTATCAATAATTTCACAATAACATTCTTTGTAACATATTTCACAAAAATAATTCTTAATCAATTTGTGAATATCAATCATGTTATTAGAAACCGGTGAATCACATTCACAACCCAAAATAATATGTAAATTACATTTTCAATTAAATGTCCATTGTTAATCGAATTCATATCAACATTTTAATTTTAAATGTTATTTACAAATTACTCTCTCTCATATATTATAAACCACATTTATAATATAAATGAATAATCTGGATAATGCCATCCACACTGTTCATATCCTTAATAATTAAATCACATTTAATTATGTTGGATTATCATTCTCATGCATCAAATAATATGGATCAAATTCACATTATTCATGATGATTAAATCACATTTAGTTATCCATTTCCAATGCTTGGACACACATTTTTCAATGGAATAATTCTTGAACTCTATCAAGAATAATGCGCTTTCTTTGCGGATACTTGGAGATAAGGACATGACGAATGTACGTTCCATGTATAGTGACTTGGATATTGAGATCACATCTTGAATCCATATCTCGGGTACCTATCATAGATGCTTGATGAAGTCAAGGCTTTAGATCTAATCTTCTCATTGCATCTGAATCACATTCATATCACTGTCCAAATACAAATCCATATCATCATGTTCAAATTCTAATTAATCATTATGAATCATATTCACATAATTAATTCTTCCAAGGGAAATACCATTCCATTCATAATAGAGTATTTTAATTTTATATAATTCATTAAATCATAATAAATCAATTATTAATACAATTCAATAAACCAGCTAACAATCTTGATGGTTACATGAGAGATGGTATAATCTTGTAATACATATTATTCAATTTTAATAATTAGAAAAATACATTGTGATCGATTCAAGCATTATCCTTTCATAACCTGTTGTCATGACATTTACGCACAGGGTCTGAGACAGACATCTCATGGAGTAACCCGCTACCCCAACGATTCCCGACTAGACATCAATCACCCTCAAGTCAGGATAATGTGATTTGATCATTTTGTATTTGAGATGATGTTCAGCATTACAACAGAAGATATACCATATAATATTTATCAAAACCATTTTTATTAATATTATAAGGAGATTTGCTAAACAAATCCCCAATCCTATTCAAGTAACAGAGTTTTGCATGTAGAGATTGTCTTTCAACTATTGTAGGATAAACTAGGGTTTTCATGAAAAATATATTCCATGTCCTATGATGATTAATCAATTATTTTCTGAATTATTAGGCATCCTAATTAATAAAGACAAATTCATAATTTCCTTGATTTCCATTTAATTATAAACAAATTAAATAAACAGGTTCGATGATCTTATCATCTTCCGACCCATCTCCACTAAATATGGAATATCTAGGGAAAACAGAGTCAGAATTATGCGGAATAAATTCGAACGATTTTATGATTTTATTCTCGACTTTATTCAAGTGTTTATTCGTATTTCATAATGGAAAATTAGTAAGTAAAATTAATTTTCTTACAGATATGTGGATACATGCAAAACAACTTTTATGACGAGAATTCTTCGTATCATTTTCATGCTCTTTTTGTAACAATATTAGGTAACTTTTTGGAACATATTTAGATTTTCTAAATATATGTTAATAAAAAAATGTCCAAACAGAGCACAAATAATCCGTTTTAGGTACGCGAAAAACCTATTCGAATCTTGCATCCAATAAAAAAATGATGACTCTCGCACATCCAAAACATGAACCTCGATCGCCTAGGGTTTCACATCATATTCAAGACCTCACCAAGGCTGTAGTACCACTTGAAGGATTTGAAATTATCCTTAAGTGCATCATGAAAGCGTGTATATCGCAAGATATGCGATCAGAGCGACTAGTCGCTGTAGTTACTCGGCGTAGCGGAATTTAATAAAATTTAAATGATGAAACCACATGATCCTAGAACATTTCTTGAATCATTTCATCTAAACGACAAAGTAGATATCAGAATACCTCTTAAAGTGTGGTTTTGTTCGTATCTCTAAAGCAAGAGACCTCCTGCCTCAAGTCTGATCTTAGGGGAGAGATACTTGTGAGCGTGTTAATTAGACGCGTGCTCCTCGCAATCCGAGTTGATAATCCAAGCGGTGAATCTCCTGCTTTCATCACAAGTGACTAGGTGGTCGTCCTCACTCTCTGATAAGTAAGATGGCTTCCTTTTTTTATTACATGAGATTACACATCTCATGAATCTCTCGATAATTTTACAACAACATTTCTGGTAAATTATTTATCAAAAATAATTCTTAATTAATTTGTGAATATCAATCATGCTATTAGAAACTGGTGAATCACATTCACAACCCAAAATAGTATGTAAATTACATTTTCAATTAAATGTCCAATGTGCATCAAATTCTGATCAACACTGAAACTTTAAATGTTATTTACAAATTGCTCTATCTCTAATATATTATAAACCACATTTATAATATATATGAATACTATGGATAATGATATCCATAATAATTAAATCATATTTAATTAAGTTGGATTATCATTCTCATGCATCAAATAATATCAATCAAATTCACAGTATTTATGATGATCAAATCACATTTAATTATCCAGTTCCCAATGCTTGGACACACATTTATCAATGGAATAATTCTTGAACTCTTTCAATAATAATGTGCTTTCTCTGTGAATACTTGGAGATAAGGACATGGCCAATGTGCGTTCTATGTGTAGTGACTTAGATATTGAGATCACATCTCGAATCCATATCTCGGGTACCTCTCATACATGCTTGATTAAGTCAAGGCTGTAGATCTAATCTCTTAATTGCATCTGAATCACATTCAGATCACTATCCAAATACAAATCCATATCATCGTGTTCAAATTCTAATTAATCATTATGAATAATATTCACATATATAATTCTTCCAAGGGAAATACTACTCCATTCATAATAGAGTATTTTAGTTGGATATAATTCATTTAATATGAATAAATAAATTATCAATCCAATTCAATCAACCTATAAACAATCTTTATTATTACTTGAAAGATGGTATATTCTCAAAATATGTATTATTCAAATTTTAATAATTATAAAAATACATCATTATTGTTTCAAGCATTATCCTTTCCTTATCCGTTGTCATGGTTATTACGCATAGGACGTGGGACAGCTCATTCATGGAGTAACCTGCTACCCCAATGATCCCCGACTAGACACCAAATCAACATCAGGTCAGGATAATGTGATTTGATCATTTTATATTTGAGATGATGTTCGGCATTATAACAGAAGTTATACCATATAATATTTATCAATATCATTTTGATAAATATTATACGGAGATTTGCTAAACGAATTCCCAATCCTATTCAAGTAACAGTGTTTTGCATGTAGAGATTGTCTTACAACTATTGTAGGATAAACAAGGATTTTCATGAAACATATATTCAATGACCTATGATGATTAATCATATATTTTCATAATTATTAGGTATCATAATTAATAGAGACAATTTCATAATTTCTTTGATTTCCATTCAGCTATAAACACATTAAGTAAAAAGGTTTGATGATCTAATCATCTTCCGACCCATCGCCACTGAATTTGAAATATCTAGGGAAAACCGAGTCGGAATCGTGTGAAATAAATTCGAACAATTTCCTGATTTGATTCTCGACTTAATTCAAGTTTTTATTTCATATTTTATAATGGGAAAATAGTATGTAAAAAAATTATTATAGATCCGTGGATACATGCAAAACACGTTTTATGGAAGGAATTCTCTAAATCATTTTAATTGCACTTTTTGTACCATCATTAGGTTACTATTTTTGGAACATATTTAGAAATTCTAAATATATTTAATAACAAAAAAACACGTACAAACAATGCACAATTAGTCCATTTTTAGTTGAGTGAAAAACCTATTTAAATCTTGCATCCAATGCAAAAACAATGATTCCTGCACATCCGAAATAAGAACCTTGATCTCCAAGGGATTTAGATCATATACAAGACCTAGAAAAAGGTTGTAGTACCACTTGAAGGATATGGAATGATTCTCAAGCGCATCACAAACGCGTGAAGATCACATCATATGTGATTAGAGCGACTGGTCACACTAGTTGCTCGGTGCAACGGAATTTAATAAAATTAAAATGATGAAATTACATGATCCGAGAATAATTCTCGAATCATTTCGTATGAACCACAAAGTAGATATCAGAATACCTCTTGAAGTGTGGTTGCATTCGTGTCTCTAAGCTAGAGACCTTCTGCCTGAAGTCTGATCTAATGGGAGAGACGCTTGCTTGCGCGCTGATGAGACGTGTGCTCCTCGCAATCCGATTTGATAATCCAAGCGATGAATCTCTTGATCTTATCACAAGAGATATGGTAATTTCTTCCCAATCATGGTTCACCAAAGGAGACATATATCCATGAGCGGTCGTAGCGATGGCACAATGGTATGGCGACAACAACAATCTTCTCTAGGGCAAGAGGTGGACGATCACTCTTATAGGAGAGAAGGAGTCACGTGTATGAGAATTAGAGAGAGAGAGAACTTGAAATTGTATGTGAAAATGAAGATCTCAGGTTGCCTCTTCTTTTATAATGTTTTGAGAGTCCATGGATCTCAATCTATAGACACACAAATCCATTGGTTGAGATTGATTTATGTTTCTTTCAATGGCCATCATTTTATTGAAAAACAATACAAAAACATATAATTTAATTTAGTTAAATATATATTGAATAATAATCAATATAAAATAATTTTAATGAAATAAATCAACCTTGGAGAAATAGGGAGGAGGCAAGCCTCCTTCCATAAGGAGGTGGATGACCATCAATCCCATTAGGACTTGGTTGTCATTCAACCTCTCCTATAAGGAAGATGGCTTCCTTCTCCTATTACATGAGATTACACATCCCGTGAACTTCTTCATAATTTTACAACAACATTTCTTGGAAATTATTTCACAAAAATAATTCTTAATTAATTTGTGAAATATAATTCTTTCTATTGGAAACCAGTGAATTATATTCAGAACCTAAAATAATATGTAAATTACATTTTAAATTAAATGTCCAATGTGAATCCAATTAACATTAATATTTAAAATTTAAATGTTATTTACAAATCTCTCTCTCTATCATATATTATAAACCACATTTATAATATATATGAATAATATGGATAACGCTATCCACATTATTCATATCCATAATAATAAATCACATTTAATTATGTTGGATTGCCATACTCATGCATCAAATAATATGAATCAAATTCATAATATTAATGATGATTAAATCACATTTAATCATCGAGCAAATGATAGAGGCAATAACACTTTCTGACCAAGTACCATTAATTGATCTTCTCAATGCTTGGATACACATTTACCAATGGAATAATTCTTGATCTCTTTCAAAAATAATACACTTTCTCTATGGATACTTGGAGATAAGGACATCACGATTGTACATTCCATATATATTGACTTGGATATTGATATCACATCTCAAATCCATATCCCCGGGATCTCTCATAGATGCTTGATTAAATCAAGGTCGTAGATCTAATCTACTCATTGCATCTGCATCACATTCAGATTACTGTCCAACATTTGGATCAATATTAGATTACTTCTCTTCTGAGAGGAGTCAATAAAATCCAGACCTATTTCATCACTTCCTTGGAATGGAAGCGTCATGGTTATACAATCGTTTATGTTTACATCAAACCCTCAGGTATTCCTAATACCTGTACATCCTGCATACTAGAAGACCTAAAATAAACATGAAGATATAAATCAATTTACATTGTCATCTTCAGGGTTTTATCATTAAGTTTCTCATTCAGTCATTGGGAATTGGTTTTGATCATATGCTTTCCAAAAACATATATCATACCTATGTATTCTTGTCATGCTTCCAAAGCAAGATGACCATGTATGGAATTTGATCGATCCCAATACCTCATAAGTGAGTTCATGTCTTCCAATTCACAAGTGAATCTGTATGATGCCTTTTAGAGATCGTATTATTCATATGCCCTTGTATGCACACCATCTCGTCGTTGTATATACCTTGATTAAGCCATCAACCTATCGGTCTGCCAAATGTACATACTTAGACATATAGAAATACATTTGTCCCCAATCAGAGGGTGCATGCTTATATCGTGACAGTATACGATATAGGACTTGGTTATTTCAATATCGTTAAGTCAACTCTTTGACCTAACTAATTTGGTACCTACGCTTCCTATGCAGAGAACCTGCGTCAAGAGGTTGGTCAGATATCAACAAATAGAGAATGGATTACCATCTCCTACTCAGGCTGGAGGTCATCTTTTAATAATCAATTGACGGTGCTTGATGAGTCCTCAATCTAACTCTTTAGATATTCATCTAAGCACCAACCTCTATGATTCAACAATTGAATCAACAACTGCACGATAATTAAGATGGCCATGGTACATAACCCTAATTGTACTAAGGGACCTTATAGTGCATTCATTCATTCAATCTCAGACAGGGAGTGAAACAAATCAATAAATTTTATTAATAAATCAAACATATATAATAACATTTATAGTAGGAATGGTTCGCCTCGACCTCACATGGCTAACACGTAGACTGAAAAATCGTAATTTAAAAACCTCGAGGAAACTGGCCACCTTGCCTGCAAATATGACTAGCATACATCTTTGAAATGTAGCGAGGGAATTACATCGCTTGAACAACATCTGTCAGATGGTGTACATCCCAAATAGAGAGGTGAATGTTAGTTTTCTCTTTATCCTCAAGAGCAACTGATACTTGGTTATACCTAGAGTAACCGTCCAAGAATAAAAAATATTCCTTTGCGGCTAGCCTCTCGAGGATCTGGTCGATGAAGGGTAGAGGGAAGTGGTCCTTCTTGGTAGCAAGATTAAGGCATCTGTAATCCACATAGACATGCCAGGATGCCAATACTCTAGTTAGAATTTCCTCTCCTCTATCACTAGTTACAATGATGATCCCAGATTTCTTCAGCACTATGTGCAGGGGGCTCATCCACTTGGAGTTAGAGATGGGACATATGAATCTTGCATCGCACCATTTATAAGTTTCCTTCATAACAACCTCTCAAAGGTTAGGGTTCAGTCTGTGCTAGAATTCACAGGAAGGTTTTCTATCTTCTTCTAGGTAAATATGATGTGAGCATAATGATGGATTGATCCCATGGAGATCCGATATCTTCCATCCTATTGCCTTCCAATTTCATTCAAGAATCACCATCAGACGGGATTCTTGGTCTTCGGTCAAATGAGCATTGATGATGACCATATGCATATTGGGATTACCAGCAAGGAAGGCATACTTCATGTAGGAGGGCAAAGGTTTAATCTCTGGTTGGGTTGGAGTCAGCTTTGAGGAGACTTCAACAACAACTATATATGTTAGCTCTTTCATCTGTTGGTTGTCCACCTTTTTCAACTCAGCCTCATCATTAATCACATCATAAAGATTGTCAATGAATTCCTCATCCTCAGATGAGGGTGATTGTTCAAATCTTTACATTTGCACATCATTAAAAATCTCATCATTAATGACCTCAGGTAGTTGGATTGTGCTTTCTCGTACCTCCTTCGTAAAGAGAAATTTCAAGGTTTCTTTGTCATCTAGAAATAGATATGTATATCTAATATCTGCTAAACAGTCACACTCCTCAAGACATTGAGGTACAATCACACTCATCTCAGATATGAGTTCTATTGGTTTTGACTCAGGAGTCTCTATCTATATCTTATATTTGATGGAGCAGAACATGATCTCTTCAGTACTGTAGTCAACTAATGCTTCGGCTGTTCGAAGGAATGGTCGTCCAAGGATAGTCAGTATATGGAGCATAGGTGTAGAGGTTTCCATGTCAAGGACAATGAAATCAACAGGGAATTGCATCCCTCGAATGGTTACGATCACATCCTCCAACGAGCCCCTAGGCCTCTTGACGGATCGATTTGCAAACTGCAGAAGCAGCTTAGTTGGCTTGAGCGGTCCTAACCCAAATTCTATGAGTAGTGACGATGGCAGAAGGTTTATAGAACACCCACTATCAAGCAAGGTGTGCTCAAACTCCTGATTGAAAATTTAGCATTTGATAAGTGGTGCTCCTTTTTCTTTCCTCTTGTGTGGGAGATTGCTGATGGCATTCATTGTAGCCACAATGAGGATATGCTTCTCAAATTTTTTATATCTAGTTTTACAGGGCTGACGCTTCATCGTACATGATTCTTTGAGTCCTTTCTTCACACTGGGCATGTACTCCATGGCTTCAGAAGAGGCATCTCAAGCATAATATTTTACAATATTTCAATGATGCCATGATCAGACAAATCATTTTTCATTTTTTTACTATTTTGATTTAAGTGCAGAAGGAAAAGGCATATGTACATCATTCAAAATACTTTCATTCACATTGGATTTTTTGTCCATATCATTCT
This sequence comes from Ottelia alismoides, assembly GCA_037367405.1. Classification (NCBI taxonomy): domain Eukaryota; kingdom Viridiplantae; phylum Streptophyta; class Magnoliopsida; order Alismatales; family Hydrocharitaceae; genus Ottelia; species Ottelia alismoides. Next base: position 399,366 of record JAZKJV010004644.1, on the reverse strand, counting down.
TTATAGGTAGATGGCAAAAAGGTATACATTCATCTACATTAGATGGACCAAAAATAACAGGTGTGACTCCATTGGCTAGCTCTGGTTCTGCAACAGGTGCTGGCATTTTCAACCCTGGCACAACTTCATCGGGACTGCTGCTTTCTTTTTGTGTTTTTGAATTTTCTTTATTTTTTATGTTTTTTATTTGGTGCTGCTCCAAAAAATGGCATTGACCTTGATGTCGGCCTAGCTGACGATTCACCATCAGAAGCTTGACTCTTCCCCTTCGATGTCGCAGATGGCTGGAGTGTCCTACTGCTTTGAGAGTTACAACGTTAGATATAGAGAAATTGTTTTCACCGAAATGGGGTGGAAACTACAGGATACCTGCTACTTATGACGGAAGTTGTTCGGGTTGGATTCAACCTGAGTCGGAATGACAGTCTTGGTGGCTATCAGGTCATCCATTTTTTTGGCTCATCTCAGCCATGTTCTTCACTAACTGATCCGCGCATTCAAGGGTTGGGTTAATTGGGCCATCTCAGAGGGCTCGACCTGTTGTGGTCTATGACTCTGCTTATAGTGTGGAGGTTGTTGCTGATATCCCTGCAAGTATTAAGGAGGCGGAGGAGGAGGAAGAGAAGGGTATTGCTGCTTGTAAGGGGAGGAAGAATAGTGATATTTTGCAGACGATTTCTAATAATGTTGGTGAAGGTATTCCAATTGCTATTGGTAGTTATTCTTCCTCCAAGTGTATCCATGTTGTGGAGTCTATTGGTGATGGGCTAGGTTGGGATGGTATGTTCGCCTCCCTGCTGTTGATGAAATGGTCGACTGGCATGATTCTGACCTCGGGGTTGTCCTTGAAAATATATCAGTTGTTGATCAATGATCCAGAATCCATTCACTTCTTGAATGAGTGGGGGAGGTGGAGAATAAGGCTTGAGATATTGTGGTTGGAATTCAGATGGCTGGTAAACATACATCTATGTCTGCGGTTGTAGTGGCGATTGCTTCAGGGCCTGCATGTAGCATATGTGCTGGACTGGGACTCGTCTAAGGCGGATGTGGCTATGTCTGCTACTTCTCAGCTGGTGGCTGATAACTAGGTTTTGACTGCGGTTAAAAATAGAGACGGTGTCAGTTGTAAAAAACCACTTGAAGCAAAACCTAATTAAAAAACAAAACTACGAGCACCAACAAGGAGAAAGAGAGAGAGAGAGAGATAATAGAGAGAGGATGATGAAAGAATATCAGTCACTCTCCTAAAATCGACATTGTTCACTTTTTATTTATCCAGGCAAGTGTTCCTGGGGTTGATCACAAGGAGGAAGAAAATCATGTTTTTGTTTTTCTAGGGAGAAAATAATTTTGTGATTTTTTATTTCTTTTCTTCTCTTCTTCAATGAGAACAATATTTTTTAATTTTAAGTTTTTATTCTTTTATTTTTTTAGTTTTTATTAAATTTCAAAAGGAATATTTTTTAGATAGAAGATCTATGATATAGTCTAGATGTAGTAAACAATATAGGTGCTACTATATAATAGAAGAAGCTAGGAATCATATCAAGCAACGAACTCGAAAATGAACTCAAAATCAAAACAAAACAGAATCGAAAGACAAAGGATGAAATCTCTACGAAAACGCGATGAAAAACTACAAAAGAATCGAATCAAAATGAATCTAGGGTAGTTTTGCATATACCTCAAGAAAATCGTTAAAAAATATAGCAATATAGTGTCCAAATGATGTCCACAGTTTAAGGTCACATATAAAAATAAAAATATAAATGTATTCTAATTGGGTCCACGACCAGGGACTGTTAAGAATGAAAAGTAAAAATTTTTGCCATTACGTCCCTACATGGGGACTATTTGCTGCAAACTTCTGGATCGCTCTGAGATACTAGAAAGTTGTTGGACTTCTTTGTAAAACTTCTATCGTTTAGCTTGGTACGATTGAGATTAGAAGAGGCAAGTTGGATCTAAGTCGTACGTTGCTGACATGTGTCACAAGCCTGCGAGTCATCTTTTCTTCATTGTTCTTCCACAATCCTTGGGAAGCGGGGGCAATGGCTTTGATTTCTAGCGACTGAAACTATGGCGTGACTCTGGAGGAGCTACTGCTCGTCGGAGGTAGGGTCAGAAGGGTTCTTCCCCCTTCGAGTTCTCCTACTGCAAGAGGAATTGTCAAGGAAGATGTATTGATGTTCCGTTAGGGTTGTGTCGAATAGGGTTCCATACTCCTGGATATGACAATTCCTGTACTTGACGATGGAGGTCTATCTTGTGCTACTAGTCGTTCTTCGCAAATAAAGACAACACTCCATACGCTACTAAATAGCTCCAACTCCCGTGATGTACCTGCAATGAAGATCTAAGGCTTGATTCCTCAAGGGAATCGTCCTGCACTATATTGATGTTCATGCAGACTCCAAAGGTTTTAGAAATTGGTTTTGTTGATCAAATTTACAAGGTATTTGAGTCAAATTGGGAATGGAATTAGGGGACAATGATAGATATATGCTCAACCTAACTAGGATGAGTGATTAACTACACTAATTCAGAAAGAAAGTCAACGAAAAAGAAAAGGGATGTATGTATTCACCTGGAAAGGAGGTGTAAGACCTCCAAGTCTTTGCCCGAGGATCGTTGATGTCCAAGTTGAACACAAGCGAGAGCTTGCGATGCAAGGCGGAGCACCACCTTGGAATTCTCCACCGATGACCACTCTTCCACACGGAGGATCTTCGTTGGTTCTATCATCACCATGGGCGGTGGAAATCATTCTCGAAGTTGGTTGGTCAGTCTATTTGAAATTTGGATGGAGGAAGTTACTTGTCACGAGTGAAGTTCAAGGAATTATATAGAGAAATTGATGGGGAGATGGGATAGATCGAATGGAGGGCGTTGAAAAGGGTTGTTAGATATAGAGAATCAAGGGTTTAGATCGAGTTTAGGGTCAAAGGTGGGTGCAGGAAAAATAGGTGAAGGTTGACCGGTGGAACATAAGTCCAATTGAAGGTCCTTGGAGAAGATGCCTCCAGATGCTGACACGTGTCAGAACCTGGTAGGCCAGATAATTGGATAACTTAATAAATAGATATTAATGAGTAAACGACTTATTTTCAAATAGGTATAAAAAGAATACATATATATATACATAATTTAACTAAATTATGGTATAATTTATTTTTATAAATAATGAATATTTTGTAAATTATAAATATAACATTAATAAATAGGTATTTAGTATACTTAATAAATAGGAATTTTATTTTATTTAGTAATCTAATAAATGACATATTATTTTAATATTTTATTAAATAATAGAATTATAAATAAGAGATATGTGATTTTCTTAAATTTTAATAAATAAATTTATATATATAAATAATAAAAGTATGTATTACATAGTTTAAATTCATCTATAAATTAGGGATTTTAATTTATTTAAAATACTAAATAATGGTGAAAAATTCAAAAATAATTTATACTTAATCTAAAAGATAAGAAAAAAAATAAAAAAATATAAAATCACTGTAACTATATATAGTAAATTCTAAATAAAATAAATAGCCCAGAAACCCATTTATCATTAGGTCCCAAAATCAACCTTTTGCAAACGGATATTGATTTTAGTGAAATCACCTTCATTAATTAGAAAATATTATTTTATGAATTTTAAAGGTGAGTAGAGTGTAATTGGAGTTTGTATGAAAAAGTTATGTTGTTGGTAAGTTGAGTAATTGGCAAATTAAAAGCTGGATTCTTGGCGTATATACAAGTTAATATTTTTGAGAGTTTTTATATTTTTATAATATATTTTCAGAAATAGATAGAATAAGAGTTTGATGGAAAATATTACAAATGAATTAATTAAAAATAATTGAAGTTATGATAAATAATGAATAAATAATGAATAATGTGTGAAGTATGTAATTAATTCTTTTTGTGGTTTTCTTCCTTATCTCACTCTACTTTCTTGTTTGTCGACCAGTCCATGCTGACTTGGTCTCAGGGGTTAGGTTATATAAGTATATACTTCAATTATATTCATTTTTTATAGTCATACTGTACCTATATACATATTTAAAAGAGGATGGGGAGCTTGCACCAAGGTGCATGTAACTTTACATGCACCGACGCTTATATCTTCCACATTTTTTACTTTTTCGAAAAATACCACCATGTATATTCATCCATATATCCCTCCAATATGTCATTCGAATTTCGTCAGAAACAGAAACTCCTATGACCTCCATCCAGATAGGTAATTTTAACGGTCTTAGAATTGCTGTAATCCACCTATTCTAGATGGAGGTCATAGGAGTCTCTGTTTCTGACGAAATTCGAACGACATATTGGAAGGATATATGGATGAATATACATGGTGGTATTTTTCAAAAAAGTAAAAAATGTGGAAGATATAAGCATCGGTGCATGTAAAGTTACATGCACCTTGGTGCAAGCTCCCCATCCTCTAATTAAAATCTGCCTTTATATTTCCATTTCTTTTTATTATTTCATTTATTGGTATATAAACTTTGTAGTTTACCTTCTTGACCTTTGAAACAACATAATTCCTTTATCGACCCTGTAAACTTATTAACTCTTACCCCATGAACCTTATGGTTAATCAGTTTGAAGCTTGTGGGGGCTTAGGGTCAATGGGGTAATTACATTGTGCAAAAGGTCATAGAGGATTTTTAACAAGTTTCTATGGTTCGTAGGGTAAAAATCCCCTATTGATTTACATGTTTTTAATGCATAAAAATGCATTTTTATTCATGAATGATGTTTAGATAAGAAATGAGAATTAATGGGTATTTACATGCTTGTTAAGGGTTTTAATACAGAGTACGATAGAAAAGTTAATGAATCATGGATTCATCAGCGGCTCAGATGCGACGGTCACTGCATTGTAGGCTCTGATGGTGTTCACCAGATGCTTGGTGATAAGGACAAGCGTGTTCAGTCCTTTCATCCTTTGCTCAATTCCAGTGAGTTACTCTATGTCATGCGACCTCTTCTCAATGATATCTACTTTCGATAAGTGACTCCCAATAATGCTCAAGTCAGAGTTGTCGCATGTGTTGACTTCTTGTGTTTCTGCCATATTGACATTCTTGCAGAGGATCTATTATGGCAGCTGGATATGGAAGGAATGAGAAGAGGATAAAGTGGCCTCTCCTTCAGCCGTCTCCTCAAAGATCTTCCATACAACATCCTTGTCATTGTTGAAATGGGACCCTTCGTAGGTGGCATCAACCAGATGTTGACTAGTCTATGTCAAACCCACAAAGAAATGCCGGATCAAGGTTGTCCTCAGTATGTCATGGTGTGTGCACTTCTCAATCAGATTGTTGAACCTTTTCCCAGTGTCATAAAAGGACTCTTGGGGTCTCTAGAGATGCTAGCAATCTTCGACCACATGAGATTGAGACGACCAAGAGGATAGTACATATGTAAGAAGGCTGATTTCAAGTCCTCCTAGGTTGCCACCTCCTTCCCCATATGGTTGATACAATAGAGTGCTTTCCCTTGTAGGCTGAATGGGAAGTCAGTCATCTTGTCCATGTCCAAGAGGATGTTGGGGTAGTGCATTGTGCTACATATATGGTCGAACTACTGTAAATGGATGTTAGGCTCCTAATTGGAATTCCCATGGATGTTGGGGTGGAGTGAAAGGAGCTTTAGTTTCAACTCGAAGTGTCCATGGATAGGTGGGATTTGGATTCATTCATTGATGCGACCGATCCCTAGATTATAGGTTTGCTTCAAGGTAGGCTGGGGTTTGCCTCTCCTCGCTTCATCCTTGCCTCCGCAAGGTCTATCTAATAAGTGATTGCTATCATCGAACCATGGAGATTGTCATCACCTCCTTCTTGGTTTCCTCCTCTTCCTCCTCACCTTCTCCTCGGGTCATTTAACATCTCTTAGAAGGTGACATGTGCAAGTTCCTAATCGGTTAGCTAATGCTGGATGGCCTGGATGGAGACCATAAGCTGACTATTAACCTCACTCTGATTGGTGCCCTACTCCATATTCTGCTTAGTGTTGGGGAGCTGCGGTCCCTTTCCTCTGCTTGTAGGAGCCATCTCTGAATTTATTTGTGAAGTAACATGCTCTAGATTGGATTCAAGATCTGCAGTGGGAATGATACCCTTGTCAGCATGCACGTAGACACTAGATGGAGAGAATAACTCCAAATTAGGATCAATTATGAATCTTATTAGGGATGGAGAGGTATATAGAGTAAAATAAATCTCCGTCCAAAAGGGACAGGACTCGGGAAGAGAGTTTTCCCAGTCCGCGAGAGGAAGAAGCGGGGAGTCCTAAGGGTGGTTGATGAATCCATGATTCATTAACATTTCTATCGCATTTTGTCTTAAAACCCTTAACTAATACGTGTAAATATCCATTAATTCCCATCTTTTATCAAAACCTCATTCACGAATAAAAATGCACTTTTATTCATCAAAACATGTAAATAAATAAAAGAATAAAAATAAAGAAAAGAAAAGAAGGCATATTGCAAATATGTATATATGTACAATATGACTTATAGAATACAAATATAGCTGCAAGATATATTTATATAACCTAACCCCCGAGACCAATTCAGCATGGGTTGGTCGACAAACAAACAAGTAGGGGAGATAAGGAAATAAAATCATAAAAATATTTTATTACACACTCCACACATTCTTCACTTTTTATCAAATATATATCAAATCTTCAATGATTTTTAATTAATTCATATGAGCTTATTTCTCACCAAACTCTTTTCTTAATTATTTCTAAAAATGTATATAAAATATAAAAATAAGATAAAAATATTATCTTATATATTTGCTAAGAAATCCAACTCTCAAATTGACAAATTCTCAACTTCCGAACATCATAACATTCTCATACGAACTCCAATTTCACACTACTCACCTTTAAAGTTCATAAAATAATATTATCTAATTAATGGAGGTGATTTCATTAAAATTGGAGTTCGTTTGCAAAAAATCTATTTTGGGACCTAATGACAACAAGATTTCTGGCCTATTTATTTTATTTAGAACACATTATTTATACTTTTATAATTTTAAATTATTTTTGTGACCTTATATTTTAACCATGATTTATTTCAAATTTTTTGGAGCTTATTTATTTTTTAATTAAATCCAAATCCCTAATTTATAGATGAAATTGAGCTACATAACTTGCACCCGTAGTTATTAATATATCTAAAGTAATTTATTAAAATCCATAAAAATTCATAGAAGACCTTATTTATTATTCTAATAATTAAGAAAATATAAAATTAATATGTAATTATTTATTTATTAAATTAAATTTCCAAAACCTTTTATCAAGTATTATTTATACCTATTTATTAATACAATATTTATATTTTGTACAATATTTATTAATTATAAAAATAATTATACCATAATTTAGATAATTTAGTTATCTATATTTTTCGTTTTTATAACTATTTAAAATAATGTTATTTACTAATTAATATCAAATTTATAACTTATATTTATCATCTGGCCAACCAGGCGCAGACACGTGTCAGCTCCTGGTGTCTTCTTCACTAAGAAGCTGTTACAGCTTCTGTTTTACCAGCTGATCATCAACAAATTTTCGCGCGTCAACTCTAACCTCTTCCTTCGATCCAAACCTTCCATCTTCCTCTCCTAACAACCCCAATCCACGCCCACCATTGATTTCTACCTAACTCCTCTTCGATTCTCCTATAAAACCCCTTTAACATTGGCCATTCACAACAAACTCAGTCCTAAGTAATTTCCAGTTCCAGATACCTGGCTGATACCCCACCTTCCTAGCCTCATTCTGGCCCCCTACGGTGGTGACATCACCTAAGAGCTGCCCCGTATGGAAGGAGGATTATCAGAGGAGAGCTCAAGGGTGTCCAACCACCTTGCATCACGGCATCACGTGAGTGGAGCTCTGGCAAAGATCGATCATTGAGCAACAACCAGAGGTAATACACCTCAACTTCCCAGATCAATTTAGCCATCTTCGACATTTTCTTTCTCGAATCTTTTGCTATTTTTAGCAGTGTTAATCGTGTAATTAGGATCCTTGACCATTCATGTTAAACACATATCCATCTCAAACATTAAATCCACTCGAATTCACTTCAAATTGACTCCATTTCTTTCTCCATTTTCACTTCTCTATTAGTTTCTGGAAAAAAATAGAACTTGCAAAATCTATAACTTATTAGCTGATATCTTGTGAATCGAGCAAGAAATCATTTCATTGTAGGATATTCTCATGTCGGGACCATTCAATTCAACATCTGGAGCTTTAAAATTTTGAAGAACAAGGAAATCACAACCGCTGCAACCTACAAGTCTGCCTGGAGCGCCATCTTCACCGACGGATATTCACCACTCACGATCATCTCCGAACATCCTCAACCGCAGACGATCTCGAAAGTAGAAGGTGTCTCCCTCTTGGACCTGCAAGAGGCCAAAGATCGACGAAGATCGTCGGAGAGAATTCGGAGAAGAAGCACCGACGTGACGTAGAAGAATTAGGGGAAGAACAGAACAAGAACACCAGGAAGCATAGTTGACGAGTACGAGATAGCCTGTGTTAAAATATCTGCCGCGATGGATTATCGTTCGCTTAAAATAATGTGTCGTTTCGTTGTAGGCGGGCAATCGGAATCGGTCAAGAAATAACCACACAAAATTTAGTCAATTTTAATCAATGCAGTTTTATGTTTATTTTACATGGGCAAGTCCCAAGGTCGAACACAAGGAGGCAAAGAAACAACCTAGAATTTTGTCTATCACAATTCGTGCACGGTTTTTGAGGTGGTCTATTTTTTGTAATTTTTAATGCAAGTTTGGGATGCAAAATGCAAATTAGGCCAATCTTAAAGACTAGAAAATGATTAGTATTCAAACGTTGTTCGAAAAATGTGAAACTTAGCCAAGATGATAATTACGATGAAATGAATGCACTGTATTTTTTTGGAATTTTTGGATGCAAGATGAATTTTTTATGAATTTTTAAATGCAAACAAAGTGAATTTCATATTTAATTATAATAAATATTAAACCTAAAATTATCCAAGATCTATCACGAGGTGATGGATCTCAGAAAAATCCTAAACCTCACAAATACAAGATTCAACACCTATTAAAAATTAAGTACTGAAATATGCAAAATGATTTTTAGAATGCAAATGATGGATGCAAATGCAATTCTTTTTGGGCATAATGTAACATACAATTAATTCTATAATTTGTAAATTTTCAGCAATTTTTAGAGCAACGGTTACTTAGTTGTGAAATTAAAGCACAAAATGGGCAAACTATGTAATTTTTAACAAAATAATTAATTACTAATTAACCATTGATCACAAAATGTCAAGCATGTGCTATCACGTAGAGAATTAATTGACGAACATCATGCTATTTTTGAATAATAAGATAATGTAACGTAGAGGTCCAAAGCTGAGGGGGAATACATGGGTATTTCTGCAATATTGAAATATAAAAAATGCAGTGGAAGGGACGTAAATACCAATAAGTAGGGGGGTATGTCTGTAATTTTTCCAGAGGGTCACGTGCATAGCACGTGACCTCTGGCTCTGGCGTTCCTGCAAATATGAGAATCCACAAGGGGGGTCGATGCAAAGTTCCACCCCGTCACGTTCTACGCACGGGGGGAGGGGGGCTCAGGGTTGGCTCCTGGCGGTGGCTCATGGCTTGGTCGACAATGGAGTGACGGTGGATGGTTTGGCGGATGGCCTATTACGGCGGTTGACGATGAGCGTGGCAGTGGAGGCGCAGTGGGCCGGCTTCACCTCTGGGTGGGCCCAACCTAGGTGTGTTAGAATCGCAGCGGGCCGGCATCATTGTCGAGGCAGTTGTTGGTGACGATCGGAGCTTGTTGCGGAGGAAGGTGTTGCACGAGGGATGCGAAGCTCGGATGTTGACGTTGATGAATGAGATTGTTGGCGAAGTCGAAGGTGCCGCTGAAGCTATCGATGATTATTGGACGACTTTGGATATCGCTTTATCAAAGAAGATGACGTAGTTGGAGATGAAGTCGTGTTGGCTCGACGGCTGGAATCGCCAGAGCAAAGGCAGTAGCGGCAAAGGGGGGAAACCGCGCTGCAACGATGTCTCAAACCTCGGATCTCGCCGGCGTAGGTGGTGTAGGAGACGATGCTGTCATCATCGATCCTTCTGCTAGTAGGGCTAACGACGGATGGGCGAAGAAGGTCGGGGTGATGGATCTTAAATAGGGCGAGGATGGGGACGGTGGAGATGGAATGCTATCGCGATGGAGATCGGAGACAAGGGCAATCGTGGGATGGTGGTGGAGAAGATCGCGGTGGGCGGCTATTTGATTGGTGACAATGGGCGGTAGGAAATTGCGAGATTCATGACGGAGATGAAGATGGAAGGCGGCAGCGCAATTTTCGGAAAGAAGGGGGAGGAAGGAGAAGAGCAGGGGCCACATGGCAACAGTAGGAAGGGGGCACGAGGAGTACGTGCCGGACACGTGCGCGGCTTTTTTTTTTAATAAAAAATGAAATATAAAAACCCAAAAATGGTTGACACATGGTAGCTCCAGGAGCTGCCACATGTCAACCCCACAAAAATTAAAAAATAAATACAAAGAAAAATACTTAAAAAATAGTGAATGACCTCAGATCAAAAAAGTTTCTTCACAAAAATTGCTCGTCTCGATGAGATATACAACTTTCATGAAGACATCAAAATCAAAATCGATCATTTGCACAAAGTGATATTTTTGGGGTATCCCATGTACATAGAATACCTTGATTTTTGGGTTTTATAATTTTTTGTCATTTTTAAACTAGATAAAAATCCGAAAAAATATGGTAAAATCAAAGATAAATATTTACACGTCAATCTAATTTTTTTGGATTTTTATGAGTTAAGAAAAAGAAGAAATAAAATAAAAGATGAAAATCACAATTTTTGTACAGACAGTTAGTGAAGACTTGGACTCGGTTAGTTTCTTTGATTTCAAGCTCAGTTTGGATTTGGATTTTTACACATTTTAATAAAACTTTTAGCGAAGAAGATAAATGAAAAAAAATAAAATAAAATAAGTTAATAATTTATATAAAATAATAGGTCAAATACCGCTTAAAATACAAAATGTACCAAAGAGGCCCAAAACTCAACTTTCACATATGAGCTCCGATTCACTTGAACTTGGTCTTGTTTTGAAGGTAATTGAATGTAAATTAGTTCAAAATTGAGTAGGATCAAAATGGACACTAGATGAAGAAGATATGAGGGTTTTAGTCCGAAAATCCTAGAACTAGGGTTTGGGTTTTTGGTCCACTTTTTTGGGTTAGTGATTTTTTGTATTTTTTATTTATTCTTGTTAGTGATATGTACACAGTAGAGGTGGTTTTGGGTCATTCGGAGTTAGAATGAATTAGTTAAAAATTAGGGAAGTTAGGCTACTTACATGTCAATTCTGGTTGGGATTTTTGGCTTTTTATTTTGTGCAAAAATAAGTGATAAAATGCAATTCTTATCAAAACATGAGTGAATGCTAATTATGCAGAATAAATGAAGAAATGCCAATGTTTTTGAGGGATTTGAGCTTAATTAATCAGTTTTAGTGTGATGAATCTAAGATTCATCATCCCCCTATACTTAAACCATGCTCGTCCCTGAGCATCAAATGAAATGCCATGAGGTGAAATGAGATTGGGTTCCATACCAAGACCATGAGCTTAAGATGAAAATGAAACTAGACTCGACCTTTGGATTATTAGTTTGGCGGAACATCTGTGAGACTTAGAATTTTAAAATCAACAGCCTTAAAGTTCTACACACCATTGTCACAGTTTCGGCACAGAAGTCATCTTAGATCTATCCTCTTCCCAAAGTATACCCCATAAACATTAAACAATCGATACATGTGTGTGAAAGGTTTTAGCTCTCCTCATCTAGAATGTTGGACTACTATGCAAACCTCCTCTCCAGTAACTCATCCTCGGGGAGTCAGGTATTTCCTTCTAAGGTCTGTCGCGTTGTGTTCATAATTGAAATGGGGAAAAAGTTAGAAGAAGGAGAAAAGAACTGGAGGGTGGCCAGTGTAGTCACCTCTCCTTGTGAAGCTGGCCAGTGTAGCCGAGTCTCCACCAAGATCTGCAGGTTTTCTTGAAGCTTGGACATTTTGGTCAGATATTTATTTGGTAGAATGCTTATTTGTATTTGGATTTTTGGTAGTTCTGCTTGGATCTTATTGTGCCCCTACAGATATAGAATCTTTTTGTTTCCGTACATGTTTTGGGGTCCTAGAAAAAAATTGTGCCCAACCATCCAATCCCTTTTTCGAAGCATTATTTCAACCTGTACTTCGGTCTTTAGATTTCCACGCTACAAGAAAAGAAACTCACATAGTCTTCCAACACCCCGTCTGAGTTGAGCTAAGTGCATAGTGTGAGAGTACAAATTAATTCCTTATTCCAGAGTTGTACCCAGAATGAAGAGACCAGTTTAGACACTAAGAGTCAAATGATGCACATTGTCATGTTGAACTCAAAGAATTAAGTCAAAGACCCGAAGCTTCTAAAATCCTATTTCTCGATGAAGTTCCTCTGAAAATTAGGTGGATTAAGGTCATGTCCAGACCACTCTCGGTTTCTGCTCATAACTCGGTTCAAAACCCAATAGCTTTTCACAGATGCAAATGAAATGCTGGATGAAGTGCATGTATGTGAAATGCAGACACACATTTTTTTGAATAGTTCCCTTTTTTCTTTTTTTTTTTGAATTTTCAAAAAATTATGTATAGATGAATAAGAGGTCATTTGTGTCAAAAATTTTGGTTGGTAATAGTCAGTGTTAGTAGCAAAACTCTTTTTTTTTGTTTTTTTAAGTTAGTTACCCACCTCATAAATACATATAGACTTACGCAAAAGTACGAGATATGGGTAAAATATATACGCAGTATATATAGACCCCCCTATTCTTAGCGAGTGTTGTGTCCTCAGAGCACAAGAAGCATAAAAAAGACAAAACTCGAGCTAAGCGTAAGAGAGAAAATGAACAAGATACATTGGTCCACCCCCTATACTTAGACTGTAAACAGTCCAAGTATAGAAGATGAGCGAAAAATGAGGTGGTCGGGATACGTGAATGAGGAGAGTATATAGAGATGGTCATCGATTCCCCCTATACTTAGGCTCTGCTCAGGCTAAGTAAGGAAAAAGGGTGGAAATGAGGCGATCGTAAGATGGGGAGAATGATATGTATAGATGGCATCGGTCCCCCACCCCTATACTTAGGCCTTGGCCTAAGTAGAGGATGAAGATGTACAAGGAGACCGATGTGGTCAGGAGGGAGGGTGGGTAGCCGATGATTAAGGCGGTTTTCAGCCTATCTTTTTGTGAGCCTGTGGTGGGAGATCGTAAAGATGAGAAGGAGATGAAGCATATGATTCCCAACTATTATCAGTATTATCCTCGTAGTAATCATGTTGGATAATAGATGAAGCGTATGAGTCAGATGAAAGGTAACCATCATCAGAGTTATCCTCATAGGACACTCCAGATATTCTTATCTTTTTATTTCTTCAATTGTTTTCTCAGAATTCGTTCCTTTTTGGGATCAAGCGATTTGTCCTTGGATGAATACTCTGAAGCACCAGTCTCAGTCAGCTCATAATAAATTATTCCAGTATATTTGATGAGAGCAGGGGCAACGGCTTTGGATGAATAATAGTGATGAACGAGAGTCGTCCAACGAGAATCGAAGTTTGGATTCTTGCGAAAATATGGTTTTAGAACCGCTGAACAGACTTCACTCATGTAGATTACCTTTTCCAGACCTGATGAGGGATCATCAGATGATTCCTCTTCCGGAAGGTCAAACGTGACTTTATTTTTAGATGAATGAGTAGTCATTTTGTTTCGTGAAGTTGTTGGTCCACTTGAGTCTCTAGATGATTAACCATTGTAATTCTTCTCCTTGGTCGGTGTTCGTCATGTGTGCTTGTTCTTAATCTTCTTAATGTTGGTGCACTCCTGATTTGGGATGATTTGGTCAAGGTATTTAGAGTAGGTTGACCCAGGGTGCGACCATGCATATGTCTCAGGATCATATAAGAAACATTCTTCTACTGTGAGATCCGCAAGAATTGAAATAGTGGGGAGAGTTTCTGCATGTTTGTTTTCAATTGATTTGACATTGGAGCATTCCCGTGTCGAGTTGATGTGATCAAGGTAGTTAGAATAGGTTGACCCAAGGTGCAACCATGCATAAGTCTCCGGATCATATGATTCATATATTTGATTTTCCATCGTGAGAGCAGGTAGGAATGGAGCAGGAGGGAGAGTCTCTAAACTAATAGTCTCATCAACAACCGTAATCTCAGGTGTAGCAACGGGGTAGGGCTCTTCTACCTCTTGATGGTTACGGCTGTCGAGGACATCGTGGGTTACCTCAAAAAATCGTGGCTCCTCAAAGACTTGTTGAGATCGAAGTGCTTCCAATGCTGTAAAATTGATTTCCTGAGTCTCACACTCAATAATTGCCTTAGCCAATGCTAAGAATGGCTTTCCGAGAATAATTGGAGATTGGGTAAATTCTCCTTGATGCTCAATATCAATGATCGTGAAGTCTACTTTGAGAGGAGTATATTGGAATGTAATGATGACCGAAATGGTTCCTTTCGGCCGCTTTATCGATCGATCAGCCAATTGAACAATTTCTCGTATCTTCCTGATAGGTCCGAGTTTGAGCTCGTTAAATACAAAGGTCGGAAGGATATTGATTGGTGAATCATCATCAATTCGAGCATGGGTAAAAATTATGTATGTGATTCCACAGTCAAATCTTGGCAACCGCTTCACTATGCGACTCTTGGTTTTTCTCCTCAACACGAAGGAGGAGGCCATTGACAAAATATGTCTTTCAGTCATTGTCCTTATCCTGCCAACTTTTTCATCATCAATCTGTCCATTACAAATCCTTTAAGGTCGGGAAAGTGTTCAATGGCCTGTATAAAGGGAAGTTCACAAATAAATCTTTTCTCTAGTGCTTCCCGTAAAACAGGATCCAAATTCTTCAGATCTTCTTCAGTTTCATATTTTATGATTTTTACTGGTTTTTCAATTTTTTGGTGTTTTCAATGTGGTGTTTTCCGTAGATGAGAATAGGCTTTGATGTTCCGAGTAAGAGTCAGAGATATAGTCATCCCTAGGGGAGTAATATGCAGAAGTGTCGATGTCAGAGTCATCCCTAGGATGAACATATTCTCTAGGTTTCTGAATATCCTCAAAATTTTCAACATGAGATCCAATCTTTTCCTCATTCATTTTTATATCCGAGCTCCCATAAAATATGATGAGTCGGTCAGTATAATTTTTGATATTTTCCTCCATTAATTCAAATTTCTTATTTATCCTCAAAATATCATCCTCAAAAATCTGTTCATGATCAATCATGGGAGCAGTCAATGTGTGTTCTTGTCTTTGAATTTGTGATCCGGTCATTTTCTCTTCCATTTTCCTGTATGAGCTGAGAGGAGATTCTCTTTGATTATCCAATATATCATTGTTATTTTCTGAAATTTTCTCCTCAAAAATTATGGAAGAAGGCTGCTCAGTGGAAGGATTTTGTGGGAATTTGTAGATATCATACTCAGCATTTCGTGACCCAGGCTGGTAATGCTGGCTTGAGTAGAGTCTACTTTCATGGTCATGATTGATCGTACCCTCAAATAATGGAGTCATACAGGACGCATATGTGTCGATATCAGCTGTCTGGTCCTTTGTATGGTATTCGGGTCAGTCAAAAGGGATTTAATCGTTAGGGTCAATTCAACATTGATGATCATTAGGTACGAGCCTCTCCATTTGGTTTGTTCAGGTTTTGTTTCTTGGCCAGTCATGAGACTCAAAAGTGATTTGATCTTTAAATGGTTCATTAGTTTCAGCGAGAAACCGAGAATGACGGTTCAGTCTAATATGGTAAGTGATCATGTGTGGTCGGATGATTCGAGTAGAAAGGCTTGGAATTAAATAAGGGGACCGAATTCATCTGAGGGTCAGAATCTCTTTCAAATGTTGGGGGATTATGGAAAGTAGAAGGTTTAGACATTTTGGGCCTGAACGAAATAAATTCATTTTCATAATATAGGTCAGATGGGTACTCAGACAATTGTCCTGTTTCTGCCAAAGGAGGTTGATGATGAATTGACATGGTTGATCTCAATGCAAGTGCATGAGATATTCACAAGAAGTTTTAATCAAGAAGATTGATGGCACAAATATACGGCTTTTGTTCTTCGAAAGTGGTTTACATACACCAATGCAAACACAAATCAAGCCCCAGGTTTACGAACTCACACAATGAAGCCGCAAGAGTTCGTTAATTTATCTTTTCAATTTTAAGTTGGCGATAAATCGATTTTGGAATGAATTTAGCGAGCTGTTAGGTGCCAAAGATTTTCTTAAAGATTGTCCCGAATTCTTACGACTATTTGCTCCTACTTTCAGCCAGTATGGGTGTATACGAACTGTAGAATGGCTACCCGTGTTACTTAAGGATGAAGCCTTATGCATTATCTTTTAAACCACCCACTCTTCTGAGGAAATCCGGACCGTTTACTGGCTACTCATAGATCCTCACTCAGAAGTAGCTAATCATTTTCAGAATCAGTAGTTTGAATGAAAATTTTGGAGCTGGGCGATAACTTTAAGTGTCGTCTCTCGCTCACTCAAACAAATAAATGCATCTAAGATCGGGGTTGCTCTCCTGCAAAATTTTTAGATTTTATGGGTTGTTTAAAATCAACTATATTTAGCAGTCCCAATTTTAATTAGGCGATCACAGAAAATTTAAGGTGAGCATAAAATACGCGTCTATCATCCAGTCCCAAATTTCTTTTAAAATTATGTGACAAAATAGGAGGGAGAAATTCGAGAAAGTCAATGCACATGAAAAACGATGATGTATGCTCAGTTAGAAGACTTACAATGATTACTCGCAATCTCCATGTGGGAAGCAATACAAGAATTGAAAATTTATTCTATATGAATGCAAGCTGATGAAAAACCGCACCTAGCAGAAAGTTCTATTAGCAGGGAAGAATTGAGGTTAATTTGTCTAAATTGAACGATCTATTGTGCATCTTAATTAAAGTGAAGTGTGGCCCTAGGTCCTACGAGCACAATTAAAAATATAAATGCTCTAGGAGCCGTATGTGCAGGTCTATCCTAAGCACAACACAAGTTAGGCACCACCCTCACCGGAGAGTGAAACAAACCATGACACAACACAAAAGAAAGTTAAAGGTCTTTTTACACACGCGAGAGTCCAAAACGACACCGCTATAAATGAGAAAATAATTATAGAAAAATTACAGAAAATAAAATCCTAGACTCTATGCTCTCTTACGACTCGACTTGATCTTAAATTAATTGCGGCTTTTTGAACGTCAATGAAGATGCGTTGATTCTTGAAAAACCGCTCCATGTACGTCGGGTACCTCGCAAGAAAAATAAGAGAGATAGTGTAAGAGAGTGATTAAAAAAAAGAAAATAAATGCTGAAAATAAAATAAAAATAAATGCAAAGAAAAGGAAAAAATGGAATTTACAGTGAAAATCGGGGGTCAGACTACCCGAATACGAAAAACTGAATAAAAATTTTTAGACAAAAAAACTAAGCCGTTTGCCTCCCCGGCAATGGCACCATCTGACGAGTCCGTAGATCACCCTTTGTTAAAATGTGTGTGGATTGGATTATCGTTCACTTAAAATAATGTGTTGTTTTGTTGTAGGCGGGCAATCAGAATCGGTCAAGAAATAACAAAACAAAATTTAGTCAATTTTAATCAATGCAGTTTTATGTTTATTTTACTTGGGCAACTCCCAAGGTCGAACACTAGGAGGCAAAGGAACATCCTAGAATTTTGTCTATCACAGTTCGTGCGTGGTTTTTGAGGCGATCTTTTTTTGTAATTTTTAATGCATGTTTGGGATGCAAAATGCAAATTAGGCCAATCTTAAAGACTAGAAAATGATTAGCAATCAAATGATGTCCGAAAAATGTGAATCTTGGCCAAGATGATAATTACGATGAAATAGATGCATTGTATTTTTTGGAATTTTTGGATGCAAGATGAATTTTTTATGAATTTTTAAATGCAAACGAAGTGAATTTCAATATTTAATTATAATAAATATTAAGCCTAATTTTTGTCAAGGGATAAAATTATCCAAGATCTATCATGAGGTGTTGGATCTTAGAAAAATCCTAAACCTCACAAATACAAGATTCATTAACTATTAAAAAATAATTATAGAAATATGCAAAGAAGGCAAATGATTCATGCAAATGCAATTCTTTTTGGGCATATTTAACATACAATTAATTCTACAATTTGTGAATTTTCAACAATTTTTAGAGCAACAGTTAAATAGTTATGAAATTCAAAGCACAAAATGGGAAAAATATGCAATTTTCAACAAAATTATTAATTACTTATTAACCATTGATCAAAAAAATGTCAAGCATATGCTATCATGTATAAAATTAATTGACGAACATCATGAAATTTTTGGATAATAAGATAATGTAACGTAGAGGTCCAAAACTGAGGGGGGATACAGGGGTATTTCTGCAATATTTAAATATAAAAAAATGCAGTGGAAGGGATGTAAATACCGATAAGTAGGGGGGTATGTCTGCAATTTTTCTAGAGGGTCATGTGCCACATGCATAGCACATGACCTCTGACTCTGGGCATTCTTGCAAATATGAGAATCCATAGGGGTGTCGATGTAAAGACCCCCCCCCCCCCCCGCCCCGTCACGTGTTGCGCACACGGGGAGGGGGCCTCCGGGTTGGCGTCCGGCGGTGGCTCACGGCATGGTCAGCAGTGGAGTGGTGGTGGACGGTGTGGCGTACTACCTCCTGCGGCAGTTGACGATGAGCGTGGTGGTGGAGGCGCAGTGGGCCGACGTCGCCTCTGGATGGGCCCGGATGAGGTGTGGTGAAATCGCAGTGGGCCGGCGTCGATGTCGACTCAGTTGTCGGTGACGATCGGAGCTTGCTGCGAAGGAAGGTGTTGCGTGAGGGATGCAAAGCTCGGACATTGACATTGACGAACGAGATGGTTGGCGAAGTCGAAGGCACCGCTGAAGCTATCGATGATCATTGGACGTCGTTGGAGATAACTTTGTCCAAGAAGATGACGTAGTTGGAGATGGAGTCGTGTTGGCTCGATGGCTGGAATCACTGTAGCAAAGGCAGTAGCGGTGATGGGGGGAAACCACGCAGCAACGAGGTCTTAAACCTCGATCTTGCCGGCGTATGTGGTGAAGGAGACAATGTTGTCACCACTAATCCTTTTGCTAGTAGGGCTAACAGTGGATGGGCGAAGAAGGTCGGGGTGACGGAGCTTAAATAGGGTGAGGATGGTACCCAGAGATGGAATGCTATCGCAATGGAGATCAGAGATGAGGGTAACCACGGGATGGCGGTGGAGAAGATCGTGGTGGGCGGCAATTTGATTAGAGAGGATGGGCAGCAGGCAATCGCGAGATTCACGGTGGAGATGAAGATGGAAGGCGGCGACACAATTTTGGGAAAGAAGGGGGAGGAAGGAGAAGAGTAGGGGCCACATGGCAGCGGTAGGAAGGGGGTGCGACGAGCACGTGCTGGGCACGTGCGCAGGAGGCATGTGGCTCTGCATTGATAAAAAAAATCGCAAAACCTATGGTTTATAATGATGTCGATGTAAAAAAACCGCAAAGAGGGATCCACATTGATCGAACAAAAATCAAGAAAAATAGGAGAGAGAGAGAGAGAAAGTGGAGTGAATAGGCATTTCTCTCCTATTTTCGTCTACGCTATTTATTTTACCAGGTAAGTGTGCATGGATCGAACTCAAGGAGGCAGAATATTAAAACCTCGGCTTTTGATACAAGAAAGAAATCTAAAAAATATTCTCTTTATTCTTGATTTTACTAAAAGACTCAAAAATTGACTCAAAACGAACTCACGATTGTGAAAATCAAAGCTATACGACAAAGCGATGGAAAATCGTGAAAAAATACAAGGAAAATATCTTAAGTAGTTATAAAGCTACCCTAAAGAAATCGCGGAAAAATATAAAAAAACGAGGTCCAAACAACGCCTACAAGCCATGGGTATAACTACAAAATAAGGTTCTATGTTATGTTACAAAAAAGTCCCTAGTAGGGACTGAAATGCAAAGAAAATAAAGTCTATTACATTTAGGTCCTTGTGTGGGGACCTAAATGTAATTTTTGGAAACTTTGTAGCTCTTTTGATAATATGGAACTTCTGCAGGTTTATGTTGCAAAATTTCCACTGTTTCACAATCAACGACTGGGATTAAAGTCTGATACGCGATCTGAGCTGTCGGTGGATGCCACGTGTCGCAAGGCTGTGCTTCCTAGCATTCTTGTTTTATTCTTCCCCTAATTCTACTTTGTCCGGCGGTGTTTCTTCTCCGAATTCTCTCTGACGATCTTCACCGATCTTTGGCCTCCGGCAGGGCCAGGAGGGAGACATCTTCTCCCTCCGCGCTCACCTGCGGGTGAGGATGTTCGGAGATGATTGAGAGTAGTGGATATCCGTCGAGGAAGATGGCACTCCAGGCAGACCTGGAGATTATTGCAGCGGCTTGTGATTTGCTTGTTCTTCAAAATTTCAAAGCTCCAGATGTTGAATTGAGTGCTCCCAACGTGAGAATATCCTGCAATGAAATGATTTCATGCTCGATTCCAAGGAATCAGCCAACAAGTTATAGATTTTGCAAGTTATAATTTGTTTCCAAAAACTAAGAGAGAAGGGAAAATGGAGATATAAATGGAGTCGGTTTGAAGTGAATTCGAGTGGATTTAAGGTTTGAGATGGATATGCGTTTAATATGAATGGTCAAGGATCCTAATTACACGATTAACACTATTAAAAATGACACGAGATTCGAGAAAGAAAATCACGAAGATGGTTGAATCGATCTGGGAAGTTGAGGTTTATTACCTCTGGTTGTTTCTCGACAGTCGATCTTTGCCAGAGCTCCACGCGCGCGACGCGGCGATGCAAGGTGGTTGGCCACCCTGGAACTCTCCTCTGATGATCCTCCTTCCACGCGTGGCGGCTCTCAGGTGTTGTCACCACCGTAGGTGGTCGGAACGAGGCTAGAAAGGTGCAGTATTGACTAGGTATCTGGAAGTGGAAATTAGTTAGGACTGATTTTGTTGTGAATGACTGATGTTCAAGGGTTTTTATAGGAGAATCAAAGAGGAGTTAGGTAGAAATCAATGGTGGGCATGGAATAAGGTTGTTAGGAGAGGAAGATGGAAGGTTTGGATCAAAGGAAGATGTTAGAGTTGATGCGCGAAAATTTATTGAAGATCGACCGGTAAAATAGAAGTTGCAACAACTTCTTGGAGAAGAAGACACCAGGTGCTGACATGTGTCAGCACCTGGTTAGCCAGATGATAAGTATATGTTATAAATTAGATATTAATTAGTAAATAACGTTATTTTAAATAGGTATAAAAATGAAAAATATAGATGAATAAATTATCTAAATTATGGTATAATTATTTTTTATAAATAATAAATATTGTACGAAATATAAATATTGTACTAACAAATAGGTATAAATAAAACTTGATAAATAGGTTTTGGAATTTTAATTTAATAAACAAATTATTACATATTAATTTCATATTTACTTAATTATTACAATAATAAATAAGGTCTTTATGATTTTTTATGGATTTTAATAAATTAGTTTAGATATATTACTAAAGACAAGTATAAGTTATGTAGTTTAATTTCATCTATAAATTAGGGATTTGGATTTAATTAAAATAATAATAAGTTCCAAAAATTTTGAAATAAATCATGGTTAAAATTCCAAGTCACAAAAATAATTAAAAATTATAAAATTAATAAGTTATAAATAAATGTGTTCTAGATAAAATAAATAGCCCAGAAACACTGTTGCCATTAGGTCCCAAAACTAACTTTTTGCAACGGACTCCGATTTTAATGAAATCACCTCCATTAATTAGATAATATTATTTTATGAACTTAAAGGTGAGTAGAGTGAAATTAGAGCTCGTATGAGAAAGTTATGATGTTCAGAATTTGAGAATTTGTCAATTTGAGAGTTGGATTTCTTGGCATATATACAAGATAATATTTTTAACTTATTTTTATATTATATATATATTTTTAAAATAATTAGGAAAGAGTTTGGTGAAAAACAAGCTCATATGAATTAACTAAAAATCAATGAAGATTTGATATTTTTTTGATAAAAGTGAAGAATGTGTGGAGTGTGTATTAAATTATTTTTTTGATTTTAATTCCTTATCTCCCCCTACTTGTTTGTTGTCAACCAACCCATGCTGACTTGGTCTCGGAGGTTAGGTTATATAAATATATCTTGTAGCTATATTTATATTTTATAAGTCATATTGTACATATATACATATTTACAATCTGCCTTCTTTTCTTTTCTTTATTTTTATTATTTTTAATTTACATGTTTTTAATGCATAAAAGTGTATTTTTATTCATGAATGAGGTTTTGATAAAAGATGGGAATTAATGGATATTTACACATATTTGTTAAGTGTTATAAGACAAAATACGACAGAAATATTAATGAATCATGGATTCGTCAAGGGTGGTTCACGAAGTTTGAACCATGTAATTCGAGATGTCGAACTCGAGGAGTCAATTGGGTCAGCAGAATCCCGAAAGCCGTCCTGGAGTCAACATGTTGAAGGGAACATATGGATGAAGGATACAATGATGAACAAGAAATAAATGGAATGTAAAATAGTAGAAGGCTCACGATGAGCAAAGGCCAAAGAGGAAGTAAGAAAAGAAGAATGACAATAATGCACAAATGTATGCAGGACTTTGATCTTTGGACTAAATAGAACAAACACCAAGTAAAATTGGGTTCACCAACTCAACACATGTGAAGCCGTAATAGTTCGGCTATTTTTATCATTTCAATTTTAGAATTGTGATTCAAGCAAAAATTGTCACGAGTCCTTATTGGCCCTAGAGAAGAGAACGTACTACCAATAAATATCCCCATACTTGTTCACCTCCGTTGTATCCTGTGATCTGTACTTTTTGAGGTATACCAATCTTGGGGGGGGGGGGGGGTACTCAACCAAAGAAAAGATATGGGAAGCCAATAGACAAAACCACTTCTTCTCTTGCAAGCAAGATAATTGGATAAAGACGATGAGACAGATTCTCCCGTGAGGTGTGTCCTATGGTCAATACTTTGGATTAAGTCGGATACTCTACACAAGGCAAGAGCACCGTCGTCTACAAGACCCTACTCATCCACGTACGATAGAAGCACCAATACTTTGAGACCCAGCTGATAGTTGAGGAAACCACAGATCGAGTTTTTGGCTATATTCCTTAAGGGTCATACTTCGCTCTGTTTGGAGTACCTGAAGACAATGAGGGCTTTATGAACTCCAAATAATGATGTCCATTATGATTTTTAATTAGATCAAAGTTCAATTAACAGTCCCCTAGTTTTAGTTTTTTATTTTCATTTTTATGAGTATTTTCAATGCAAAGCGCCTAATGATTTTTTTGGATTTTCCTTTTACTCTTGGTGCACAAAATCAGAGGGATAAAGAGATAAAGCCATGCAAGGCGAATCAAAGAAGGAAATCTCATCCTTGATTCCTAAATGACGAATGCCCATTAGAAGACTTATAACGCTTCCCAACTCTCTCTATGCGTGATGCAAGGCAGAAATTTATTAACCTAATCTACATGCATGATATGTAAACAAAGAAATCACCCTAAATAGGAATTGTTATTAAACATGAAGAACTAAAAGCTAATTACTCGAACATATAATCCAAATGTTCGGTCTTGGAGACTCTTTGGCACCCGCAACAATGGGTCCTACAAGCGCTGTGTAGAGTCTCTCACAGTGCTCGATTCCAAGTCTAAGTAGTTAATAAATAAGTTTGACTAAATCCAAACATAGAGACTATAGGTGTATGGTTCTACTAAGTGTTTGGACCTAGTTTATTGAGCAAGCAATCCTAAAATGCTAAGGGCTTATTCCACAAAACAAATGAAAATAAAGCAGAATCACAAAATGCAGAAAATAAAGAAAATAAAACGATGAAAACATGAGGAAATTCAGTGATCCCCCACGTGTAGGAACACTTGGTAAAGTAGGTTCGAGTGTCCAAAGTCCAGTTCACATGTATTGTTACAATGAATAATGGAAATAAAATGTCACTCTCTCACAAAAATAAAAAATATGCTATGTTAAAAATATTCCTCTCTCTCTCTCTCTCTCGTTCTCTCTAAGTAGCCCACAAGAAGAAGGACAACACTCCTCGTAGCTCGGGTGCTCCAACCACTTAAGCGGTCGCCTTCGCCTTAAGGTTTCTTGCAAGAAAAATAGAAGAAAAGTTATAATCACATTTAATCAATTATCTCAAATAAAGAAGGAAAAATAAAAGCAGAAAAATAATGAAGGAAAAATAAAACCCAAAATTGATCCTACACGTTGCTCCCCAGCAACAGTTCCATTTAATGACATGAGTTCTCATGAGGGCCTAATGTAGTCTACACAAAGCGAGACCTACACCATCGCTGCGGCGACCGCTCATGAAATCCGGATGTCAATCAACAATTAACCCACAAAAGATGAAGCAATGCTAAGTAGAGATGTGGAGTTAAACATTATTATAAATTTTAAAAAAATGTATGTATAGTGTAAGTATGTAAAGGTCAACACATGGAGCAAGAGGAATAAAGAACAAAAATTGGCAAAAAGCATGAGGTATTTTTATAATGATTTTTCTATCTTTAGTTGGTTTTTAAATGTTTAGTTTTTTGTTTTAAATTTTATATTTTTTATGTTTGTAATAATTTTGATATTTAATTTCCTTTATAATTAATAGAGGTAATATATATATAACTATATATAAATACTATAAGAGATACTAGATATATATATATATATATATATAATAAGGAAAAATTGAAAAATAGCCTAAATACAATCCTTTTTATTTTCTAAGGGTATTAACAATATTCTTAGAATTTTTAATAATTATAATAATAATTATAAAATAAGTAAATATATGTATAAATATACAATATAGACTAGTATGTATATAAATATACCTATAAATACTTAAAATACACAGATATAAATCCTTTTTGCATTTTTTATATTTTACTCTTTTTTGTTAATTTCTCTTGATTTTTACTAATTTTTTGGTTTTTTAATTTTCTACAAATCTCGAAACAATGACACACTACTTGATCGAATTGTTTTGGATTTCAAAAATAGTTAAAAAGCTCGAAAATCTCCAAATTTTATTATATATAAATATAATAAATAAAATCTAAGAATAGAGACAAATATTTTTTTATTTTTATAGATTTTTTATTTTTTATAATCATTTTGGAGCTTTTAAAATTTTAGTGATTTTCTTTTATTATTTTAGGGATTTTCGGCCTACCGCTACAAAATATAATAATAAACACCATCTATCATTTTGGAATTTTTAAAGATGATTTTAGAACTTCTTGTATTTTTGAATGCAAACAGGGATTGAATGCAAGATTTTTGAATTTTCAAAAATAAGAAAATAGTTTCAAATGGCCATAGAAAAATATATGTAATTTATAATATGTTCAGGCACTTTAACAAATTTTCCTAGAATTTTTAATGTGAAATGATATTTTTAATAAATAAATTATAAGAAATAAAAATCAATGTTCTGGCAGGGACCTAAATGTAATTTTCAGAAATTATTAATGCATTCTCGAACATAATTCAATTACAAGGGCTTGTATACACCATAATATATTCAATTATAACCCTAGTAGGGGTATTTTTCTTAATCAATAAAAAGCAGCATGTCCTTCTTGCAAAATATCCAAAAGTTTTAATACTGGAATTAAAAATTAATGGACTAAATTGAAATACAAAATGCCCAAGGGGTCAATTGCAAAACACCCACTCCCTGAGATGTACAGGCATGTGAGGTGACGTTGCTAGGGACTGAAATGCAAATAACAAAAGTGCAGGGTTCTTAGTGCAAATTTTACATAAAATATTGAACTGAAGACAAAAGTTTTTATACTAAAAAGAAAATACAAAAGATGCGGGCGTACCGGGCAAAATTACCCCGACATGCTCGGGTGGACGGTGTTGATGGCTTCACTAATCCACATATCGCCTCCTTGTCACTAGATACCGATCACTGATGTGTGATGTAGATTAGATCTTGGGTGTGATCTTATGGTCAACTGCTCACAATCGGACGGTGTTGATCAAAACTGGATCTCCTCCTCTAATCGGACGGTGGTTTTTGACGACGAAGAAAAAGGAAGAATGGGGGTTCTTCCTGAATTCAATCGATCGATTCTCCCCTACGGTGATCTTTATTGTTGCTCATATGCTCAAAATGCTCCTCAAGGTGGTCCGCATCTGCTGGGGTCTTTAGAGGGGCTTAAGGAATGTCCGAGAAGGTTCTAGAGGTCGATGAAGGGTTGGATCTCTAGGTGCATTTGACCAAATTAAAATCAAATTATAATGGATCCTTTGGCCTCCAGAACCTACATGTTAGCCTAGTGGTACAAAAACGAAGGTTCTTGGAGATTATTTGCGTGAAATGGAGTGGAGATGGCTCGGGCAAAGATCTCCAACAAAGGGAGGTAGAGGTAGATCTGATCTCTCGACCTAGAAGGGTTCGAGGGGAATGGGATGTTGTGGGTCGTATCAGAAGCGTAGAGGGTGCAAAGTGAGGGTGAAATATGGGGCAGAGCACGATGGAGAAACATGGGAACGGTGGTCGGAGCAAAGCTCCAACGACTACGAAGGATTGTGATTTTGGAAAAAATGCGACATTAAACAAAAATAAAGATTAATCTAAGAGACTACTAATCCTAGGAATAGAAAAATGCAAGAAAAAGTATCTCATCGTACCAAGGGAGATCGGGAGCGGTGCTCGTGACTGGGGGGTAGGCGGAGCTGGATCAACTCGATTTTTGCCTACTTCAACTCATTGAACCCTTGGCGAGATGCCTGCTATCACCAGGGACCTCAAACACTAATAGGGTTAGAGGTTTGATGGGAAAACTTTAATCAAAGAGATGGAAGTGGTTTTATACATACATTCTTTGATCTAGGGCCACATATCGATGTGATGATCCATCGATCGAGGAAATCATATGGCGTGAAAGATCAAGAATCGAGGAACAGAAATGCAGAAGGATTCGTGCCCTGGAAATACAAGATATGACGAGGAAAATTCGAGAAAGTAGGCGAGTCATTCGGGGATACAGGGATAGATGTCAAGGGGGGCTTAGTTGACCAGCGGGTTGACTGGGGCTTGCCTTTAATTAGGCCATGTAGGCATGCTAAAGGACTAAAACAAATTCAAAAAATGAAATAAAATCAGAATAAAATAAAAAATAATTTATTTGATTTTTGGTTAAAACATAAAAAAATCTTTATTATTTTGTGTAGTAATATAATTTGATTTGTATTAATTTTTCAAGTTAATTTATTATAAATTACTTTTGAAAAGTATAAATAGGTATATTTACCTATATAGTATGTATTTTCTTTTTATTTTATGTTTTCTACTTTATGATTTTATATACATAATTTATATAATTATAACAAATTTAAGTATATATTAAATATATTTTTATTGTATTTTTTCTGCAGTTGTTTGTTAAATAAAAATGTATATTTAGTATATATGTATAAGTATGAATAATTCATCTTTGTATTTGTGTATACTTATTTATTTTATTATGTTTTTAAAGATTTTTTTCCTTTAATTATATCCATATACTATGAATAATATTTACAAAATTATAAAAATATAAAAGAATGAACAATATAAAGAGTAAATAAAATGATTTTTTATTCAAGTATAATGTAAAATAGAGGTCAAAAACCTAACTTTTGCATATTAACTCAAATTGAATGAAACAACCTTCATTAATCAACTAATTAAAAGTTATATAAATTAGAATGATGAGCGCCGATTTGGGAGCGTGGAACGATGATTTTGGTGAATTTTGAGTCATGTGGAGAAGATACATGCCGGTAAAGTTTGGATTTTTTTACTTTTTATTTTGAGTGTATAAAGCACAATGTGCATTATTTTTACATGAAATGAATTTTGTATTTTTCTATATATTTTTCTCGACAACTTTTTTGTACAAAGTTTATTGAATTGTTGTATAAATAATAAAGAATAAAATATATCCTAAATTTGACTTATTGAAGAATTATAAATTAGGGTTTTATTAGTTTATTGGCCCTTATCTCCCCTTAGATTATTCCTTGTCAACCCAGTTATCATGATGATTACGTCTCGAGGTCTAGGGTCATTTAATACTTATGGAATATCATTTCCTTTGTTTCTTTTCTTTTCTTTATTCTTTTTTTGGCTTTAAAATCATTATTTTATATAATATCCACATTGTAAATAACTGGTGTTATTTTATGTAAAATAGTTCTATATAAAGGCATCTAGCTAGAGTTTAAAGGCCAAAATGAAAAAATGGAGGTGAAGGAATGGATATTCATCACCTATTCCCCTATACTTAGGGTGAAATATGCTGAAGTATAAATAGAAAGTCAAAAGTTGAGGAAACATGTGAGGGATCACGGAATGAACACTTGAATACACTCACCCCCACTATACTTATGATGATGTATATCCTAAGTATAATAATGAATGGGATGCATGCAACTTTTCAGAAGAATGAAAGAATGAAAGATGAAAAGAAGAAAATCTAATCCAATCAAAGATATTTACTGGAGCACTCTCTGGCTCTATTGAATCTATTGCAATGATAAAGTCTTCATCAAAAATTACTTGCATAGAGTCGGTAATGATCAGGAATGTATCATGTTCTAAGTACGACTCCAGCAAGTAACCATTGACTATAAAGGGTTGTGCATCATCAAGTACGACCCTGTCCATTTGGTCTTCAATTTTCTTGGGAAAATATTCAATTTCATGTCAAATAGACTTTCTGTCTAATTTCGAAGGTCTTTCTTTTGATGTGCATGTCATTCCAGCATTTGACCTTCTCCTTATACATCAGACTATTGTCGTACAATGTAATCTCTGAATTATAGGAGTCTGTTCAGATCCAACTTTCTCTGCTGACCACCTTTTGTGAGTCAAGGTTGTAGATATTCACTGCCTACAATTATTTATGAATCAATTCCACTAGTAGGTGACATAGCTTCCCATAGGCAAGGAAATAGGGCAACATGCCAAAAGGAGACTTGTAGGTTGTTATGTATGCCGAGAGAACTGAGTTCGAAGTTGTGACCAGCTCTTTTTGTATGGCCTTACAAGTTTATGCAACATCATCGTTTCTCTATTTGAAAATTCTGCCAAGCCATTTGACTACGGATGATAAGGAGATGTGACATGGTGATAAATGTTGTACTCCTCCGTTAATTTCTTAACCTCCTTGTTAATGAAGTGGATGCCTCCATCGGAAATCAAAACCTTAGGAATCTCGAACCATGAAATGATGTTATCTCTGAAGAATTTTCAGACTGTTCTGCTATCCACAGCTCGAGCTGGAATGGCTTCCACCCATCGACTCACATATTCAACGGCAAGAAGGATGTATTCGTAGCCTTGACTATTAGGAAGTGAACCCATAGAATCAATGACTCATTCATCGAACACATTAGATATCTAGATATATTTTAAGGGCATGTTGTCTTTAACTCCAAGGATTTTTCCCATTTTCTGACAATCTGTACAAGCTTTCACATAGTTATCTACATCCTTGAAGAGTGTGGGCCACTAGAGGCCACACTACAATATCTTAGCTACCGTTCTGCTCCTATAATGATGTCCTCCAGATTCATGCTTATGGAAGTGCTCGAGGGCACTTGTTACTCCTCCTGAGGAATACACTGATGCCATATGCAATCCACTCCTTCACTGAACAAGTACGGATTTTCCCACTAGTAAAAATGAATATCGGACATGAGTTTGTCCTTCTAAATTATCGACAAATCTTGCGGAACCACCCCAGATACAAGGTAGTTCACAATATCGGCATACCATGGAAGGGACCCAACGTAGAGAATGGATTGCTCAGGGAAAGCTTCTGTTATTTGTGCACTGCATAGTGGAGTATCTTGGCATTCAATTTTGGTCAATGGCCTACCACCACATTTTGAACTCCATTCTTGTGTCTAATCTCTAAATCGAATTTCTAAAGGAGAGGGATCCATCTGAGTAGTCTGGATTTGGCATCCTTCTTCTGTTCTAGGTATCGGATGACAGAGTGGTCAGTATAAACAATGACTTTTGATTCAATTAGGTTGGATATAAACTTTTCTAAAGCAAAAACTACCGCCAACAACTCTTTCTCTGTGACTGAATAATTTCTCTGTGTTTCATCAAGTGTATTGTTGGCATAGTAAATAACATAGGGCAACTTGTCCCGTATTTGTCCTAGTGCAACCGAACTGCAAAGTCTGATACATACGTCATGATCTCGAATGGAAGAGACCAATCGGGTGGCTGTAGGACTAGAGTCTGAGTGACGAGCTCTTCCAGCTGATAAAAAGATTGGAGAACCATTTGATCCATAATAAACTCAGTCTCCTTTCAAAGCATCTCTGTGAGAGGTCAGAAAAGTTTGCTGAAGTCCTTGATAAATCAACAATAGAGGCCGACGTGCCGTAAGAATGACCTAACAATTTTCACATTCGGAGGTGGATATAGTTTAGAGATCACATCCACCTTCACCTGATTGAACTCCATGCATTTCTTGGAGACAACGCAACCTAGAACTACCCCTTTTGTAACCATGAAGTAGCTCTTTTCCCATGACAGTGCAAGATTGACTTCATGATATTTCTGGAGTACTTTGTCTAGGTGTTGAAGATAATATTCGAAGCTATCTTCGTAGATAGAGAAATAATTCAGGAAGACTTTAAGAATACTCTCGACCATGTTGGCAAAGACAACAAGCATGCACCTCTAGAAAGTGGCTGGAGTGTTGCAAACAACAAAGGCTATTCTTCCGAAAGCGTAGTTGTCGAACTGGCAGGTGAAAGTTGTCTTCTCCTGGTCTTCAGGGGCAATTTCCAATTGTTTATACCAAGTGTACCCATCTAAAAAGCATAAGTATTATTTTCCTGCAAGTCTCTCAAGAACTTGATCGATGAATGGCAGAGGAAAATGGTCCTTATTTATTGTTGCATTTAGACAACAGTAGTCTACATACATCCACCAAGATTTCGGTACTCGGGTAGAGATCTCCTCTCCAATGCCATTCTTTACCCCAGAAGAAGTCGAGGAGTCTGGAGATCAGTTTGCAAAATCTGAACTGGGTTCTCAAGAATCACTTTGAATTTTTGAAGATGTAGCATTCATGGAATCTATGTGGATGTCGGCGGGGTCTCGACTAAACCATCCATGAAATGACATATTAGAGAGAGATGGAGTAGATGAGGAATGGACCACGATGGTAAACAATAGTTGAATGGGATATAGAGGAAGGCTCACAATGAATATGGCAAGAAGAAATCAAAACATATGAAAAGAAAGAGGTGCAAGTGTGATGAATTGGATCCTTGACGTAGACTTAAATCAAACCAAAACATTACAAGTATGGGCTCACTAACTCACACATATGTGAAGCTGTAAGAGTTGGTCCATTTTTATCTTTTCAATTTTATTGTTATTTTCAAGCAATCTTACTACAAGTCCTTATAAGGCTAACCCTAGAGGATAGTGTGTAATGCCGTAAAAGCTCTTCGTACTTGTTCTACCCCCTTTGTAACATGTGGTCTATGCTCTTTGAGGTACTTGTCTCATGCCTGGGGGGCTACTCGGCCAAATAAATAGAGGAGGAAACCAATAGGCGAAATTGATGCTTCCCTACAAGTAAGCTACTCGGATGCAGAGCGATGAGATAGAAACACCTGTGAGGGCATGGCCTAAGCTCAATACTTTGGACTAGGTCAGATGTTTTCCACAGAAGGCAGGAACACCATCGTCAACAAGGCCCTAGCCACCTACGTCCGATAGAAGTGCCAATACTTCATCCCAAGTGATTATCAAGGCAACCATAGATCGGGTTTTGGGCTCTAATCCATATGGGTTTTGCCTCACTCAGTTTGGAATATACCTGGAAATAATGCAGGCTTTATGAACACGAAATAATGAATGTTTGTTATAAATTTTTGTTAGGTAGAAGTTTATTAAACGACCCCCTTGTTTTAATTTTTGATTTTCACTTTTTGAGTATTTTTTAGAATAAAATACCGAATGATTTTTTGTATTTTCTTTTTATTCCTAGGTGGTACAAAATCGGGGAAGGAGTCAGAAAAGACGTGCAAGTTGTTACTAAGGTGGAAATCTAACCTTAGTATAGAATGGCACATGCAAAGATAGAAGGACTTACTTGCTTCCCAGCTCTCTCCATGCAGGATCCTAATAATATTGAAATATTTACACTATATGCACGGGATGGAAAGTGATAGAGTGCCCTAAAAAGGAATTATTATTGTGAAGAATAAAAATCTAATCACTCAAGAATAGATCCATGTCTCTGATCTTGGAGACTCCACGATGCTCCCCACACCTGGTCCTACAAGCATAATACGGATTCTCTCACGATACATGGTTCCAAATTCAAGCAACAAGCAATTAATTTTGACTAAGTCCAAGATAAGTTATCTATAGGTGCATGCTTCTGTTTAGGCTTTGGACGTAGCTACCGAGTCAAGCAAACCAAGATCTAGAGGCTCAATCACAGAAACAAAGGAAAATAAAGGTAAAAAGCTCAAAACACGTGAAACAAAATAAAACAAAGGTGCTGAAAACATTGAAAAATTTGATGAGGCCCCCAAGTAAATAGACACCTGAGAACCGTTGTATTATTATGGATCAGTTGTATCATGGGCACTTATCATGTTATACAGAACCGAGAAGAATCTCTATGATGAGGTTTTCTGCTTTAATTTTTAACCTGGGAAGTCCTGGGTCGAACACACAGACACGAGCCATAATACGATTATTTAGGTATTTAAATATTTAGATTAAGTGACTGATAATATCTAGGTTATAACAAACAAAACAATGCAAAAAAATAATGCAAGATGAAATGCACATCATAAATGCATGCATGAATGAGACAAAATGTGATAATGAAACATACAATGCATGCTATAAATTAACGATGTGACGAACAAAATGATAGCACATGCAAATACACACATATTTATTCCATACAATAATTAATTGAACTTGAGAAATTACCAATTTAATTTGGGTTCAATAACGTCATTCATTTTAGAGTCAATCGACATTTAATGAGCATACAAAGCACATATATAGAGTCTAATAAAATAATCCTTATTTTACTTTTCTAGTCACTGAATAAATAATATCAGATTTAAGAAAATTAAACAAGGAACCAAATGCCACTGAAGTCACTAAATTTGGATAAAAGATGCTCGAGTTATTCTACATAGAATCCAGGGGCATAAATGCGACAAAACATAATATGAAATATCACAAAAAGGTCCATGGAAGGACTCAAATGCAAATATAGAAATTCGATAGTGAAATTTATAAAATACCACCTACGCAAGAATATATTTGCAATTAAGGATACCGGTGGGGCGGATATGCAAATTTACTCAAGTGCACACGTAGAGAACGTGTGGCCTAGCTTCGGAGGATCTGCATGGCTCGGTCCACCCATTGTCATCTGATGCTTCGGTAGTGGCTAGCTTGTTTTAATGTTGCGAGCTCGGTAGACGTCGATGTAGATCAAATTGTACCGTTGGATCATCCCGAAATTGGGATGATATGATCTGACGATGCTTGTGCTTCCTCCCCAGAAGAGTGTTGCCATGAGAGTTTACGAGAAGGCAGGGCACCAGCGAGAGCCCCATAGCTCCATCATCATCATGATGGTCTTCAGAAGGTCGGTGAAGTTGTAGAGATTCCTCGCGAAGATAGATCGAGGTAGGTGAAGGTCCTCTAGCACCTGGAAGACGATAACGATAAATACCCATCAGGAACAAAGCTCTAGATCGGAGCCCCCCCTTCTTCTTTCGACCACTGAAGGATCTTCACACCTGCAGGAGATAATATAGAATAGTTGAAGTATTGGTGAAGTGGGTGCATGCGATTGTGAATGAAAAGTAGTGCTTTGTCGAAGCGAAGAATGTGAGTCCCTGTTGGATTTCCTCCGCCATGAACGGAGGAAGGTGGGTCGAAGTGAAAAGCATGCAACGGAATGAGAAGCATGTAGGACAATACCTCCCGCGTGGATCAAGGATCCATGATTAAGGTTGAAGATATCTTGGAAAAGGATATGGAGTTGAACATATTATGGGAATAATTAAAGAAATGAAGATGGAAAACCTAATTATCTAACCTGTATATGAAGAAATCACCATAGTTGGTTGTTGTGGCATGGGCATAAGCTTCAATGAAGCTTGGGTCTTTGCTTAACTTGCACTGCTAATTCGAGAAGCTCGAACGATAGCAATGGATGACAAAGCATGACAATCTCGGCCATGGGTCTTACCAGGCCAAAGGTCATCTTGACCTCTTTCTTTCCTATGGTTCCCTGTCAAAAGATGAGGAGAGGGCTAGGCCTTGACCTAGACAAGGGTGGACAACCACCTTCGGTGGCTGGCGATGGATTTTCGAAAGCAGAAGAAGGGTGGTTCGCGTATGGATCTAGGGTAGTTTCAACTGCCTGTAGATACAAGGA
Organism: Ottelia alismoides; assembly: GCA_037367405.1. Taxonomy (NCBI): domain Eukaryota; kingdom Viridiplantae; phylum Streptophyta; class Magnoliopsida; order Alismatales; family Hydrocharitaceae; genus Ottelia; species Ottelia alismoides. Next base: position 364,532 of record JAZKJV010004644.1, on the reverse strand, counting down.
GATTAGATGTTAGGGAAAGATAGGGTTAAGGTGAGGTTAAGGGAGGTTCAGTGAAGGGTTTGATGCAGGAAGTTAATTGGAAGACAACTACATGTGGTCGAGAAAAATCGGTGAAAATGGCGATTTGGGATGAAGGGCGCAACTGCTGGAGGTTAGAGACGATGCATGCACCGTTGGATCATATGATCCAACAATCCAAAATGGGGCGCTAAGGGGCGTATGTGATATGATCTAAGGATCATATCGAAGGGTTACAGTGAAGGCGTTGATTAGTGGTTGAGATGTATCTAATCAAATGGTGGTAGAGTGGATGCGTGGCGACAAAGGAGGCGGGCCATGTGGGCAGCTGAGGAAGCGCCACATGGCTTGCTAATTAAAATTCAGAAATAACTATATACGAAGAAATTCAATAATAAATAGTCGGAGGGAGAATTAGAGGAAGTAGTATACATGAAAGTTGTAGATCTTCATGTAGAAGTCAAAGAGTTCAGAGGTCATCTATACATAGAGAAAAATTAAATACTAATAAAAACCATATAAAAAATTTTCTTTTATTTTTCTTTAGCTTGTTTTTTTGAATTTTTATTTTTTATGTTATTTTATTCATACACAATAATACTCTAATTTTTATTTGCTTTTTTAACAATAAAGAATACATTAAATAATAGCACAATAATATGGTTAATTAATATATAATAATTAGAGGTAATCATATACAACACATAAATTAGTAATTAATGTCATTAGTCAATTAATCTCATTAATTGACTTAAGAAAGAGAGATAGATATAATGAATTAAGTTGATAAATCTGGGATATATCCGTAGTGGAGCTCGTGAAGTGTGAAGAGTTTAAGTGTCGAAAATTATTACAAATTAATTTACAAAAAAAAATATAATCTCTCCTCATAAAAGAAAATAAAAAGTTAAAGTGAGATGTTCCCCTCCTTCTCTCTCACTCTCTTTGTCTCCTTCTCCCGCTCTCTCCAATTTGCAAACAAGATAAGTTTCATTCTCCTCGTGACTCAGATGCACCCACCTCCTAGGAAATGGTCGTCGTCATGCGGCCCCTCGCGAGAAAATCATCAATAAAAAATTGGTCAGACATAGCTATATAATTATCAACAATAAGAGGGAAATACAAAAAAAATGAATAGGCAGAGTATGGTATAAAATTCTACACTTCATTTACCCCTAGTAACGATGCCATTTTTTAATCGTCAACTCTCGAGGAGTCAGTCATGCAGTCCACACAAGGCAGGACCGATAGTCGCTATGGTGGCTGCTCACAACAGCAGATGAATCAAGCAACAATCAACCCACACAAATAATTAATCAGGAAAAAACTAGTGTGAATCAAACTTTATTATAACCCTACAATATATGTGTATATAGTGACAAGCAGAGTAGGGTGTCGAACTCAGGGAACAAGTCAGTGTAGCAAGGATTGTTATTTAAAAATAAATAATAATGTATACTTGTACACTATTTACTCAATTATTTACTTTTTTATAATTTTGTGGGTTTTTATTTTTATATATATTAGTATTTTTTATTTATATTATGTTTAATTTTTAATTTTATAACTTTTTTTCTTCTTACATGTTCTTATTTTAATTTCCTTTTCTTTTAAATATATAATGAAGGTATATATATATATATATGTGTGTGTGTGTGTGTGAAATATGTAATAATAAGTACAATAAAGGGTATATATTATAATATATAATAAATATGTAAAAATTAGGTAATACAAGGAAGAATAGTCCTTTTATTTTTAATTATTGTATAAGATTATTCTAATAATTATAATAATTTATATTAATATATACTATATATACTAAATATGATATAAAGAATATTATAATTATAAATATAGATAAATATAATAAAAAATTACAAAATATTTTTGTTGGGTTTTAAAATATTCTTCTATTTTTGTGGATTTTCTGTGACCTTTTGCATTTTTTATATTCTTAAAACTGGAAATAAGGCAAAACAAAGACTTTTAAATAGGCACAATTAATTTGAGAAATTAAAAATAGCAAGAAGATTCAAAATTTCTCAAAACCCATTTTAACACATAGAAATCTATAAGCCATAAAACTTTTTTTATTTTAGAAAATATTTTATAATTTTTTAGGTTTTTTAGGGTTTTATTTTGTCATTTTTTTGTGATTTTTGGTCTTTAGTGATAATATAGACTAATAAACGGTAAGTGACTTTTTTTGTATTGTTAGAATATGTTTCATGCCTGTTTTTGTATTTTTTAAGGTAAACAAGGAATAAAACATAATATTTTGATTTTTAATAAATAGAAAAATGCAAATAAAATGCTAAATAAAATATGTAGCATGATAAAGCTTGTCATTAAGTACATCCATCTATTTGTTAAGGATTTTTGGAGCATAGATACTATTTTGAGAAAAATAGAAAATCATTCACAAAATAAATCAAGCTGGCACGAGTAATTATGCAAATAAAAAAAATCAGGAATCCATGTGCAAAAACACCCAAAATTTGAACTACAACTTTACTTTTTATACTAAAAATAAATATAAAAATTCGGAGGGGTTTAAAAGTAATTTGCCCAACTCACATGAGGGAGCCACATGAGTTGAGATAGCATTGGACCTACTTGCAATTTGAAATAAATACATAGACATCCTTGTAATTTTTACACAAATTTTAAACGTTATAAATATTTACAATACTAATTGCTAAACTTTTAGTGAAAATTATACCTCTTAATACTCGCTATCGGACCATTCTTCTTGTGCCACATGGAGGATCGATTGGCTGAACATGTGCACTGTTTCCATTAGAACGAATGGCATAGATTAGATCTTGGTCGTGTTCTTGATCTACTGGTTGGGACAAGTCCTGCAAGAACATGGATGAGCTCTGCCTCCACTGAGCTTCATCCTTTGAATCCGAGCTGCTCCGGTGGCTGTTCTTCAAGCGACAGTGGCTACAACTAGCTGGGACACCTCGGTAGGTGATGGTAGCCTCCAATGGGACTGAGGCAGCTAGGACGTCTATTTGGGGGCTCTTTCAGCTCCAGGTGACCTGGAGCATTTCCAGTTTCTCTTGGATGCTCCAGATGGGTTCACAGGACCCGATACCTGCACCAAAATCTCAAGGAATCTAGGGATATCCCCTCGACGCTATGTTGAAGCTGCTGAAGCACTGGATGAATGGGATGGAAAGAGCTCCGACGAAGATGGTAGAGGGAGCTCTGGCAGGGTGATTCCATGTAGGATTCACAATAGAAACATGGGGCTATGATGGATAAGCAAAAGGCGAGGATGGTGGAGGGGAAAGGGAGGCGCCATAGAGTCAGGATATGATGGATTTGCTACCAGAGATGAAGCTCCAGCGATTTTATTTTTTCGAAATTAAGCTAATTGTGTGATTAAAAGATGAAATTAAAGTTTATTATATGCTAAGTAAATGGAATGCAAGCTACGAGGACGTACCTAGCAACTCTATGAACTTGGGAAGCTGAAAGTAGGACAGGTTGCCGGAGACAAATGTCGACAGACTTGGATCAACTCCTCCACCACCTTATGCACATCGTGAATGACATAAACAAGGCCTACTGTCACCAGGGACTCAATGGGCAGCTCCTAAGGGGGTTACGATGGTTGAAGAGAGATTAAAAAGTAAAAGGAGGTCGGACCTCCATATTTATTGACAGAGATATGGTGACTTTTGGGAGGGGGATGGTGCGCAACCCGAGGGTGGCAGGTGGAAGAGGATGGGCCAGCGAGGAGGACAATATGGACTTCACAGGAGTGAAGAGCTCGAGGAGAGGGAACATAAGGAGGATGCGTGGAAAATGGGAGAAACCTACCCGCCCGTGAGTTCTGACATGGAGGCAGGGCTGGGATGTACAATTGACCCATGGTCAACTAATGTGGAGTCCTGGATGGTCCACATGGACCAACCAGAAAAAAGAAAATAAAAACCTTTTGTAAATTCTATAAAAATTAATAAAGGAATAAATTTTTTTGGTTGTAAAAAAAATGCTAATAATTTTACGTAGTATTTTATACATATTTTTATTTATTTTTTCAAGGTGATTTGTTACAAGTTAATATTTATAAGTAAAATATAGGTAAAAGTACATGTATTTGGGTATTTTTATTTTTATTTTGTGTTATATATTTTTTTTCTACATGTATTTTATATAATTTTCATTAATTAAAATACACCATTAGATATTTTTATTGTATTTTTCTAAATGTATATTTACACTTAACTAATTGTGTATATATTATAAGAATATATGTATTCTTTACCTATGTATTAGAATGTATTATTTATTTTATTTTCTTTTTTATTATCTTATCTTAATTTAATTATATACATATATTTTAAATAATATATACACTTTTAAAAATACAAGATTTGAAAATATAGAGAATAATTTATTGAATAAAATATTAATGTATATTGCACAATAGGAGCCCAAAACCTAAATTTTGCATCTTATCTCCAAATTGAATGAAACCACCTTCATTAAATATCTTATTAAAAGTTGTATAAAATTAAAGGTGATTATAGTCAATTTCAAAAATGGCTAGGATCATAAATGTAAGAAAAACAAGGAAAATAAATAAGGAGATCATATCAAAAAGGTCTTGGGATAAGCATATATGTAATTTCTAAAAGCGGGCCAAGTCCCCTTGTAATTTTCCTATGCACAACACGTGGGGCATGCGTGCCTAAGGAGGACCACTCTACTATTTTGGAGAAATTAGATGCCTTAATGAAATTTACCCAAGCCATCACATGTGGGGCATGTGGGTAGAGGCTTGGAGGGTGGTCCTGATAGATGTAGGTGGCTCTGGCCAAGTGGGTGGCCCGAGCTGCCTCAATTGTGGCTCAGTCCAATTGAACCTAGAGGGATGGACCGAATCAAGGAGAGAAGGGGACCGTCCGATCTTGACATCAGATGGTAACTGCTTTTTGAGGTCGACTTCTCCTCCTCAACAATCTGCGACACGATTAGGTCTTCGGCAAGGCCCTTCCTCCTCCTTCCTACATCAAGGATCAACCCGAAGGTTGACGAGGCTTCCTGGGAGAATTGTGAATAATCTAGTGGGTAGAGGAAGGTCTGGGAGCGTCTAGCATAGTGGGGCGGTGATGCTTCGTCGGAAGCATAGCCCTAGATCATAGATCTAATGAGGCTTTCATCCATTGAGGAATTGTCAGAAAGGTTAAGCAATAACCAAAACATGCGTGCTGAGGTGAACTGTAGGGCTCCAGGGCGTATCTGGTTGAGCCCTTAGTATGTTCAACTCTGGCTCCACCAGAGATGAATGCCTCGAGTGGAGGAGGTCTTAGAAGATCGGAGAGGATGGGTTTGACCCTCTGCAAACATGAGGAGGGTCCTGCGAAGATGTAGGTTGGTTCAATCGAAGGTGGCAGGGAGTGTAGACATGTGATTAAATAAAATAAAACAAGAAGAAAATAAAAAGGAGCTTACCTAGAAATATAAGGAAGACAGAGATGGAATGTGGTCGCCTGGGCTGAGTCGACGAGGGGTTGAGTCATCACTCTACGAGGTCATCCTACCCAAGGAGCTCGAACGGCAGCGGAGCCACCATGACATGGTCAAAAAAACCATGGGTCTACATTGAGTCTGTATGCCAAAATTTCTCATTTATCTTCTCCTCTTCTATTATAGAAGGAGGGAGGAGAGCTAGGTCATTGCCCATGTGAAGGTGGATGACCTGGAATGGAGGCCGGAGTGGTGATTTTATGGAAGGGGATGACGGTTATAGAAGATGGAGAGTAAAGTTGTAATCGTCGTTCTGAGCCCTAGAAATTAGGTCACGTTTCAATTAGGGCTTGGCATGAATGGCAGAGAATAGGGCAGTAGCAGGGAGGTGGAAGGTCGTAGAGAGTAACTGAGGTGGCTACAGAAAATGGGTGAAGACTAGATCAGAAGAAGGGAAGGGTTGTTATGTAAGGTAGAAATATTGTGTAGGTCATTCGATCCAGAGATCCAATGGCCTAGGAGTAGGAGGATGCGGGCGCACCAGATCTGCTCATAAGATCATTACAATGATCAAGAGTGAAGCGGTGATGTGCATCCAGAATGGACTCCATAAGGTAGAGATGGATGGTAGAGAAGAGGGCGCACGACGGGTGAAGATCCAGGATGCGTGGAAACTCTCGAGAGTACCACGCGGCCTAATGATCTTATTCAAAAAGAGAAAATAAAGAGAAAAATCAAATAGAAATAAAAGAAAGTCAAATAAAAAAATAGTCAAAACATGAAAGTTGTAGATATCGATGAGATATACAAGTTTCATATTAAACAGAAAGCCAAAATCAACCATATAAACAAAGTAAAATTTCTTGGAAGTATTTTTAATGGATCAAAAACATATCTTTTAATTCTTTTTCAATTTTTGTATTCTAAATTAATGCCAAAATAAATATATACAATAATTAATCTATTTTTTTGAAGTTTTTAATAAGAATAAAATAGGGAAAATAAGAAAATAAAACTATGTTAATTTTATATAATAATTAGGGTTAGTAATTAATAGGGGGTTAGTTATTAATTATGGTGAATTAAAGATGAATTTTATTGAATTGTTCTAGCTAGGAGGATAATAAAAGAAGATTGTGATGATAAATCAGAGATCCATCATCCCCTATACTTAAACCATGCTTGTCCTTGAGCATTTAAAGAATGAAAGAGATGGATTAATCCCAAACAATGCATGTCAATTTTCAAGTCTTAATTCATTAAGGACCCATGACTGGAGTGATCCTAAAATTCTAGCCTCAACCAAGCTTTAGTCAAAAGGAATACAACTTCTCTAATTATCAAACCCTTTGTATGTACATATAGTATAAGAATATGATATTTAGGGTACTACAATCATGAGGGTTGAGTCGAGATGTCTCCCAAGGTCCCAGTCCAAGAGACTCACCTCAGAATCAAATCCTCAACACTAGGGAATAAGTCGGTTCTTGCATTCAATCCACCATCTCAGTAGTTTATCAAACTTGAAAATGATGATGAAAGGCCAGTTGATGGAGGGCATGTGATTATGTCATTTCTTCTCCCCCTCGCATTGGAATAAGGGGCTCCTCAAGCTCAACACATTTTTTTGTTTTTCGATCAATGTGTCCATCAAGAGAGCTCAGAGTCGTCTATACTTTTTTCTTGGGAGTACGCCAAGTGTCTCTCTTTTGAATATCTAAGATACCTTCGCCACCCATACTTGTATCACTATACGATCCAGAGCCCTTTTTGGGTTCTAGCCTGACTCCTGGTCCTAATAGCTTTGGTCCAAATGGACACTTTGAAATGGTGGGGAGCGCTCGCCTTTGATAGAAGCTCTTTGTGATTGACTTTGTATTTGAGAGTTCTTTTTCATTCAACATTTCTTTCCTTTTTATTGATGCTATCTCGACTGCTTTTACCAAGTGGATGCACACTGATCAAAATTTTATTTAGTTTCATCATACCCTGCCACATAGGTCAATATCAATAGATAGCATGTGAACTTGTTCGCATATTGGCTAGGGTTTGCTTACACATAGGTTTCATGAAGCTTTCATTGACTTTATGCCATCCTCGAGCCTCATCAAATCTTGTATAGACTCAAATATCAAGTCCTAGTCCCTCAAGTGAAACCTCAACTCATCTCATCAATCATATAGTTGTGCAAGTGATGTGCTGATCATATTCTTCAAGGCTAGAGATTAAAAGTGCAATATAGAGCTGCTCATAGATTTCTAACTAGGGAAGCCTTGATTATTAAGTCTCAAACCCTAATGACTAAGGTTGGTTAACTCATACTCTCAAGACCTAAAAAACCAAGTGTTCTCAATTCCTCAAACTATGATTGATAGTGATTGTGTCAGGAATAACCAACTCAAATGTTATTGATTTTTTTGATTTTCTATTTTTTCAAATTTTTGTGGATTGTTTGGCTCCTTTAGAGAAATAATGACTGTCAAAAACTAATATGACTAGTTGCACCTACTTCCAGCCAGTATGGGTGTATGTACAGACTATCGGATGGCTACCTGTATTACTTCAAGAAGGTGCCATACACATTGTCTTTTAACCACCCACTCTGATAAGGGATACCGTAGTTCCCTCACTGAAAAGTAGCTAATCATTTTCAGTAGTCAGAATCGTTACTAAAGAGAATTTTTAATTTTTCATATTTTTATTGGTTGTGAATAAGGTTAGAAAAACACAAATTAGTCTCATTTTATCCCTTATTCTTTTTGAAAGAATTTTGAAAACATTTTCCAAACCACATCACATAATATAAATAGTTTCGAACAATTTTCAAAACAAGTAAAATCCTATTTTTCAAACCGTTATCAAATAGTTTTCAAAACGGTGTCACATAGTTAGAATTTTTTTCAATCATTTTACAAACATTTTTGTGAAAATAAGTTCACAAAATAATATACCCTATCTCCAAAAAGTTTCAAAAAAACCAAAAAATGAGCTATGGCTAAAGTAAATATGAAATATATAATGTACACCCCCTATACTTAACTTTTGCTAAGTCCTTATAAAACAAAGTGATGACGCTATAGCTCATGCTAAAATATAGAAGAGAAAATAGGAACTGACTCAGTATATCCCCTATACGTAGGTTAAGAATAACCTAAGTATAAGAAGAAGATCGAGGGAAGGGATCAAATGAGTGGGGAAGAAGACAGGGGCTCGGATCTCCCCTATACCAAGGCTGAGAATAACCTAGGGATAGAAATATGCAATGCAGATGGAGAGACTTGAGAAGAACACTCAGAGATGTACAAGGTTCCCCTTATACTTAGGCTGAAGAGTAGCCTATGTATATGGATGTGGATTAAGGATGGGGAACTGGGGCACTAGTTAGGGTTATGATGATATGGATTCACAAAATGGTTGAATTTTCGATGATGTTTGAATCTATTGAGATAAAGATGGAGCAATTAGGGATATGGAAGGGTTGGGAAAATATACACAAGCAGGGCTCAACCAATCAAGCAGAAATACCCTTTATTTCACCAACTTTACACATGAAGACCAACAGATGTTGGTCATTTATCTTGTTGATTTTATTGGTGATCATCCAAGATTAGAGTCCATTACGTAAGGTTTAACGATCGCTTTTGGGAAAAATCCTAGGAATATGTCCTCACCTATCAAAAAACAAATCATGTATACAATGCGGGTATTGCTCTGCCATAATCCAAAGTGAATTTCCCCCATATTATTAAGGTCTGCTTGCATTAACAGTCCCGATTTTATACATTAGGTTATCACTGAAAATGCGAACATAAATCATGCATTCATCGTCTAACGACCATTTCCAAATCCATATATTTCCTAAGTGATATATCAAAAGAGAGTTCGAGAAAAACTGATCCATATAAGAAAACCATGATGCATGCTTGAGAATGAAACTTACAGTGCCTCCAACATTCTCCATGCACGTGCAATACTAAATTTAGATTTTACACTACATGAATGCAAGTCGAGTGAAACTGCACTTAAACTTGATATTATTAGCAGGAAGATTTGAGTTAATTTTTTCTAAATCAATCGATGCTTACGTGCATCTCAATGAATCAAAGGAGATGAAATGAATCTCCCTGATTCTTATTGGTGTGTCCTACCTACGATCGAGCGGATGAATCTAAGATTCATCACTCTAAAAATGATTAATTAACCTCAAATCTCTAAAATTCATTGGCATTTCTTCGTTTATTCTGCATAATTAGCATTCATGCATGTATTGATAAGAATTGCATTTTATCACTCATTATTGCACAAATAAGAAGCCAAAAATCCTAGTCCTATTGACCTGTAAAAAAGCCTAACATTCCTCATTTTTAACTAATTCATGCTAACTCCAAATGACCGAAAATCACCTCCACTGTGTAAGTATCACTAACCAGAATATATTACAAATATAAAAAAATCACCAACCCAAATAAGTGGACCCAAAACGCAAACCCTAATTCTAAGATTTCCGGACTAAAACCTCGATATATTCATCATATAGTGTTCAATTTAATCCTACTCATTAAACTACCTTCAAAACAAGAACAAGTTCAAGTGAACAGAAGCTCATATGTGAAAGTTGGGCCTTGGGCCTCTTTTGTACATTTTGTATTTTAACGGTTTTGATCTATTATTTTATTTACATAATTAACCCATTTTATTTTATTTCTTTTTCATTTATTTTCTTTGATAAAAGTTTTATTAAAATGCACAAAAATCCAAATCCAAATTGAGCTTCAAATCAAAGAAACTAACTGAGTTCGAGTCTTTACTAACAATACGTACAAAAAATGTCATTTTCATGTTTTTTTTCTTCTTTTTCTTAATTAATAAAAAAATAGATTAATGTGTAAATATTTAGCTTTGATTTTGTCTTATTCTTTTCGGATTTTTATAAGCTTTAAAAATAACAAAAAATATAAAACCCAAAAATCAAGGTATTCTATGTACATAGAGTACCCCAAAAATATAACTTTGTGCAAATGAACGATTTTGGTTTTGGTCTCATCATGGAAGTTGTAGATCTCATCGAGACAAGCATCTTTCATGAAGAAATTTTTTGATCCGAGGTCATTTGCTATTTCTAATTTATCGAATTTTCTGGAGCTGACACGGGACTGCTCCTGGAGCTACCACGTGTCACCCATTTTTAGCCTTTATTTTTTCTTATTTTTATTAAAAAATTAAATTTACAATAAAAATTAAAAATTAAAAAATAAATAAAACAATTGACACATGGCACAATTAAGACTGTCTGATCTCGACCGATCACACGGCCCTCCTCTCTTCCCTGTCCAACCACGTGGCTACACTTGGGTCATCCGATCTCGACCGATCGGATGGCACCTGTGCGCAATCTCCTTCCACCTTCTTTCGCAATTGGTGTCGCCTTCCTCCTCCGTGAATCGCGATGCCACCGCCCGACTTCCTTGAATCATGCACTGCTACCAACGATCCCCGTTCTCGCTGCCAGATCAAGTCGCCGACTCCCTTCGCAATCTCCCATTCCTAATCAGCTAGCCGCCACCACTTCAATTGATTCCAATCTCAGATCTTCTATTGATCCCCAATCTCCTCTCCAATAAAGATCATATCTCCCCCAATCACATTCATCACCTTTGCCACCTTCCATCTCCGTCACATCCCTCCACCCTATAAAACCAACTCCGCTGCATCTCGTCTCTCTATCCGTCGATTGCACCATCGAGAGGGTTTCACGGTGGTGACAGCACCTGCTAGGCCATCTCTACCCCAACGAGATCCGAGGCCAAAAGCCTCATTGCATCTCCGTCGTTCGACGCCACAGGCTCTACTCCGGCAATTCCAGCTGTCGAGCCAACTACATTCATTACCTTCCACCATCGCTAATCACCTTCCTCGATCAACGCCTCGTCATCATCGACAATGTCTATCATCTTCATCACCTTCCTCGAATCCACCAAAGTTTTGCCATCGGCTAGGATTCCCTCATCCGCCTCGCTACTGTCTCGACAACCACAAGAGGAGCCTCGACCATCGACTCCATCCCATCACCACACGACTTCACTAACAATCAAACTCCCCCGTTAGCCGCTATCCTCTAATGATCATCGATGGTGTGTCGGCCAACACCCACCTCTGTGCGTCGACCATCATCATCGACACCCACCAGGCATAATCCACTCCGATATCCAAGGCTGCTCATCAACATCTAGCAATCCGCAGCACCTCCCAGCTTGTGTTCCAAGGGGAAGCATGTGAGGAGCGCACGCCCTTGAGGGAATATTGGACGAAGGCCCCTGGGGTGCCCCTCAATACTGAAGAACACCCTCTCACATGATACACACGTGGGGGGTGGAAAATTTGTAAAGAAGCCCTCGGAGCTTTCGCCTATTTGTCGTCGCCCCAACTGAACAGAGGGTTACGTGTTGCACGTGACCCCTCTGTAATTTTGAAGAGAAACCCCTCGGAGTTTAGGTTTGTCCATGTGTATTTGGAAATTCATAAGTAATTAACCGCTGCTCGAAAAATCGCCAAAATAAATTCACGGATTGTAGAATTAGTTGTATTTTATACTGTTCCCCAGAAAATTGCATTTGCTTGCATAATTTGCCCTATAAAAATCATTTTACATATTTTAAGCTTTAATTTTTAATACAAATTAAATCTCATATTTTTAAGGTTTAGGCCTTTTCTAAGATCAATCACTAGTGATAGATCTTGGATAATTTTATTTATAATTAATTATTGAAATTCACATTGTTTGCATTCATAAATTCATAAAATATGTATCTTGCATCCAAAAATTCCAAAAAAATTACAGTGTATTCACTTCACCATATTTTATATCTTATCCCAGGTTCGTATTTTTCGGACATCATTTGATTATTTTAGTCCCTAAAATTGGCCTCATTTGCATTTTGTATTATCAAACTTCATTAAAAATACCAAAAACATATCGACTCGAAAATCGTGTACGAACTTTGTTAGATAAAATTCCAGGTTGTTCCTTTGCCTCCTTGAGTTCGACCTTGGGATTACCCAAGTAAAATAAACATAAAACCACAGCGAATAAAATTGATTAATTTATTGTGGTTATTTCTTGATCGATCCTGAATTGCCGCCTACAAAGAAACATTAATAATTCACACCAATTAAATAGGTGAATTCCGGACTCGTTAGATGGCGCCATTGCCGGGGAGGCAAACGACTTAGATTTTGACTAAAATTTTTTGTGTTCGATTTTCCACATTTGGGTAGTCTGACGTCCGAATCTTTACAGTATATTTTCCATATTTGTTTCTTTTCTACATTTCCTTTATTTTATTTTTCAGCATTTATTTTCTTGTTTTATTTTGAATTAAATTTTATGTCACTCTCTTATACATTCTCTCTCTTATTTTTCTTGCGAGGTAACCGGCGTAGATGGAGCGGTTCTCTCGAGCAGAAGCATCTTCACCGCAGAAAAAGCTGCATAAAAATTAAGATCGAGTCGAGTTGTGAGAGTGTGTAGAGACTATAATTTATTTTCTTCAATTTTAATTTTTGTAATTAATTGCTCATTTATAGCGGTGTCCATTTGGACTCTCACGTGTGTAACAAGTCCTTCATTTTTTTTGTGGTGTGGTGGCATGTTTCACTCTCCAGTGAGGGTGGGGCTCGACTTGAGTGGCTCATAGGTTAGACCCACACATACAGTTATTAGAGCTTCTAGAATTTTTTATTGTGCTTGTAGAACCTAGGACCACACTTCACATTATTTGCGACACATATTAGATCGGTCAACTTAGTGAAATTTAACTCATTTCTTACCAGCTAATAGAACTTTCTACTAGGTGCGGTTTTTTTTGCTTACATTCATTTAGAATAATTTTTTAATTCTTGTGTTGTATCCCACGTGGATATTGCGATGAATCACTATAAGTCTTCTATATGAGCATACATCATTGTTTCATGTGCATCATCTTTTCCCGAATTTCTCCCTCCTATTTTGTCGCATAATTTTAAAAGGAAAATTGGGACTGGACGATAAATGTGTATTTGTGCCCGCCTAATTTTTAGTGATCACCTAATTAAAATTGGGACTGCTAATTATAGCTGACTTTAATGTACCCATAAAATCAAGAATTTTTACAAGAGAGCAAACCCAAATGTGGATTCATTTATTTGTTTGAGTGAGCGAGAGACGACACTTAAGGTTAAAGCCCAGCTTCGAAATCTTCATTTAGACTACTGATTCTAAAATGCTTAGCTACTTCTTAGTGAGGAAATAACGGGTAGCCGATAAATGGTCTGGATTTCCTTAGCAGAGTGGGTAGTTTAAAGGACATTGTGTAAGGCTCCATCCTTAGGTAATAGGTGGCCATTATACAGTCCGTACTCACACCCATACTAGCTGAAAGTAGGTACAAATAATCGTAAGATTCGAGCCAGTCTTTACGAAAATTTCCGGCATCTAACAAATCTCTAATTTTTTTCCAAGATTGAATTTATCACCAACTAAAATTGAGAAGATAATTTATCGAACTCTTACGGCTTCATTGTGTGAATTGTGAAACGAGGGTTCGATTTATGTTTGCATTGGTGTGCGTGAACCATTTTTGAAGATCAAAAACTGTAAACTTGTGCCATCACTCTCCTTGATAAAAATATTCTTCTTGTTAATATCTTGTGCGCTTGCACCAAGATCAACCAAGTCAATTTATCATCAACCTCCTTTGATAAAGATGGGACAATGGTCCGAGTACCCATCTGATCTATATTATGAAAATGAATTTGTCACAGTCAGGCCCAAATAGTCTAAACCCTCTTCTTTCAAGAATCCTCCATCATTTGCAGGAGACTTTCACTCTCGGATGAATCCGGTCTCCTCGATAAATTCTAAGACATTCTACTAGAATCATCCGATCAAAGTTACCACAGCATCATATTTTTCACCTCCACAACCTGTGACCACATATGAGCAACTACCATCTTGGATTGAACCATCTTATTCCCTATTTCGTGCTGAAACTAATGAACCATTTCAAGATCAAATCACTTTTGAACTCGTGAGTGGCCAAGAGACCAAACCCGATCACACCAAAAGGAGAGGCCTGCACCTAATGACCATCGGTGTTGGATTAACCATGACGATCACATCCACATTGACAACCCTGAATATCACTCCTTTGATCAACCTATACATACAGAGGACCAAACTAATGATATCGACACATATGAACCTGTATGACTCCATTATTTGGGGATAAGATCAATAATGACCATGGAAATAGACTCTACTCAAACTGAAATTGCATGCCTGAGTCACGACATGCTGAGTATGAGACCTACAGATTGCCGCAAAATCTTTCCACTAGGCAGATTCGTTCCATAAATTTTGAGGAGAAGTTTTCAAAAAATAATGATCATATATTGGATATTCCAAGAGAATCTTCTCGTAGATCATACAGGAAAAATGAAGATAAAATGACTGCATCACAAATTCAAAAATGAGAACCCACACAGAATGCTCCAATGATTGATCATGAACGTTTTTGGAGGATGACATTTCGAGGATTACTAGGAGATATAAATTAATAGAGGATAAATTTATAAACTTCACCGACCGACTAATTTCATTCTATGGTGGATCGGATATAAAAATGGATGATGAAAAGATTGGATCTCATGTTGAAAATTCTGAGGATATTCAGAAACTCAGAGACTATGATCACCCTAGGGACGACCCTGACAATGACACCTCTGCCTATTACTCCCCTAGAGACAATTCATGAGTCTGATTCGACATATCTAAGCCCTCCTCATCTTGGGAACACAACTCATCTAAACACCACACCGAAAACATCAAAAAATTAAAAAATCGGAAAAATACATAAAAATTGAAAATGAAGAAGATCTGAAGAATTTGGATCCTACTCTGAGGGAAGCACTGGAGAAAAGACTGATTTTTGAACTTCCCTTGATACATGCCATTGAATACTTCCCCGACCTGAAAGTATTTGTAATGAGAAAATTAATGATGAAAAAGTCTGACAGGATAAGAACAAAGACTGAAAGACATATCTTATTAATGGCTACCTCCTTGGTGTTGAGGAGAAAGACCAATAGCCGCATAGTGAAGCGGTTGACTAGATTTGACTGTGGAATCAAAGACACAATATTTACCCATGCTCGAATCGATGATGACTCACCAATCAATATACTCCAGACCTATATATTTGACAAGCTCAAACTCAGACCTATCAAGAAAATAAGAGAGATCATTCAATTGTTTGATCGATCTATAAAGCGGCTGAGAGGAACAATTTCTGTCATCATTACATTCCAAGGTTCTCTACTCAAAGTAGACTTCATGATCATTGATATTGAGCATCAATGAGAATTCACCCAGTCTCCAATCATTCTTGGAAATCCATTCTTCGCATTTGATAATGCAATTATTGAGTGCAAGACTCGGAAAATCAATTTTATAGCATTGGGAGCACTTCGATCTCACCCAGTCTTTGAGGAAACACGATATTCTGAGGCGACCCACGAAGCCGTTAATAACTGTAACCACCAAATGGTAGAAGAGCCCTACCCTGTTGCACACCTGAGATAGTGGTTGTTGAAGAGACTATTGGTTTAGAGACTCTCCCCACTGTTCCCGCTTCTCTCACCATGGTAAATGACTTCTCATATGATCCTGAGATGTATGCATAGATGTATCCTGAGTCAGCCGAGATCTCCTCTTACCACATTGATCAAATCAACCTAACACAGGAGTGCACCAACATCAAGTCAATTGAGAATAAATATGCAGAGACTCTCCCTACTATTCCATTTCCTGCTGCTCTCACCATCGGAAAGGGTTTCTATTATGATGAGACATATGCATGGGCGCATCTTGAGTCGGCCGAAATCTTGTCTGACCACCTTTACCAATTCAATCTAACTTAGGAGTGCACCAACATTAAGACAACACAAAACAAAATGGTTGCTCCTTCATCTAAAAAGAAAGTCGCCTTCAACCTTCCAGAAAAGGAATCGTCTGATGATTCCTCATCAGGTCTGGAAAGGGTAATCTACATGAGTGAGGTATGTTCGGCAGTCCTAAAACCCTATCTATGCAAGGATGTAAATTTCGATTCCCGTTGGACGACTCCTATTCCTCACTATTATTCATCCAAAGTCGATTCTGCTTGTCTCATACTGGAATAATTTTGTATCAGCTGACTGATTCCCGAGGACGAATCGCTTGATCACAAAAAAGAACAAATTCTAAGAAAACAACTGAAGCAACTAAAGAACAAGAATATCTAGAGTGCCTCCACTTTCAAATGTTATTCCTCTGAGGATAACTCTGATGATGGTTACCTTTCATCTGATTCAAATGCTTCATCTACTCTCCAACATGATTTTCTGAGGATAATACTGACAATGGTTGGAAATCATATGCTTCATCTTCTCTGTATCATTACGATCTCCTACCTCATGCTCACAAAAAGATTAGCTGAAAACCACCTTAATCATTGGCTACCCTCCCTCCCGACCCCATCGGTCTCCTTTTACATCTTCTTCCTCTACTTAGGCCAAGGCCTAAGTAAAGGGGGACTGATGCCCATATATACATACTCTCCTCATTCACATATCTCGACCGCCTCATTTTCTCTCTTCTTCTATACTTAGTCTGTTCACAACCTAAGTATAGTGGGTGGGCCGATCTATCTTTTTCTTTTTCCTTTTCACTCTCTTATGCTTAGCTCAATGTATGTCTTCTCTACGCTTCTTGTTCTCTGAGGACATATCACTCACTAAGTATAGGAGGGTGTGTATATATACTGTGTATATATTTTACCAAAAACTCGTACTTTCGCGTAAGTCTATATGTATTTACTGGGCGGGCAACTAACAAAAACAAACAAAAAACAAATAAAAAACAACAAAAAAGAAGTTTTGCTACCAATTGACTGTGTCCAACCAAAAATTTTGAAGAAAAAAGACCTCTTCATTTCTGCATGAAAAAAATTTGCATTAAAAAAATTAAAAAATTAATCACAAAAAAATAAAATAAAATAAAATAATTGTGTCTGCATTTCTCACACCTGCACTTCATCCAGCATTACATTCATTTACATTTGTGAAAAGTCCTTGGATTCTAAACCGAGTTATGAGTAGAAACCGAATGTGGTCTGGACTTGACCTTAATCCACATAATTTTCAATGGAACTTCACCAATAAATAAAATTTTAGAAACTTCAAGTCTTTGACTTAATTCTTCGAGTTCCACATGACAATGTACAATGTTTGACTCTTAGTGTCTAACACTGTCTCTTCATTCTAGGTACGACTCTGGAATAAGGAATTAATTTTGAAGACTGTGTGAGTTTCTTTTATGGTAGCATGGACATTTAAAGACCGGAGTACGGGTTGAAATAAAGCTTCGAAAAAGGGATGGATGGCTAGGCACAATTTTTTCGAAGACCCCAAAACATGTACGGAAAAAAAGATTCCATATTTGTAGGGGCACAACAAGATCCATGTATAGCTACCAAAAATCAAAATACAAAGAAGCCTACTACCAAATAAATATTTGACCGAAAAAAGGTCCAAACTTCAAGAAAACCTGCAGATCTTGGAGGAGACTTGGCTAAATTGATCGGCTTCACAAGGAGAGGTGACTACACTGGCCACCCTTCGGTTCTTTTCTCCTTCTTCTAACTTCTCCCTCTATCTGATTGTGAACACAGGGCGACAGACCTTAGAAGGAAATACCTGACTCACCAAGGACGAGTTACTGGATAGGAGGTTTGCATGGTATTCCAGCATTCTGTATGGGAACAGCTAAACGCTTTCACACACATGAGTCGATTGTTCAATGTTCATGGGGTATGCTTTAGGAGGAGGATTGATTTAAGATGACTTCTGAGCCGAAACTGTGACAATGATATGTAGAACTTGAAGGTTGTTGATATTAAACTCAAAGTCTCACAGGAGTTCCGCCAAACTAATAATCCAAAGGAAGGGTCTAGGTCCATTTTCACCTTCTTCTCATGGTCTTGGTATGGAACCCAATCTCATTTCACCTCATTGCATTTCTTTAGATGCCCAGGGACGATCAAGGTTAAGTATAGGGGGATGTATTGATAAGAATTGCATTCATGCATGTATTGATAAGAATTGCATTTTATCACTCATTATTGCACAAATAAGAAGCCAAAAATCTCAGTCCAATTGATCTATAAAATAGCCTAACTTACCTTATTTTTAACCATTCATGCTAACTCCAAATGGCCTGGAATCACCTTAACTGGGTACATATCACTAACAAGAATAAAAAAAATTTAAAAAAATCATTAACCCAAATAAGTGGACCGAAAACCCAAACCCTAATTCAAGGATTTCCAGACTAAAATCTCGATATCTTCCTCATAAAGTGTTTGATTTGATCCTTCTAACCTTTGAACTAATGTGCATTCAATTACCTTCAAAACAAGACCAAGTTCAAGTGAATCAGAGCTCATATGTCAATGTTGGGTTTTGGGCATCTTTTGTACATTTTGTATTTTAGCGGTTTTTGAACTACTATTTTATGTACACAATTAACCCATTTTATTTTATTTCTTTTTCATTTATTTTCTTCGATAAAAGTTTTATTAAAATGCACAAAAATCCAAATCCAAATTGAGCTTGAAATAAAAAAATAACTGAATCTGAATCTTCACTTACAGTCTGTACCAAAAATTGTCATTTTCGTGTTTTATTTTATTTCTTATTTTTCTTAATTAATAAAAATAAAAAAAAACAGAAGTTTTTGATCTCATCGATACGAGCAACTTTGATGAAGAAATTTTTTTATCCGAGGTCGTTTGCTATTTCTTTTTGAAATATCTTTATATTTAATTTTTCAAATTTTATGGGGCTGACACGTGGTGGCTCCTGGAGTCGCCACATGTCACCAATTTAAGCATTTATTTTTATTTATTTTTATTCAAAAAACTTTAAATTAAAAATAAAAAAATTAAAGAAATAAAATTAAATAAAACAAAGAGACGTGGTACAATCAGGACCGTCTGATCTCGGACGATCAAACGTCCCTCCTCTCTTCCCCGTCCAAGCACGTGGTTGCACCTGTGCGCCATCTCCTTCCAGCTTTTTTCCCAATCTGTGCCGACATCCTCCTCCACGAATTGTGGCACCGCTGCTAGACCTTCGTGAATCATGCACCGCTGCCAACGATCCCTGCCCTTCTCACCGCTAGATCAGGTCACCGACTCCCTTCGCAATCTCCTCTTCCTAATCAGCCGGCCGCTGCCACTTCAATTGATGCCAATCACGGATCTCCGATTGATTCCCTGTCTCTTCTCCAATCAAGATCATATCTCCCCCCAATCACATCCATCACTGTTGCCACCTTCCATCTCCGTCGCAACCGTCCACACTATAAAACCAACTCCGCCACATCTCTTCTATCTATCCGTTGACTGCACCATCGAGAGGGGCGCATGGTGGTGACAGCACCTACTAGGCCATCTCTACCTCGACAAGATCCGAGGCCAAATGCCTCATCGCAGCTCCGTCGTTCGAAGCTATAGGCTCTACTTCGGTGATTCCAACCATCGAGCCAATTGCGTTCATTACTTTCCATTGCCACCAATCACTTTCCTCGACCAACACCATCATTGACAAGGTCTATCATCTTCATCGACTTCCTCGCAGCCCCCATCCTATTTCATCCACTAGAGTTCTGCCATCGGCTGGGCTTCCCTCATCTGCCTCTCTACTGTCCTGACAACTATCGGAGGAGCCTCTGCCATTGACTCCATCCCATCACCGCACGATTTCATCAACAATCAAACTCACCCGCATGACTTCATCAACAATATTTATTATAATTAGTTATTGAAATTCATTTGTTTGCATTCATAAATTCATAAAATATGTATCTTGCATCAAAAAAATAGAAAAAAATTACAGCGCATTCATTTCACCATATTTTACATCTTGGCTATGTTTCGTATTTTCCGAACATCAATTGATTGAAAATTTCATTTTAGTCCCTAAAATTGGCCTCATTTGCATTTTGTATTCCCAAACTATATTAAAAATACAAAAAACATACTGTCTCGAAAATCATGCACGAACTTTGATAGACAAAATTCTAGGTTGTTCCTTTGCCTCCTTGAGTTCGACCTTAGGACTTGCCCAAGTACAATAAACATAAAACCACGCTAAATAAAATTGATTAATTTATTGTGGTTATTTCTTGATAGATCACGAATTCCCGCTTACAACGAAACATTAATAATTCACATCAATTAAACAGGTGAATTTTGGACTCGTCACAAGCACATACTGTATGAAATAAGGGAAGCTCAGAGAGCTACATGCCTAACCTAGGTTGAATACTCAAGTGGAACCCCACCTAGACTGGGATGAAACAAGCTCCACATACCACATGCAATGTCCAATGTCCATGCTACACACATGTGCCCTCGATTGAGGACCACTAGAAATGCAATTATTATGATAATATACAAAAATGAAATGAACAAATTGCTAAATTATTTCCTTGATGTCTTCAGAATTCTTTTTGTGGTTCCTTACAGCGAGAGCTCCCAACTCTACACCTCCATGTCGATCGAGCATCCTCCATCTCCATGGGCCCTACCATAAAAGAAGTATTACATACACATTAAGGAATTTAATGGACAAAAAAATGAGAAAACAACATAAACATGGAGAACTAAGTGTTGAAAACAATCAACTCAAAATAAAAATATTAAAATCCAAGAAATCAATGAGGATGAGCCATGTCCCTGGAAATGATACCATCTGATAAATCGCATTTCACATATTTAATTATTATGTATTATCATAGTATAGGAGGCGAAAATGGATCAGTCAGAAATACCACACTTTCGAATATGTGTAGAAAATTTACTTGACAAGCATACCAAGGTCTAATACAGGGACACGAGCCTCTTCGATGATCAATCAAAATTCAATGCTTAAATTGGGCGACTACTTCTTAACCTAGGTCCACATGCACACAAATGCACGACATGCACAAACAAACAATTCATATAATAATGCATAAAATTATACAAAAAATATGCAAGACAATGATGCATGCTACCAAATGAATACCATGCATTTTTCATTTTTATTTTTATGCAGATTAAAAGAAGTAATATTATTCAACAAATTGATATGCACTACATGTGGAGAATGAATACTATGAAAATTTTTTATTTGGTTTTCTGTAGGTTAAAATGAGGATCGGAGTATAACATTATGCAAATAGAATGATGTGTGCAAGTATACCCCTATATTAATCAGATCAATGAGCATTAAGAGAATAAATCAATTTCACCAAGTAATTAATGCATCAAAATTCATCAATTAATGAGCTAATGGCATTAAGGAACACTAAGCAAGTGGCATAATAGACATTAATTTGAGCACACAGATTTAAGAATCAAAACATGGAATAAAGTATGCCATTAGATAAATGATGAAATAATCAACAAAATGAAATCAGAATCACTTGAATTAGTGTTCGGATGCTTAAGATATTAACGAAAATGTCCAAGGGTATAAATGAAAGTAAAACGTGGAAAATAAATTGAGAAATTATATCAAAAAGATCCAAGGATGGGCACATAATACCTGAAAGTCGGTCGGCTACCTTACAATTTGCCTTGGCACGGCACATGTGGCACGCGTGATAAAGGATGACCACTTTGCAATTTTGGAGAAATTGAGCGGCCTTAATGCAATTTAGCCAATCCATCACGTGTGGGGCACATGGGCAGAGACTTGGAGGGTGGTTTGGATCACTACAATTGTCTCGGGCCACTGGGTGGCTTGAGCTACCTCGGCGGTGGCTCGATGGCACTAAGCCTAGAGGGTTGGTCATAACCGAGGAGAGAAGGAGGACCATCCGATTATGAGATCAGATGGTAACTGCTTGTCAAGGTAACTTCTCCTCATCGAGAGTTGGTGGCTTGATTAGGTCTACAATGAGTTCCTTCCTCCTCCTCCCTGCTCTGAGGCTTAGCCCGAAGGTTGATGAGGCTTCCTAGGATCATTGCGAAGAGGCTAGTGGGTAGAGGAAGGTCTAGGAGCATGTAGCGAAGTAGGGCAGTGATGCTTTACCGGAGGTGGAGTTCTAGAATAGAGCTCTGTTGAGGCTTCCATCCATTGAGGAATTACCTACAAAAAGGGTTAGACAATAGCCAAAGAGTGCGTGTTGAGGTGAATTGGAGGGTTGTAGGGCATAGCAGGTGGAGCCCTTAGTTTGTTCATCTCTGGCTCCACTGAAGATGAATGCATGGGGTGGAGGGGATCTTAGAAGATCGGAGAGGATGGGTTGGACCCTTTGCAAAGATGAGAAGGGTTCTGCGAAGATATAAGATGGTTTAATCGAATGTGGCGGGGAGTGTATATATGTGATTAAATAAAACAAAACAAGGAGGAGCTTACCTGAAAATCTAAGGAAGACGAAGATGGAGTGAGGTGGCCTAGGATGAGTTGGCGAGGGGTTGGGGTCTTCACTCTACGAGGCAGCCTACCCAAGGAGCTTGAATGGAGGTAGAGCCACAGTGACATGGTTAGGAAAACCATGTATCTAAACTGGATCTTTCAGACATCGTTGCTCATCCTCCTATGTCACAAGAGGAGGGAGGAGAGCTAGGTCATCACCCGTGTAAATGTGTATAACCTAGAATGGAGATCGGAGTGGTTCTTTTGTGGAAGGGGACGACGGTTACAAAACATGGAGAGTGAAGTTGTAACCGTTGTCCTGAGCCCTAGCAATTAGGTCATGTTTCAATTAGGGCTCGATATGAGTGATGAAGAATATGGCAATAGTGGGGAGGTGGAAGGTTAGGGAGAGAGTGGCTATGGTGGATGCAATAAATGGGTGAAAATGGATCAGAAGTAGGGAAGGGCAGTTATGGAAAGTCGAAGACGATGTAGGTCGTTGGATCTGGAGATCCAACATCCTAGGAGTGGTGGGCGTGTACACACTAGATCTGATCATAAGATCATATCCAACAATAAAGAGTGAAGCGGTGGTGTACGTCCATGATGGACTCCATAAGGAGAAGATGGACGATAGAGAGGTGGGCACGCGGTGGGTGAAGAGCTGAGCTGCATGGGGGCTCCAGAGAGTGCTACATGGCCCAACGAATTTATTCAAATTGGGAAGTTAAAGAGAAACATCAAAAAGAAATAAAAGATAGTCGAATCAGGAAAAAGTTAAAAATGAAAGTTGTAGATCTTGATGAGATCTACAAGTTTCATGTTGAAAAAAAGCTAAAATCAGCAATATAAACAAAGTGATTTTTTTTGGAAATATTTTAATGTATTGAAAACACCTCTTTCAGTTCTGTTGCATTTTTTGTATTTTTTATTAATGCCAAGATAAATATAAATAATAATAAATCTATTTTTTGGAGTTTTTATTAAGAAGAAAATAAGGAAAATAAAGAAAATAAATAGTTGTTAATTTTATAGAATAATTAGGATCAGTTATTAACATAGGGTTAGTTGTTAACTATGGTGAATTGAAGATGAATTTTGTTGAATTATTCAAGCTGGGAGGATATAAAAAGAAGACTGTCAAGATAGATCAAAAATTCATCAGTAGCTAATTTTCAAAGTTGCTCATTGCCATTTGGTTTGTGGTATCATCCCAACCTTTGTTAAACACAACAATCAGGTCTATAGGATAAGTAGATTTGTTGGGTTGAATGTTTAGAGTAAAACCTTAATCTCCATTACTAGAAGTGCATAATGAAATTGCATGTTTTTTACTAATTTGGAAGCGTGAATTTATAGTAAATGTTGTTGGATTTCCATCAATGCTTCAATTTTAGTTTTTATTGTGAAAAGGATACTACCCAAGAATTTTGTTGATATCACAACGCATAATGGAAATGAGTGAAAATGGACCTTTTAAAATTCAATGTGATTCTTCTACAATTTCTACAGATTACATGTATGTTATTTATATCTCGTTATACAATCATTTTTCTTATTAAATCCATAACAAGTACACATCATTTTCTTTTCTTAAAAAGTAACTATCATTGTTTTATATTGATACCTACTATCAATTTAGAACCATAATTCAAATGTTGAGATAGATTATGAAGTGATAATAGGTTAGCATTAAAAATCCGAACCAATCCATAATCCAGTGGATTAGATTGGGTTTGTATGTTTAATGGATTGTATTGAAAAAATGAAAAATCTGTTGAGTGTGGATTGCGCACGAAGACAATACTCGATCCAATCCAATCTATGAGCACCCCTAATTGTGAAGCCTTAGTATGAATAAGGTTAAGAGGAGTCGCTTAATCATCTGTAGTAAAGGGGAATGCAAGTACTTTTGGATACTTGTTGTGACATGAATCTAGTTGTACTTTATTCTCTCATAATTTACTATCAAAGTATGATTAATAACTTTGTCAATGAAGAAATTGAATTAGAAATGAAAGCTGATCACTCATGTTGTCAGATGTTTTCATGTTATGCTTATTAATACATTACAAATTTTTAATCTTTCAATGTGGTTGAGTGTAATGACATTTCCAGTTAAAGCTCACATGAAGTTTATTAAATCTTTTTACTTGCAAATGTAAATGGATTAAATAACTCTTGATGTAATTATGATATAACACAGGTAAATCATTTTTTAAATGGATAACCATTGAAGTTTCTCATTACCTGACACTTTACCCCTTGACCTAAGCTTATATACATGTATATATAGCTTTAATGGACTATTTATCTCACCTTCCAATTTGTGATTCAAGTAAAGGGTTTGTTTAGGAGGAGACATTAGGTGACTATTTGGAGGATTAGACAGTTTTGATAAAGAGGTGGTATATTGCTTCTACATTTTCTATACATAATATGCTTTTATAATAATTAGGGCACATATTTGACACCATGTAATAAAAGCTTTTTTAGTATCCCTTTTCCTTTGAGATATTATTATATATCATACCATCTTGCTTCATGTTAGATACATCGACATATTTCATTTGTAATGAAATTGGTTATGGTTGGTCATGTGAACATTTCACATTTTGTATAAAATGGCTTGATTTTGGGTTTATTGACTTAATTAACTTTTCGTAATGGAACATTCGAACATGATCCGAATAGGTCAGGGGTGGGGCTCTTATAGAGATCTTATCAGAACAAGGCCATCCCATTAAATACGGAACTCATGAAACATACCCAACTATTGCGCATATATATAGGTCTAATAAGATCGAACATGAGATTTTCCTTGAATCATGCTGAGTCTTCATCTTCTAATTCCCAATTGTTAGTTTGTTTCCTACATGGTTCCACGCATAAAGTTTGTTGTAGTGCTCAATAGGCAACAACCGATTAGGGGCTATATTGTAGGAGATTTATCAGTGGATGCTGGCTACGAACGCCATGAAGGTTGGTAAATAGGTTGATGTTGTGGGATGACACAAAGCTTATGATAAGGTTGGTGCTGACGAGGATATGGAGGCATGCAAGAAGAACTATAAGTAGATGAAAAGGATATACATGGGGAATCTGTCTCGAAGAAGTGATAATCATATTTTTATACAACCGTTTTTACGGTCAAGATTGCACTTTTCGAGGGAGACAACAAGACAAGTGATGTTGAGGATTGAATTGTTGAGATCGAAGGTTTATTCAAGGTTGATGGCATATTTGATGAGTTCCATGTGGTGTTTGTTGGGAACACATTGGTTGTAGTAGTTCAAAGGTAGTGGAATGCCACCACGGATCGCTTGGAGAAGCATTGGAACTGGTTTCATGTTGCAAGTTTGTTCAATGGGAATTATTACCCAGTACACTAGAGAGAATCTAAGGGGAAGTAATTCACTCATCTTGATCAAGGACCGTTGACAGTGAAGGAATGATGAATCTATGATTCATCATCTTATTATATGAATCTTAGCTTGAATACCTAAAGAAAATTCAAAATAAATACCATTAAATTAAACAGATTAGAAAAATATTACTTGCAATAAAATAGACTAATAATTTATATAAATAAGTCCATGAAATAATTCAAAATAAAAATAACAAAAAAAGAGCTGACATTGTTTTTAAATAGTCCCAAATAAACCACCAGACTCCCATGTCTTCTAATAATTTCATACTAACTCTTTTTGACTTAATTCTTCTTCTCACTAGTACATATTATTATATATAAAAATGTAAAAATTACAAAATATTTCTCATCTTGAACAAATGCACTTAGATATTCAATCCAAAATAACCGTAAAGTCAAACTTCTCGACTGAATTCTCGCTCCATGTGAACTTCAAATTTACCAAACTAACTTTCAGAGTTTAAGGTATAAAAGTCTTTGACTAATGAGAGCAATTTAATTAAAATTTGAGTTTGGTTGCAAAATGTTGGTTTTGGGACCTAATCGTACATTGCAAATATTCATTAAATTTGTTTTATTATTTCATGTATAACTAACTTTTTTATTTAGTTTACTTTTCATTTATTTTCATTGTTTGATGTTTTAATAAAATACATTAAAAATAAAATCCAAATAAATTCAAAAGGGAGGGAAAATATTGTATTGTGATATATTGTATATACTTTTTCCTGTGTTGATTTTCATTTCACTTTTTTCTTTATAATTAGAAATCTAATAAATAGATTAATGTTTTATTTTGTATCTAGTATTATTATATTTTCTTTTGTATATAGTTTTTGCTAAAAATAAAGGAAAATTATATTACCTAAAAAAATGGTACTTTGATTATATAAAATACCTTCAAAAATATCTTAACATGTATATTCTTGTTATATTGAGTTTGTAGTTTCATGAAAGTTATAGAACACATCGCGATCTAAAACTCTTATGTTGTGACTTTTTCATTTTCCTTTGTATTTTATTTTTGTAGTTTTCTATTCTTTTTTCTCTTGTATTGGTCAACCTGTACCGGTCAAAGCTCCACTTGGAGCCCACCCATTTGCCATCTCACATTAGTTATCCACATCAACACAACACCTCTTCTCCCCTTTTTTAGTCACACCAATGGGATGCATCCTTTCGTTGACTCTCGGCTCAACATGACCCTCTAACCCACATTCTCTCAACTAAACCGATAACTGCAGCCATCCAAATTGCTTACAACTCATGTCAACCACTCCCCAATCTTTCTGGAAACTCTCCACCTCGTCGCAACCACACTCCACGACTTCACCAATCGCTACCCATCCCACAAAACCCTGGTGAACCCATTCCATTTGGATTATCTACCATTTTGCATGAGATTAGGCCCCAACCCCTCCTCTTTCACTAGTGCCAGAGGCAAGAAGAGAGAGTAGAGTGACAACGAGCCCTTCTTACTCCAACGAGATCCAGTTGGTGCTCTCGCATTATTGTAGCAGCTCCACCCTAACTGCTCGATCTTCATGGTCGATGCCCGATCACTGAGGTGAAGGCTGCTAGAGCATTAAGCTCAAGCGAACCCTAGGTGAACCACTCACAACATGTAATATTTCTTCTTCTCCTTCTTCTTCTTCCTCCATTTTATTCTTTTTCTTCCTATTTATTTTCCTTCTCTTCACCCCACTTTCATCCATTCAACATATCAACAAAATCTTCGCATTTTCATAGATAAGGTATGTCCTATGGTCATGAATATGATTTTTACTTGATCTTTAGAGCATTTTCATGAAATTATTAATAAAAAAATTAAAGTCCTGATGAATCCATGATTCATTGCCTTTTTTTATTTTATCTTTATTTCCTTGGTCAAATACTTGTAAATATCCACTAATTACATGAAATGAGAATTATGCATGCATTTGTTAAATATGCATTTTAACACGCTTTATATTCAAAATAAAAGAATAAACAAGAAAAGAAAAAGAAAAGAAAAGAAAAAAAAGAATGTATTTATGAAATAAATGCCGACTGACCCGAACCTCGAGAGAAGGTCAAGACTTGACCTGATCGACTAGAAATAAAGTAGGGGGATATATCGTCTTTAATTCAAAAATCCAAGAGTAATTTGTAAAAATTTCTCTGTATATTTGTACAAAACAACACTTTTTTATTTGTAAAAAACATTTACCTCAAATAAATATTTTTCTAAACAAAAGTTGTAAATAAAAATGTTTTGTAAATAATAAAAATAATTGCACAGTAAAACCATGTATAGAATAAAAGCATCCACACTCAGAAAAAGCCGTAAAGTGACAATTGAAAGATCGATTTTGGATCCATATGAACTCAAATTGAATCAAACTCACTTCCATTGTACTCTAAATTAAAATATCATTAAAATGGATATGGTTTCATAATTTCTTGAGTTACTATTGAAAAGTCAAGTTTCAAGGGTGGTTTTTGTAATTTCACCATTTTTTTATTGTATATATTTATTCATCTTTTTTTAAACAATGTAAATAACTGTAAATATTTCCATAATTATTTAAAATAAAAATAAATAATAAAAAAGGAAAAAGGAATTTTTTTAAAATAATTCCTTATTTGTACATGTGTATATTGTACTATATGTATATAATACATGTATGCAACTAATTTCTTACATAAAAATCACCAAAAAAATTTAATATCTAACACTAATAATTAACTTAATATAATTACGAAAACTTGATTTATTTATTTAATTTATTCATTTATTTGATTTGAAAACCTACCTTGTATATAAGATTTGATTTTATGCCTTAAATAACCACCATTAAGGTGACTAATTAATTTTTGTAAATTAATCATTTTAATTTTTTATTTAATTCTGAATTTCATTATTTATTTATTTATTTAATTAATAAACAAACACATTACTTACATAGATTCCTATTTGGGATTTATTCTTCTTTTTAATGGATTTCCTTTCGTTCATTATTCATTATCAATCTTTGGTGGAGAAGTAGCCTCATTCTTGAGATATCGTCGGTTGACAGAGGAGCCCAGCCACCGAGCCGTCCCATGACAATGGACTGGTTGTCGTTGAGGCCATCATGGTGCCTGTCTCCCTTAGGTTTAATCGAATTTTTCTGCATATTTCATCTAGAGTAATCATAGTGTAGTTTTTTTTTCAAGCTCGGAGATCTAGATCTGTAATTTTCATCACCAATTTTTATCCGATCATGATCCAAATCCGATTTTTCATCTGATTTTCCTGACCTCTTCATTTCCATTCTACGTTACGCAACCATGCACCTCCGACCACGCATGGCGGTCGGAGATTCGGATCTATCTCCCGCTTCGCCAGATCCGCACATGTTGACGCGTCGTATTTTATTTATAAATAAAAAATAAAAAATATATTTTTTGTAACATTTAATTGCAGGAATTACAAAGATTAAAAAAGTAAAATAAATAATAAATAAAAGATTTCTTTTGCTTTTTTTATAGTTTGCAATAAAAAATATATAAAAAATAAAGAATTTTGGCCATGGCTTGTAGCCACGCAACCCGCAGGCCATGCCATCTTCGACGCCAACCTCCTCCGACAGCATCGCCACCGGCCGCCTCCCAGCACTGGCCTTCTATGGGGCGTGTGTCAACCCGTCGAATTCCTCTAGCCAACGCGCGACCTGCACCCCCGCACCATCACCTGCACCTCAGCCGTTGTCCGCCTCCTTGCTGGGGGAAGTGTGTCGCCCTGCTGACTCAACCGCGATGCCCACCGCCCAAAGCAGCAACCGTCGATAGCGGATCAGCTGTACAACTACAGATTGCCTTGTCGTTCAATGCCAGGAGCCCCTAAGCTCCTTCAATGTGGGCTAACCACCAACCACTGCTTCTCCGCTGGAGGAGAGCCCTCCAGCACCCTCCGCACGGGCGGCTTCCTCTTCCAAGGCCTAACGCTCCACCGTCCATGCTCCTCGCCTGTCGCAGCGCTCCACCTTGCAACAGTCTGTCGCGTGATAGCCTAGAAACCCCGCGCAACCATCGCTCATCTGCAAAGCCCCAGCCTAGTTGCGCCCGCTGCACGCGGGAAGAAGTAGCGGCGACTCGCCTCTTGTTTAGCCCCTTGTTGGCTTGAGAACAAAGGGAGACCGACAGTAAACCTCGGGGTTCTTTATTAAAAAAATTGGAAAAATGATAAAAAAAAGCCCATGGAAGTTTCAGAAATTGTGAAAAGGTCCTTGCCAGATTCAAGCATGTGCCACGCATATGTTTCTTAAGTAAATTACATTTTTCATCCTGATTTTATTCTCTTGTAATTTTCTGAGGCAAAAATAATAAATATTTGTGTTTCGGTCCCTGTGCATACTAACTTTAATTTGCTTGCTCTTTTGATTGAAATAAATCTTTTTATTGCTCTATAAATTCTGTAAAAACTATGTTATATTCCTGTCACTGTCTCCTCATTGTATATAAATTTCATTGCATTTAGTTCATATTTGATATTTTAAAAAAAATAAAAAAAATATCATTTTCTCTTTCTGGAAATCGAAAAATCATAAAAATTTGAATATTACTCTAAAAATTCTAAAAAAATAGATTAGGTGTATTTCGTTATTCTTTATTGTTTTAAATTTCACGCATTAATTATTTATAAAACTCCTAAAAATTGTAAAATATCAAAAAACTTAGAAAAAAGTAGAAAATTCTATAAAATTCCAAAAAATAATGATTTCAGTTCATGTGTGTAGATATTTGTTTATATTTTATCACAAAAGTAATTCCCAAAAGTTTTGGGCATTTGATAATTTTTAAGTTGCAAATTACTCCAGGCTGTGCATTATTTACTTTTTTGCCACTATTCGATTTTTAGAAAAGAAAAGACATCTGAAGAATTACCAAAAACATTTTAAAATTTATATAACCAAAAAATATTTTCTCTGGATTTTTCTAAACATTTTTTTACTATTTTAAAAAATACAAAATGAGTGCTTTGTGTATATTTCTTCCCTTGTGCATATTATTCTTTATTTGAAAATTTAAAAAAATAAAAAAAAAATAAAAAATCACTAAAAAATTATTTTATTTTACTTTGAAATTTTACTACTGAGTTCTTTAATCGTGCTTCTTGTATTCGATCCTGATCGCTATACCAGGTAAATTAAAATAGCGAAGACCGCTTACATTGCTTTTCATTGATTGATTTTTCTCTTTAGTGGTTTTATATATTTTTCTCGTTGAGTTAGCCGATTAATCGGGGTCGCAACGACCATTGATATATTTACATACTTAAACCCAGTTGATCGGTCGCTCATCAGAATGGCACCGTTGTCGGGGAGCACAACTTTATTGTCATTTATCAGTTTTATTTTATTTGTCTCTACATATTATAACTGTTTTCTAACCATCGTCTGCTTTGATTTTTGTGCGAGGAACCTCTTGGAGGACAACTCAACTTTTTTTGGAGGACTTGCGCAGGAGGAGGAGCAGAAGAAGAGCAGGAGGCAGTTGTTTTATTTTAGAGAACATTTTGAGATTTTTGTAATAATTTAGACTCTGAGACTCTTTGGACACTTGGACACTTGTACTCAGGGTCTAATTCGCCAAGTGCCGGTGCACTTGGGGGATCCCAAGTAGTTTATGTGCTTGAGCCCCTAGTTGTAGGTTTTATTATCCTTCTTGATCCAGGTAATTTATTATGTCCAAAGCCCTAAACAAGAATTTTTGCACCTATAGAGTAGAGCGTAATTTGGACTTAGTCAAATTAATTGGTTCTTTCCTGTTAATAAAAGTTATTGCTAGGATGATTCACGTGCATCATGTGAGTTAGTTTAATTTTCTATATCTAAATTCTGCATGGATCACTTGCATGTAGAGTGATGGAGCAAGGTACACATTGTCTATCTCTACATGCACCATTAGATTTCATCGCGCATTGGCTTTTCCGATTTCTCCCTTGATTTCACTCACATAATTCAAACAAGAAAATTGGACACTCGTTAGACGTTATTTTTGAAAAAAATCCAAAAAAAAAGAAAAAAACAAAAATTAAAAATTGGGAATGCTAATTGAACTTGACTCTTAAAATTAAACATAACTGATTCATCATTGTTTTTGGAGAGCAAGCCCCCCTTGTTTGATTTATCTGCAGCGAGAGAGAGACCCGCACACTAGGATAGAGCCATATTTGATCTCTCTTTAGACTAATTGTCTTGTGATTGATTGTTCTCTAATGAGAATTTCATCGGATAGTCGGTAATTGGTCTGGGACTTCCTTAGCAGATTGTGCAGATCGGGTAGACGGTAAATGATCTACACCCATACTAGCTGGGAAAAACCAAATATGAGATTTGGGACAGTCTCCTGAGAGCTTCGAGTTCCTAATAGCTCGCTTAAATGCTCTTATATATTGAATGATCAGCTAACTAAAATTTGACAAAATAAACGATCGAGACTTCACGGTCATCACTTTGTTGCGTAGGCGAATCTGGCGTTTGCTTTGTGTTTGAATGTGATTGGTTTGAGTTGGTTGCGATCATATCTAGATCATTAGCAGTTGCCTTCTCGTCTTTGTTATATGTTTTCTTTTTCCCTCCCTCCCTCCCTTCATTATCCTCCCCCTTTCCTATTCTCATGATTATGGGTCGCCCTTCATTCCAGCTGGATCTTACGGCTTCTTGTTTTCATTCCCATCATTCTCACCCACTCTCTTGGGAGGTCGGAACTCCGACCGACATCCCATCTTCTCCCTCCTCATCTTCTTCTACTGTGCATGTTGTGCTTGATGCCTTAATAGTTCAGATGGATCAGATAAGAGATCTGAGCAATTACCTTGCTGGGATGATCGTGCATTCCATAGGAGATCACATGGAGCAGTTACGAGTTTTATACGACTTCTATCTAGGGATGATGGATGAGTACCTAGATCAAGAAGCACAATCCACTTCTACATTGAGTCCCTTCATTCTGGATTTAGAGTTCATTAATCTACTTTTGTAGTTTTCAAGGGGAGTGCATGAGGAGCCATATATTCATATATCTATGTTTGAGGATTTTTATGGATCACGAGCATACCTAGATATCACTTCTGAGGAGCTAATGTTGATGACCTTCCCTTTCTCACTTCAGACTAGATCTTTGAGATGGCACAGAGAGTTGGGGATGAAGATTGCTACATGGGGCGACCTTCAGATGTTGTTTTTGCAGAGATTTTACCCCCATCGTAGAGTAGAGTTGATATGATCTTGTATTCGATATTTTTCAGTAGACCCCTAGAAGGAATTGATAGATTCATTTATTAGGTCTGTTGACCTATTGAGGAGATTTCCAGATCACGGAATCTCGAGGTCTGACCTTGTTCAGATCTTCATGAGGGGGATGATCGCAGAGCAGATTGCATTAGTCATTACCTCGTGTGGTGGTTCACACCACTGTCCCGACATGGATTTATTTAAGACCATCTTGGGAACACTTTCAGACATTCCATATTCATGAGATGATTTATTCGATAAAACACACGAGGGAGATATGACACCAGTTGAGTGTGTGGCAGTTCATGCCGATTTAGACATCACACATCAGTCTGAGGACATGGATTTTACTTTCATATGATGGACGTGTTGACCACCACTGTGAGTTCCCAGAGCCAGACGTTGGTCGAGTTTTCTTTGTTTTATAGCCAGAGTTTGAGCCAGTCCCACATTTTCACGTCAAAGATTCTTGGATTCTATATCTATTAGAATACCAAGAAATAGAGGAGCCCACATCTCAACTGTCCTTTAAGTCATTTCAGTATCCGTGTCTAGCTGATTCAGTATCCATTCTTCAGAAGATCCTCTCAGATTCAGATACACATTTGGATCCATCTTAGCATAGAAACCTCGATGAGGGACACTATTTTGATTTGACAGACCTAGATAGTCTCGTCTTTGTGCCGTGTGTCCTATCACTTGATGATGTTGATACATTGTTGGAGGAGTTGATGATTGAAAAAATAGATCCCCAGTTTGATTCTGATTCCTTTTTGTTTACCTACGAGCCTGCATCACTCCCCGAGGGTTATCTACGGGAGGATGCATTATGTCCCTTGTACTCAATTTCGCTGCCTAGACGTGATTCCGATCTGTCGGATCATGAGACCGAGCCGTCAGTTAGTTCTGATTTTCCTGAGTCTGAGTTTTCTCTTCTCGACGACCCTCGCGAGGACGTGCTGATTTTCGAGAGATTCAATGTTGATTCTGATTTCTCTACCCTATATACATCGGATATCGATTTTCCTAGTGAGTCTCCTGATCTTGATCTTTCTTATCTATTCAAGACGGTGATTGATGTGGAGTATTCCATAACAGATCCTTCCTTCTCCACGTTCGATTTCTTCAACTCCATCCTTCCACTCCATTTAGACATTGAGCGTTGATTTATTTTGTGCTACCGGATCCCGCCTGATTGTTTACTTGGGTGTCATAGTTTACACTATTGACCTCGTCGTTGTTCTCCTACCGAGACTACGACGACAGTACGATACTTGCCTCACAGATGTCGTCCTGAACCTAAATACCGTGTTATCCTAGCCTTTGCGCCCAGCTAGGGGCATAAGCTCTAGCGCTTGTTGAGAGGCACCTCAACATTGTCCCATTGTCTAGATCCATTCTATCCATATCATTCGTTCTTTCTGTCTAACACAGCATCTTTATCTCATGGTTATGTTATACTTAGGGTGCACTTTACCCTAAGTAGAGGGGGTGTCAGACTTGTTATTATTCATTTGATCCTTTTTACCTCTGTTTTATTGCCTATACTAAGGGATATTATACCCTACGTATAGGGGAGGTAGACATTGTATATTCTAACCCTTGGTTTTCCCCTTGTGTACGGTCTTCTATACTTAGGATTACTCGATCCTAAGTATAGGGGGATCACCGACTCCTATTGATTTCATTCTTTCATTCATCATATAGCATAGTGTTCTTTTCACTTTTCTATACTCAGCACGAGTTATGTCTACCTTTGTCACTCTCTGATCACTATGAGGACATAGTTCGAGCTAAGTATAGTGGGGTGTCGTATATATTGTATATATACTTCAGCCATAACTCATATTTTCGTATTTTTAAATATAGCTAAAATATTTGTATAAATACTTGTAAAATTCAGTAAAACCAACTAATAAAAAGATGTATTTTTTCCCTCAAAATTCTTTTTGTATATATTGATTAATAAGTAGGGTTATATTTTGAAAAATATTTTGAAAGTAGTTTGAAAAACAATTTGAAGGAATTTTTAAAAACTATTTGAAAAATGTTTGAAAAATATTTTTAACCTTTGTAGAAATATATTGGCTTGTTAAAATTTTCTTTTCTTTAGTAAAATAAAATTATTTTGTAAAACTATCTGCAAATGTTTTGAAAATGGTTGAATTTTTTTTTTGAAAAAAATCAGTATATACTGTTTGAAAAATGTTTGCAAAATAGTTTTAAATGTTTTTAAAATTGTTTGGAAAAATTATTTTGGGATATAGTTTTCAGAATTATTTGTAAATTTATTTTCAAATAAGTTTTAGGAATATATGAATCACACGCAAAAAATGAAAAAAATCCAACTATATATATACTTGTATAAATTACTTATCTACATAATTCTTGTAAATAATTAACTCACTCCCGTGTAAATATGGATATCGTATCTACTAATTATTAAAAAAATCATTGTATATACTTGTATAAAGTACTAACCCTTTTTCGTTAAAAAAAATGCAAAATCCAAAAGTCGATAAAAATTTGCTTAAAAATTCTCTTTTTACGCATGCATCATTTTTCAAAAATCCATAAAAAGTTCAAAATTAGAAATTGTTTCACAAAAAGATTTTACTTTCAGCATTGTAGATATTTTCTTGCATTTGCATGTGCATTTTTCTTGATAATTTTGACATTTAAACTATGTCTAGAATAAAATTGAAGAATGGAGCTTAGTGGGACCTTAATCTACTTAATTTCAGAGGAACCTTATAAGAACTAGAGTTCAGACTTTTCAGGTCCTAGTGACTTAATTCTTTGAGTCCATAAGACTATGTTAACATGTCATCTTAATTAGTCTAAGTAGAATATTTAACAACACACATGATTCTTTGAGACCATGGATTATCTTGGACAAGCACTCTACACGTAGCTCTTCATGGAGGAGGTAGTGAGGGGGTAGAATCTTTTAGCTTAGGGTAGCATACGAGGGTAGTACATCTAGGCGGAACCTCTCATCCTCCTCTACGGGGGGGAGTGCGTCTCAAACTTGGTTTGGAGATGTTGAGGTCTAAAGACATGATGTTGTGGGGCTGCAATAATGCTTCAAAAGAGGGATAGTCTACTGACTAAAGAGGAAAAACTCATTACGTACATGCTGCACCTTGTATATATTTTCAAAAAAATAAAATAAGGAGAAGAAGAATAAGAAAAATGCAGAATCTTCGAAAGTGGACAGGCCTGATTTAAAAAGTAAAATGCCTACCAGAGTGTATATACAAGTGAAAAAAGAGAATAAGAGCTTCAAAGTCAATTTTTTGTAATCTTGCAGCAGATGACTTGGCTACACTGGTCATGCATCCAACGATAAGTAGCTACACTGGTTACCGTCCATTCTCTTCTCCATCCCCTCTTCTTGAGTTTGTTGTACTTGAACTTAGAAGGGAATATCCCCGCACCTCGAGTAACGAGTTGCTAGATTTGGGGACTAGAGTTACCTTGTTGAGAGAGGTTGTTTCTTTGGCACTTTTGAGATGAGGAGCTATAATTCACTTACACCATACAAGTAAAGATTCATAGTCATAAGAATTTGTGTATGTAGACATGTTCTGACCTGACTGTTGAGGAGACCTGAATAGGAGTCTTGTGGAACTTAGAGGCTGTTAGGTTTAAAATCCATTTCCCATTAAGGTTCTGCAACACTAATAATCCAAAGGATCGACAAAGCTCCGTACTACAATTTTATGAAGATAAGATAAAAAGTCAACATTGTTCTAGCTTCTTTCCTTTTTCTTTTCTTTATTTTTGATTTCACTTATTTTCCAAATAAGTGTTTGCTAAGGGACTAGCAAAGATAAAGTATAGGGGAATGATGAATCTTCGATTCATTGCCTTTAGTCTTTTATTTTGGCTTTATTTTCTTAGTCAAATATCTGAAAATATCCACTAATTTCAAGATATTAGCATTTTGCATGCATTTGTTAAATATGCATTTTTAACACTCTTTATATTCAAAATAAAATAATAAAAAGAAAAGAAAAAGAAAAGAAAAGAAAAGAAAATAAAGGATGTATTTATGAAATAAATACAGATTGATACGAATCTCGAAAGAAGGTCGACTTGACCTGATCGACCTGGAATAAGGTAGGGGGAGATAGGGTCTTTAATTCAAAAATCCAAAAATAATTTGTAATTTTTTCTCTAGATATTTGTATAAAACTTACACTATTTTATTTATACATAAATTGACCTCAAATAAATATTTTTCTAAATAAAAGTTTTAAAAAAAAGGTTTTGAAAATAATAAAAATAATTGCAAAGTAAAATCATGTATACAATAAAAGCATCCACACTTAGAAAAAGCCGTAAAGTGACAATTGAAAGACCAATTCTGGCTCCATACGAACTCAAATTGAATCAAACTAACTTCCATTGTACTCTAAATTAAATTATATTTAAAATGGTTGTGGTTTCATAATTTTTGGAGTTATGGTTGAAAAGTAAGGTTTTTAGGTTGTTTTTTGCAATTTTACCATTTTTATTGCATATATTTATTTATCTTTATTTTTTAAACAATGTAAATAATCGTTAATATTGTCATAATTCTTTAAAATAAAAAGAAAAAAAGAAAAAATTTATTTAAAAATAATTTCCTTATTTGTACACGTGTATATTGTACTATATGTATATAATACGTGTATGTAACTTATTTCCATACATAAAAAACACCAAAAACTCAATATCTAACATTAATTATTTAATTAATATAATTACAAAAATTGGATTTAATTAATTAATTTATTCATTTATTTCATTTGAAAACCTAACATGTATATAAAATTTGATTTTATGCCTTAAATAACCACCATTAAGGTGTCTTATTAATTTTTGTAAATTAATTATTTTAATTATTTTATTTAATTCTGAATTTCATTTTAATTAACTAATTAATTAAATTAATTTAATTAACCAATAAACACATTCGTTTTATGTGCATAGTTCCCTTTTGGGGATTTATTCTTCTTTTTAA
Source organism: Ottelia alismoides (assembly GCA_037367405.1). Classification (NCBI taxonomy): domain Eukaryota; kingdom Viridiplantae; phylum Streptophyta; class Magnoliopsida; order Alismatales; family Hydrocharitaceae; genus Ottelia; species Ottelia alismoides. The sequence continues at coordinate 325,840 of JAZKJV010004644.1, read as the reverse complement.
TGGGTCTCCTTTCCTTCATTATTTTTTGATCAATCTTTGGTGGAGAAGGAGTCTCATTCCTGAGATCTCGTCGGTTGATAGAGGAGCCCAGCCCCTGAGCCGTCCGGTGACAGCGAACCGGTTGTCATCGAGGCTATCACGGTGCCCGCCCCCTCAGGTTAGATCCAAATTTACTTGCATATTTCATCTAGAGTAATCATAGTGTAGTTTTTATTTTCAAGCTCAGAGATCTATATCCGTAATTTTCATCACCAATTTTTATCCGATCACGACCCGAATTTGTTTTTTCATCCCATTTTCGTGACCTCTTCATTTCCATTCTACCTCACGCAACAACACACCTCCGACCACGCATAGTGGTCGGAGATTCGGATCTATCTCCTGCTTTGCCAGATCCGCACCCGTTCACACATCATATTTTGTTTATAAATAAAAAATAAAAAAAAATATATTTCTTTCTAACATTTGTTTGGTAGGAATTAAAAAGATTAAAAAAATAAATAATAAATAAATAAAGATTTCTTTTGCTTCTGTTTATAGTTTGCAATAAAAAATATGTTAAAATTAAAGAATTTTGGCCACGACCTGTAGCTGCGCCACCTGTAGGCCATGCCATCTTCGACGCCAACCTCCTCCAGTGGCACCGCCACCGACCGTCGCCCAGCTCCGGCCTTCCGTGGGGTGTTTGTCACCCCGTCGCCTTCCTCTGCCAGATGGACGACCCGCTCCCCCACGCCATCACCTGCCCCTCAGCCGTCGTCTGCCTCCTCAGTGCCGAGTGTGTGTTGCCCAGCCGACTCAACCGCGACGCCCACCGCCCGAAGCAGCAATCGCTGACAACGGCTCCACCGTACAACCACAGATCGCCTTGTCATTCAACGCCTGGAGCCCCTAATCTCCTTATGCATGGGCAAACTACCAACCGCTGCTTCTCTGCAGGAGGAGAGCCCTCCAACACCGTCTACGTGGGCGGCTTCCTCCGCCAAGGCCTAGTGCTGCACCGTCCAAGCCCCTCGCCCGTCACAGTGCTCCACCTTGCAACAGTCCGCTGCGCCATCGCCCAGAAACCCCGTGCAACCGTTGCTCATCTGTAAAACCCTAACCCAGTCGCGCCCGCTGTACGCGAGAAGAAGTAGCGGCAGTGACCCATCTCTTATTTAGCCCCTTGTTGGCATGAGAACGAAGGGAGACCCATAGTAACCCTAGGGGTTCTTTTATTAAAAAAATTGGAAAAAATTACAAAAAATCCCCTAGAAGTTTCAGAAATTGCAATAAGGCCTCCGCCAGATTCAAGCACGTGACAACACATGTGTTCTTGGGTAAATTGCATTTTTCATCCTAATTTTATTCTCTTGTTATTTCCTGATGAAAAAACAATAAATATTTGTGTTTCAGTCCCTGTGTATCCAAACTTTAATTTGCTTTCTCTTTTTATTGACATTAATATGTTTGTTGCTCTATAAATTCTGTAAAAATTGTGTTATATTCCTGTCACTTGTCTCCTTATTGTATATAAATTTCTTTGCATTTTATTCTTATTTGATATTTTAAAAAAAATCAAAAAACAGTGTCATTTTCTCTGCATGGAAATTGAAAAATCAGAAAAAATTGAATATTGCTCTAAAAATTCCAAAAAAATAGATTAGGTGTATTTCATTGTCTTTTATTTTCTATCCAAATTTCACGCATTAATAACTTATAAAACTCCTAAAAATTACAAAGTATCAAAAATATTAGATAATCTGTAGGAAAATCTAAAAAATTCCAAAAATTGTGAGTTCAGTTCCTGTGTGTAGATAGTTGTTTATATTTTATCATAAAAATATTTTCTATTAGTTTTGGGATTAAAATATTTTTAAGTTGCAAATTACTCCAGGCTATGCACTTTTTACTTTTTTCCACTGTTCGATTTTTAAAAACTCACAAAAACATCTGAAAAACATGGAAAAATAACCAAAATTACTTTAAAAATCATAAAACCTAATAAAAATTCTCTAGATTTTTCTGAGCATTTCTTACTATTTTAAAAAAATACAAAAAGAGTGTTGTGTGTATATTTCTTCCCTTGTGCATATTGTTCTTAATTTGAAAATTTAAAAAAATTGAAAAAATAAAAAACTACAAAAAAATTATTTTATTTTACTTTGAAATTTGACTAATGAGTTCTTTAATCGTGTTACTTGTGTTCAACCATGGTCGCTATACCAGGTAAATTAAAATAGTGAAGACCGCTTACTTTGCTTTTTGGGGTCGCTACAACCATTGATTTATTTGCATACTTAACCCTAGTTTATCGGTAGCTCATTAAGTCCCTAAATAAATCCAGCAGACTCCCTTGTTGCAACAGGTGAGATTGCTTCTTTCTTCCTACATCTCTCTCTTTTCTCTTCTCTTCTTATTCTTCTTCCCTACACCTTCTTTGAACCCAATACACCTCTACCCATCATAATCCTCACCCCTTCCCTCTTCTTCATCACCTCCACACCCATCTTATTCAGTTCACACACACATTAACAACCATAGTTGCTGCTCATCTCCCTCACACCACACACACAACAGCTGTGAAGAATCGTTACACTACGCACACATACTGCTATACATAGCCACTGAACATCATCATCAATGGACAACAACAGCTAATAGCTCCTTCAGAAGAGTTGATTGTTCACCGCATCAACTATCTTGAGAAGCATCTCCTCCTCTCTTCACATCCCCAGAGAAGAAGACTTATAGGTGATCTCGTTCCTTGTATCACTCTCTTCTCCATTGCTATAATCGAGTGCTGCAGCTCTTCCTCTCTATTTGTAGGTGTATTCAGACGTACTCCACTATGTTTGGACCTCAGACATCACAATAGTATATTCTAGCAGCCCCTTCTAGTCTACAATTCACCTACATCGAGCAAACCCAATGCCAATAAAATAACAGCGTCAACTCGTAGTTGTACATCCCCTCTTCGATCTTGAGCAGCACAGATGACTGCTAGAGCTTCAAGCTCAAGAAAATCCAAGCGAACCACTCACATGATCTCGAGTGGGTCTTAAACTTTGTAGGTACATTGCTGGCTACTGAGCAACAAACTGAAGCCGACCCCATCGATCGTGATCAATGCTCGAGCTCCATCTCCTTCAATCAGTTGCAAGTCTCCATTACCACCAGCATCAACGTCAGCCTCAACAGACTCTCCTCGACCAACTGGATTCTTCCACGACCCACTGTGCCTAGCAACCCTCCCTACGATCGGAACTCATGAAGAACAAGGCAAGAAAACAGATCTTCCGGCCCTTACATGTGGAGCACATGCTTTGGGTAAATTGCATGCATCCCCTTCTCATTCCAAGTAATTAAGGAAGTACCCTTAACACACCTTATTTTGTTGAATCTTTACTCTAGTATTTGCAAGAAGAACCTGATATTGAGTATTGTTATGAACCTCAATATTCCATCATTTTGCAAATCCAGAATTGTATTACATTGAGTATATTAATCTCTTCAACGTGAGTTTTGATTTGTAATTTTCTGATCATTGCATGATTTATAAAAAATATGACAGTGAATTTCATCATAATTTTACATAATTGGCTTCTAATAATCATAGAACATCTTCTCTTGATCAGAAAACTCTCAAAAATTTAGGAAGGCTATATCTAACTATCTTTTACCTCGTTCCTAAATTTCATTATAATTGGATGTGTATTGTGCTTGGAATAAATTAAAGAGTGCATTTTATATATGATTTATAATTTGATCCACATATTAAACTTCACCATGATTTCAACTCTTCTATATTCTACATTTAAATGATGACTTGGAATATTGTTTGTCTGCAATGAATATATTTTGTGGATTAAATGGAAATTAATTTCTAATAATCACTTAGTTTCAAAATAAAATTCATAAAAAAGTCAATAGTCTCATAAAATTCTAAACAAATTTGTGTAAGTTCAATTTATCATAGTTTAGGTTTAGTCAAAATTTCGTAATTTTTGAACTATGTTTGCTCGATAAATTGCACAAAATACCCTAAAAATGTCGATTTTCATGCATGCATTTTAACCCTTAAAAAGACACAAAAATATGTTTCGTATGCATCAATGCATAAGGTTTCTTGGAAAAATATAAATTTGCTGATTTGGTCTTGATTGAAGTTGAAATTAAATTATTGAAGTTTGCTTGTTTTGCTTAAGAATTCTTACTCACATATGCTTTCACGTTCCTTTTATACTACATATAAAACATCAAAAAAATATACCTTTTGAAAACTCACATATTAAGTGATCTAATTGAACCTAAGTTGATATTTTTGCTTCCTTGAGTCGACCTTGAGGCTTGCCTAGGTTAAATAAATACCATACTACATTGGACTTGATTGATTGATTTACTTGCTTATGTGGTTCATTTTTTATTGATCCATTTTGCCCGACTACAATAAATCGACATATTAACTATGGTAATTTTAGGATCACCAAATGGCACCATTTCCAAGGACGCAAACAACTTATGTTTCATTTAGAAAACATCAAAGATAGGCTTTCCAATCGCTTGGGTAGTCTGACCCTCGAGTCATTTTGTATTTATTTCACTTGTTTTTATTCCTTTTATTTTCTTCTTACTTTTTTATATTGTGTAAACAACTTTTTACATAAATTCTCTCTTTTTGTGTGAGGGTCTGGTGGACCAGAGAAACTACTTAGATGGTCGAGCAACTCGAGAGAATTGAAGGCCGGCTATTCGTGGAGCGAGTTGGGTGTTGAGGCGCAAAGAAGCCATTTTCAATTTTAGGGAGAGTTTTTATTTCCTATTTATTTTTGTAAAATAATTTTTAATAATTGCTTGATTTCTATTAAACTCCGTTTGGAATTTTGTGCGTGTATCAGTACTGGACATTGGGGCCTCATGGATTTGTGGTTTGCTTGATGTAGCGCAGATACTTCACTCGTGGCTCATAGAGCTAACATAGGTTATTATGTGCTTGTGCTTGTACAAATTAGGACACACATCATATTAATAAATGCACCTTAGATCGTTCTATTTATTCAAATTTAAATCAATTATTCCAGCTAATTAGAACTTTTTGCTAGGGCAATTTTCCTGACTTTCATTCATTTAGCTAAAATTTTCAATTATGTACGGCATCCTGCATGTAGAGAGCGGAGATCATTGTAAGTCTTCTAAACTAGGCATGAATAATTGATTTTGTCAATTGCATCGATTTCGGTTGCTTCCCTCCTCCTTAGGTTTTATAACTTAGGATTAAAAGAAATTCTAACTGATCGGTAGACGTGCTTGGTTTGGTGAGTTAGCTAAGTGATAATCAAACTAAAAATCAGTACTTCTAACTAGAATTAATACAAAAAATTGGAATAACATATGTCTTGCCTTGTGGGAGAGTGATGAATCTGTGATTTATCTCTCTAATTAGTTGAAAATGTAGCTTTATCTCGAGAAATTAGGTTCATTCATATGTTTATATCTTAAAATTAACATTCTTGCACTTGTAAATAATTTGCATAAATTAGCCATCCATTCGACATTCATAATAATTTGTATTTTTTTTACCTAATTCACATTTTTAAAATTAATTCATCATAACTCCAATTTATCTAAAACTAAATATATTGTACAAATAACACTAATAATATTGAATGAAAAATCCTAAAAAATACTAACTTTTATATATTTGAAATAAACTCAAACACTAATTTCAGGACAAAAAGCAATAAATGTTGATATCTCTATCATACAATGTCTAATTTCACTTTACTCACTTTTGAATTATTGTACAATCAATTATCTACAAAATCAAGACGAAATTAAAAAGTATCAGAGTTCATTTTTGTGGAAATTGAGTTTTGGGGCCTAACTGTACATTGTAAATTTTTCTTGATTTTGAACTATTATTTCATGTACAAATTTGACTCGTTTTTATTTATTTTTTTTCATTTCTTTATTTCATTTCATTTTTGACTAATTACATAAAATCAATATCTAAAAAAATCATAATAGCAATAAAAAGACAAATTTCTACTTCATCCCGTCAACCAATTCACCAGTAAATAATCCTCCTCTCTAATTTATTCTGACCTTTTATTAACACGTAGAAAATCCAAAAAAATACAATTGAGTCCCTTAGATTATTTTACATCATGTTTGATTTTTGCATGCATTATTTATCTACAGAAAACAAATAAAAATTACAGAACTAAAAATAGTATTATATATATAATATCACAAAAATGCATGCATTTTAGTCCTGAACATTGTAGAATGCATTTAGATCAACATTTTTCATTTTGAGCATTTTTGTATTTGAAGTCATTTTTTATTTTTAATATATTTGTCTTTTATTTTTTGAATTTGTCAACATGGTCAAAGTCCATGTGGTGTCGCATGATTGGTCCACCTAAGCATCTAGTCAAACCTACACTCACCCTTGGTCAATCCACTTTGTCTCCTAGCGCCCCCTCTTCTGACCATTGGGTCAAAGTCGATACAAAGGTCCCCTAACATCACGTCGTCTTTCCTCCCTCTTCTCGTGCCAAGCACGTTATGCTTACCCAGCTACTAGATCAAAGTGCGATCCAATGGCTATCGCACCATCTTCCTCCTCTGATAGAGCCACCCACCAGCACAACCTTGCCTTCTCTACTATGCCTCATCACAGCCCGAAACCTCTCCACTTCCCTTCTTCGACCACCACCGGAGACCTCAAATTCTCTGAACATCTATCTTCTCTCTATTGTCTTCACATATGACTCCAAACAACAATCCTTAACTCTTCCAACCCACACAACCTCTCTATAATCATCCCCTTATACCTAACCCATTGTCGATCGTTGGATCCCTACCACCCTTATCTTCTTCACCTAAAATCAAGCTAATCGCAAGCAAACTCCTAATCATATCCCCTTCTCCTACCAACAACCAGCACCTCATCCCCCTCACATGGGAACCCAACCGCCATAGCTGAATGCATTACATTCTCTAACTCCCCTTCGAGTATATTGAAAACCATCTCGTCCCAACCTCCTACATCTCTATCTTCTTCACTGCAACGTCCAAATCCAAATCCCTCCAACTCCTATCCCTTATCTCCTCACCTGAACATTCCCAAATATGGAAACACATCGCTCTATGATGCCCAAATTTATCCTAATACTTTCGACCTATTTAAATCCAATCCCAGTCACAAGAATTATTATCTACCATCTTTGACAGAGCAAGAGGGACAGAGACAGCCATGGTCAAGGTCGGTGACAGAAACCTTGATCTCGCGATGAAGAATCCCTGTAAAATGGAGGTGCCCAACCTCTACTATTGTGTCCTCCAAGAGAGAAGTGAAGCCTTTCCGCATATCATCACGACACGAGATGAAGGAGTTGAGACCAACCTATCCTCCACATTCCAAGCAAAGACCCACTCCCTTGGTATCTCCATTTCACTTCTTCATCTCCTTCTTCTTCTACTTCATTTTCAAAGTAACCCATGTTGTTCTTATCAATAGACATCACCTTCGCCGACCGCTTCCCACCACTGTCATCGTCATTGATCTCCCTCATCGCTTCACCTTCTATACCCCCACATCCTTCCCACCTCTATTGAATAGCCATCAGAAATCTGCTTCTTCCTCTCACTCGATAAAAGGAGCCCCATTCATCATCTTCTTCATACTTCAGATGTCAGAACCAAGCTTCCTATCTTGAGTTGACTCATATTTACAGGTACCCCGTAAAGGATCAAGGCCTACAAGAAGCCTTAGGACATCTGCTCCGACACCCCACAGTCATGTGTTGACCATTATGAAGCTTCTACAGCCACTCCTCTGGAGATCATGGGTTTGTACTTCGACTACTCGAAGAGGAGAATGCCCACAAAGTCTCTACAGATGCTGCTCGATCTTCATCGAGCGATACTTGCAACCTCTCTCTTACAATCCTTGTATAGAGAACCAACCAACGACCCTGAAGTGCTACGAACCTACTACATGAGCCCAGAGCAAAGCGAGAGGGTCCAACCACGTAGTGGCTAGAAGCCGACCCTACATCACTTGAGTATCGTCTCATGTACTCCTATGTGGGGTTGATTTGCAAAAGTAGCCCCACGACTCCCCGAATTACATAGATCCCATGTCACACACTCCTATCCCTTATGTCCTCACATGAACATTCCCAAATATGGAAACACATCACTCTATGATGTCAAATTTATCCTAATTCTTTCGACCTATTTAAACCCAATCCCAACCACAAGATTGATTATCTACCGTCTTTGACAGAGCAAGAGGGGCATAGATATTCATGGTCAAGGTCGATGATAGAAACCTTGATCTCGTGATGAAGAATCCCCTTTTAGGTTTAAAATGGAGGTGCCCAACCTCTACTGTTGTGTATTCCAAGAGAGAAGTGAATCCTTTCCACACATCATCACCACTCGAGATGAAGGAGTCGAGACCAATCTGTCCTCCACAATCCAAGCAAAGACCCACTCCCTATGTATCTCCATTTCACTTCTTCATCTCCTTCTTCTTCTTTTACTTTATTTTCAAAGTAACCCATGTTGTTCTTATCAATCGACATCACCTTCACCGACCGCTTCCCACCACTCTCATCTTCATTGATCTCCCTCATCGCTTCACCTTCTATCCCCCCACATCCCTTCCCACCTCTATTGAACCGCCATCAGAAATCTGCTCCTTCCTCTCACTCGATAAAAGAATCCCCGTTCATCATCTTCTTCATACTTCAGATGTCAGAACCAAGCTTCCGATTGAGTTGACTCATATTTACAGGTACCCCGTAAAGGATCAAGGCCTACAAGTAGCCTTAGGACATCTGCTTCGACACCCCACAGTCATGTGTTGACCATTGTGAAGCTTCTACAGCCACTCCTCTGGAGATCATGGGTTTGTAGTTCGACTACTCGAAGAGGAGAATGCCCACAAAGTCTCTACAGATGTTGCACGATCTTCATCGAGCGATACTTGCAACCTCTCTCTTACAATCCTTGTATAGAGAACCAACCAACGACCTCGAAGTGCTACGAACCTACTACATGAGCCCAGAGCGAAGCGAGAGGGTCCAACCACGTAGAGGCTAGAACCCGACCCTACGTCACCTGAGTTTCGTCTTACGTGCTCCTATGTGGGGTTGATTTGCAAAAGTAGCCCCACGACTCCCCAAATTACATAGAGCCGATGTCACGCACTCTACACATATGATCTTGGTTAATTTAAATCAGTGCCCCTACGCCTCCTAGAAATCGCATATTTACCCCCCACACATGGCTAAATTACATCAGAAGAATGATGGGTTGTGCAAATTCTATATTCGTCCCGATAAGGCCCCTTTTGCAGGCATTTCTATTTATTTTTATTACATTTTAGTCCCTAGACTTCTATTATGTATATCTTGAGCACACGCGATTGGATTTTTTGTGTTCTTTACACCGTTTTGAACCTTATTTGATTGTCTATCATAGAGAACCTTTAATTATTTATTTTAATAAATTTTTTAATATTATTTAATGGAGGTTTCATTCATTGTGAGATATTTATTGATTGAACTTGATTTAATTGCTCATCAATTTGCCCATATTTATAGAAGAATTAAAATTAAGGACTTAATTTTGAATTAATTGACTCATTATTTTTTAATAAAGAAAAGGGGGAGATCTCACTGAATTAAATTTCTCAGTCCTGCTTGCTTGCTTGCATCATCACTCGCCCATTTCATATTCATTTTGCATCATTTAAAATTAATTAAAAATGCATTTATTCATTTTATTCTTACACAGAGCATAGAATTACTTTCTTGCATTAAAATAATTTGTTAAAATTCATGCATCATATTTTTCTTTACTTAATTACATCATTTTTAAAAAAACAAAAAAAAATACAAAATTTAAAACTCGTAACAATCTTTTTTGAAAACCTAATAATTTGAGTTATTTGAAAGTTAATTCAAAACACTCATATTACCTCCCTGAGTTCCTTGGGACTTACCCAAGTAAAAAAATATATGATCGCATCGAAGATTGATTTTATATTTTTTTTTGGTGTGGTTATTTTTTTTATCATGTACTCTCTATCATATACTACAACCGACGTTCATTACATATAACTAAGAGTGGTGTGAAACACGTCATCAAAATGGAACTGTTCCCAGGGCAGTATACGATTTTGGCTTGATATTTAGATAATTTAGTTTTAGATTTTTCATCCTCGGGTAATTTGACCCCTGGGTTTCTTATTATTATTTTCTTTCTTATTCTTCAGCATTTTCCTTTGTTCTATTTTCTTGTATATATTTCATACAGATATCTCTATGATATTTGATTTTTCTTTTCTGTGTGAGGGATCTGATGGACTGGGAGTGGGTTTCTCGGAGGCCAATGCAATCTAGAGCAATCAGAGGCGGGCGATTATGTGGACCGAGCTCGCTGAAAAGTATAAAGACAATTTTTTATATGGAGAGAGAGTTTTTGTTTATATATTCTTGTAAAAAAGTTGTAATAATTTGATCATATCCAGTGGTTCCCATTTGGGTTCCCGTGCTTGTACCGGGACTGGACACTCGACCATCAAGCTTGTATTATTTATGATGCTTGACGTAGATCTAGGACTGCATAGTGGGTATTAGAGATACTAAGGCTTATTCATTGTGCTCATAGTCTTATGTCTACACATGTCACAATAAATAGACACACTAGACATTCTACTAAGACAAATTTTATATGTTCTTCACTTTCTAATAGAACTATCTACCTAGGAGCGATTTTCTAGTGCATGCATATAGTGTAAATATCAATTCTGTTTAGCATATTGCACGAAGATTTCTAAGCTCACTATAAGTATTTTTACTTAAGAATGCTTCATTATTTTATCGAATTGCATCAATTTTTCTAACTCCTTCCTCTGTGTTTTCTCACTTAGGATTAAAAGGAAATTAGGACTGATCGGTAGATGTTCTTGGCTCTGAACCTCAAAGAAATCACATAATAATTAGGACCACTAGACATTATTGATTAAATATAATCAGATAAAATTATATCAATGATTATGGGAGAGCAACCCCATCCTTGTACACAAGTACTCGTCTAGACTATGAGCGAGTAAGGACGTAGCCGTAAGGTGAGAGCCCAAAACCTTGTACATGCACCCTGAGTCTCCATATCTGACTCTTGTGGGTTTGGGAGCTGCAAGTTCTCACCTCTAACCATAGTCAATGTTTTGGGTGTGTCAGTCAACTATCTCATTTAGGGGTGTGATATAAATCAATAGCCCTGGGATATCACTCCATTGATTGAGGAATAGTAAAACCACATATGGGCATCAAGGTGACACACCTATGTGTAATAGTTTTTTAGATTGTTTTATCATCCATTTAAAATTGAAAAGATAATCGATCGGACATTAGAGGCCTTAACTGTATAAAGTTGGCAAACTTGGTGTTTGTATTGCTTATTGTATTGTGTGTTTCAAAATATCATTGCATTTGCATACACATATCGAGTTTCGTGAATAATTCTCCACCTTCCTTTTTGAAGATGTCAAGATATTAGCATTCATACACAAACTCTGTGGGTTGAGCTTACATGACCATGACCGGACCATCTTCATCATCATGTTCATTCCAGCAGAACCCCCCTCTTTGAGATGGTTCACACACATCCCATTCCCTGACCCCACTTCTTCTTAGGTTTAGTATTTGATATATGAACCCCTCGCAGAACCAAATGACTATTATGCAGACACCATGGAGTGAGCAAATTCAAGGATGGAAAGGAGCGTAACCAAATTTGAAACCGAAACACAATTTCCGGTTACAATTTATAATTCATTATTTGAATCATCCCCTACTTAGGATGACTCTCTTCTTGAGTGTGAACACTTTTTCCTTTGACCATAGCTTTGAGATCCATAGTCAAGGAAATAGAACGCATGACTAGACTACGACCATAGATAATGACTATTACTGGAAACAAGATTGCTTGCTGGAGTCACGGTTTGATGAGCATTGTTATTCCTCTCCATGTCATGAGATGATGACGGATGACATAGCTTAAATTAACTAAAGAGCCGATGCTATAGTGTCATCTAAATGGTAAAAAAATTATTAACAACAAATAAGGAGTGAGGACTACATAAAGTGAACCAAAGACACATCATGTGCAACATTTTCAGATAAAGACACCACAAGAACCCGAGACCGTTTGTTAAACCCACTTACTATTCATTTGTCTATTATCCAAAACACCAAAAAATAAAAAAATAAAAAAAAACAAACAAATGGACAACACAGAAATAGAAGCATTCTACAAAAGCCTGATCTTAGAACTTCCATAAATCAAGGCGATAGAGCATGTGTCCGATCTTCAGAGATTTGTAAAGAATCGATTATCAACCAAGAAGAAGCACATGAAGAGATCAAGAACCGAATTTCATTTAATCACTATGGCCGGTTCATTGGTGATGACAAAGAAAGCCAAAATCTGAAATGTTAAGCAGTTAATCAGGGTTAATTGTGAAATTGAGTATATTGAGTCTACTCACGTTCAAATAGATGATGACTCCACTCTAAACATCCTCCTGGAGTCTGCATTTGACCAACTAAAACTCATACTGCTCAAAAAGACTAGAGTGATCATTCAATTTCTGGATTGAACTGCAAAAAGATTAAGAAGAATTATTTCTGTTGTCATGAACTTCCAAGGTGTCAAACATAGAATGGACATCATTGTCGTGGACATTGAGCACTTAGAAGAAATGACCGAGGCTCCGATCATCTTGGGAAAGTTGTTATTGGCCTTTGCTATGACGACTATCGATTGTGAGAGTCAAGACAAAATTTCTAGACCATGACCCAAATGACGGATTTCTCAAGGACACACCTAACCCTAAGATAACCATATAAAACACTGACAACCGTGACCAAGAGGAGATCACAGAGTCAGACCCTTCATATGATAAGATGTCTCCTCAGGAGCCACCAACTCAAGACTACCCAAGGAGAGACACCTAAGGATGAGACTGTTGAGACAACTAATGTTTCCACTGAGGTAAATGATCTTAATTTAGACACATCAAATTCACCAAATATGGACACAGTCATTTCGAACTTTCTTGATCTTTACTATGATGTGATACATGAGCCGACAAAGCCCAAGCCAACTCAAAGCACTATCATATATCTGAGATGTGTACTCACCTTGCAGGAGATAGTCAACGGAGAACCTGATTAGTCTGATGAGAAACTTATGAACACCATACCAAGCCAGCCAAGCAAGCCAAAAGGAATGGCTAGTACCTCTTAGACTCAATTTATAGGGTTCACATTCTGTAGTCTGATTGCCAATAGAGGGAAGAAGCACTATTACCTTCCGCATCTCCTTGCTTCTGGTTCTAGAAACCACCTAAGTACATAAATATAAACATGGATTATTTTGAGGATTCTTCTCCATGCTAAGGTAGATGTACTGAAGAAATTAGATATGACCAGTTGGTTAACCATGTGAGTGATAAGCTGAAGAGCAAAAATAGCTGGAGAACCTCTGCCGAATAATACCATTCTTTCGAGGATGACTCTGATGATGGATGGAATCTTCTTCTTCTTTACATAATTCAAAACCATATTCCCTTCTAATGAATCCCCATTTCATCACATTTATTCTTTTAGTTTGGCCTTAAATCCCTATCTAAATGCATGAAAATATCATTAATTAGTGAAAATAAACATTCAATAATTCACATTAATTACTATCTAAAATGATGTATATAACATTGCATTTAATTCCAAATAAAAGAGAAAAGGAAGAAAAGAAAAATAATGAAGGGTCAAAGACACAAAGTTAGCCAAGCCCTCGAGACCCAATCATCATGACTTGATCGACAAGGAATAAAGTAGGGGGACATAGGGCGACCAATTTTATAGGTTAATAATTATATTTTGAGACTTATTTTATTTTATTATTTTTATAACTTAAAATAATAAAGTTTGGACATGAAAATTGTACATTAAAAAACAAAAAAAAATACAAAAAATATTTCATTAAAAAGTATTGCACAGTATCCCAGGACATACAAAATAAAAAGCCACAAAGAAATCATTGCAACCAATACCCTCTCCATTCAAGATCAGAATTCATCAAACACACCTTTATTGTTCCTAAATTAAATTATCTATTTAATGAAGGTGGTTTCATTCAATTTGGAGTTAAGATGCAAAAGTTAGGTTTTGGGCCCTCATTGTGTAATATACATGTATATAATAATCAATATATTATTCTTTATATTTTCACTTTATTATATTTTTATAAATTTGTAAGTATTATTTAAAATGCATGTACATCGTAAAACTAAAATAAAATCGTTAAAAATAAAGTAAAATAAATAAGATATTTTAATACATAGATGAATTGTACTTATATTTACCTATAAAATATAGATACATATTTATTTAAGTATATAAATAAATTAAAAATACTAAAAATATATAAATGTGTATTTAAATAAACTATAAAATGCGTGAAATACATGCATATAATAATAAAATATAAAATACAATTTAAAAATAAAATATACAAAATACATGCATATTTACTTATATACATGCAAGTAAATATTAGCATGTTATAATTTAATTCGTAAAAATAAATAAAAATCATAATTAATTAGTATAGAAAATCACAAAAACGTTCATGTTTTAACCAACAAATTAATAAATTGTTTATTATTTTAGTTGCATTAACAAATAATTTCAATCTTCCTTTTTTCTGGTTGGTCCACATGGACCAACTAGTGATCTTAGATCGTTGACCCCCGGGTCAACTGTATGGCCCCTACCTCCTTCCTTGTCAGACCTCGTAACGTACCCCTCTTCTCCTAATTCTTCATGCCATCTCTATACACCTTCTCCCTCGAGATCACCACCAATCTGTAGCCCTATCGTCCTTGACCTCCGCCCACACATGAATCTCCGCCTACCACCTTCAAGCCTCATGCCATCTCCCCATCTTTTTGGTCGTACACATGAATCTCCACCTACCACCATCGAGCCTCATGCCATCTCCCCATCTTTTTGGTTGTAATCCACTTCTATAAAATCCCCCCTCTGGCTTTCTTTTCATTTTCGATCCCTTTCTCTAACCTGTAACCCCAAAAGGAGAACCCTTGTAGGGTCTTGAAGGTGACAACTTCAATATCTAGGACTTGTTTATGTGGAAAAAGGATGAGGAAGGTGATCCAAGTTCACTAATGTTTGTCACCAGCGAGCTTCTCCTACTCCAAGCTCCAGGGTTCATTGAGATGCTATGTAATGTTTTTTTAGATGCTTTTCATTTCCTTAGTTTATTTCATCCTAAATTTCATCCCGTATTGTGTGGTCTAGTTTAATTTGAAAAATAAAAATCATAGGCGCACTAGGATCTGGTCCCAAATTTATCGTGCTCCACCTTTGTTTCACCTCCTTTCACCCTCATCTCCTTCCTCATTCATTTCTCCATCGAAAGCCCTCTATTTTCACCTCAAATCCTGCGTGGATTCGAGTCGTCAGAATCCATCCCTGCTATACAAACCAGAGTCCCATCGCCCCGCTTCCCCCGTGCATCTTCATCTTTAGTAGAGGGCTGAGGAGATAGCCCTCGGTTCCCTTAACCTTTTGGTGCAGGTCTGTGATTAAGAAAGCAACTTGGAGCTCTACTACGACAGTTGAACAATGCTCTAGGTGACCTGAGTTCCATGGCTCATCCGATGAGCCCCGGACTCTTTTCAAGATACCTACAGACATGCATCACTCCCAAGAAGGAGAGGAGCCACTCAGTGAGGGAAGAGGTGGTCAGAGACAAGAAGAATCAACGAATTGTTCTTCAGGTGTTCTTCCAGGCCACCTAGCCATTGCTGGATCAGGCAGAGGTCCCAGATCTAATCTGTGCCCTTGAATCAAATGGAAGCAGTACGCCTCCCGAGCTGCTCATCAAGCCATGCGGATGCCTCCAGCGCCCTACAATCGCACACCTTTAAAAGGGTAAATTACTTAGTATCCTTGATGCCTTTTTTAATTAATATTTGGTCCTGTAAATATTTAATTGCATTCAAACTTCTATGTTAAAATTGCATCTAGGTCATTGCTTCTCTTGTATATTGCACAGAGGTCTAGTGCTAGGTCAACTCACGTGGTGTCCCACGTGAGTTGGCCAAATTGCACCAAATGCCTCTCAGGATTGGTTATTTAGGTTTAGCATAACATTTTGTAAACCAGTTCAAAACTTTGAGATATTTTGGATTGTGCACCCTCATCTTTATATTTTAGTGCAAAAATGTCCTACCAGCATATTGTAAATTAATTTGTGCATTTTATTTTTGGTTAAATGTCTATTGAGCTTGAAAAAATGTGAAACAATTACGAGATGTGCTTTGAATGAAGTTGTTATACGCCTGTATTTATTTTTTGTAATTTTATCGCATTTTCCATTTATTAATAATAATTCAAGAGCTATATATTCCTTATTTATATATAAAAATAAAAAAATTAGAAAAACATTTTTACTAATTCCAAAAAGAATTATATGTTAGATATTACTATATATCATATCTACAGACCAAAAATCACAAAAAAATATTCAAAGAAAACCTTAAATTTTGAAAAACCCTTCTAACCCTTAAAAAATTAGAAAATTTTTATAAAGCTCAAAAATTATTTTTCTTGCAAAATTTTATAAAACTCAAAAGATAGTTTTCTTATGTACACTACTTATTAAAATTAGTTTTGAGAAATTTTGAGCTTATTTTATATTTTTAAATCTCAAGCAAGTCGGCTTTTTTATTAACACCCTATTTTGGAGTATTTTAAACTTTAAAAATACCTAAAAATTAGCAAAAATTGACAAAAAATCACAAAAATAGAGAAAATGTAAAAAAGATAAAAAATTTAATTTTATAATTTTTAAGAATTTATAAATATATTTTTAAATATAAAAACTTATAGCTATATATACATATTACTATGTATATATCTATTATTGTTATTATAAATCCATGTAAATATATTTACTGCCTTTAGAAAAATAAAAAGGATTGTTCTGATTTGTATTTATTGTTATATATATATTATACATATAGAGGGTTGATCCTGTGAGCCCCAGATTGTGCGAGCATGAGAGCACTACCTCTAGACCACTATATTTTCACTGGAAACAACATCCCGTAAACATATCATCTCAACCACTTAAAATCTAGTGGTCAAGAGGCAGTGCTCTTATGCTCTCACAATCTGGGGCTCTCACAAGATCAACCCTCTATACATATATTACTTATATTACACATATATATACATATATAGATGGTTGGTTCCTGTGAGAGCAAAAAACCGTGAGAGCATGGAAGTAATGAATCTGGACCACTAGATTCTGCTCTTCTCTCTACTCCTGCAATCAGTGAAGAGAGAGGTGATAGAATCTAGTGGTCTAGAATCATTGCTCTCATGTTATCATAGTTTTTGGCTCTCATAAGATCAACCCTCTTTATATATTAAAAAGAAAAAGAATCTAAAAATTAGAAAATAAAAAAAGGAAATAAAATAATTTAAAATTAAAATTAAAATTCAAAAAAATACAATTAAAACCCACAAAAATTCAAAAAATAAATAAAAAATAGTTGTTGTTTATTCTTTGTACACAATAATGATTTTCCTATCCTCGTATCTCTCAATGGTTTGACCCCAACATTTATTCACTATACACATTATTTGGAGGCTATAATAAATTTCACTTTGTTATTTTTCATTGATTATCATTAGTGTGGGTTGATTGTTGATTTATGTGGATTTGTTGAGTTTCAAGTACTGCGACATCAGCTGACACAATGATTGTCAGACCTGACTAGTCGAGAACCGCATGCTCTCAAGACCATGTGCTAGGAACCTTGCTCAGTCCATATTATCAAATGTCATCATTGACGGGTAGTAATGCTTAGGGTTGATTTTAGTGTAAATATTAATCTGCATATTTTCTTTTCTTTCATGTCTTGTATAAATAATTATTTTGTCTTCTTCTGACATTCTCCTTTGTTGAATTTCTTACGAGGGGCCACATGGTGGAGATGACGTCTTAGGAAGTCAGTGCACTGGAGCTACGAGGATATCAGTCATTTCTATATCGTTTAATTGGAGAGAGGAAGATAGAGAGAGAGAGAAGAGCAAAAAATTTTAGTGTAGAATTTTCTTTTATTTTGTGAAAGAGTATTTTATTTGCACTCTTAATTTGTAATAATACAGGATTTGGATTTTTGGACACTAGACCCACTCCAAGGTCCATTGCCTGGGTGATTATTCTCTCGGGGACCTCATTGATTTTTCATTGTTTTCTTCGCTTTCTCCATTTCTATTTTCCCTTTGTTTTTTTGTTTCTCAGGTTTTGAGTTTTTTCCTACTTTTTATTTATTTTTTGTGAATGATCTCATAGACCTAGGATTGCTTGACATTGTAACTAGGTCCAAAGCCTAATCAGAAGCATGTGCCTATAGTTCTCTATGCCTAGACTTAGTCAAATTAAATTTTATTATTAATTAGACTGGAAACTGAGCCTGTGAGAAACTCTAAACAACACTACTAGGATCTATTGTGGTAGACACCATAGAGTATCCAAGACTAGATATTTGGGTTTCTTTTATTGGTATTCAACATCTGGTTTTTCACGATTAATAGCAATTCACGTTTAGGGTGATTTCACTCATTTGACATATCGTTCATATAGTGCATTTCAATTCTATTTTGCATCCCGCATAGAGAGAGATGGGAAACTATGTAAGTCTTCTTAACTTTGCATGCATTATTAGATACTAAGGTGATATTCCCACCTCAATATCAACTTGACTGACTTTCCCAACTCCTCTCTCATTTTTTATCACCTGGGATCAAAAGAAAATATAAAAAAACTGTTAGATGTATTATTTTTGAAAAATACTCACAAAAGTGAACAAAAAATTTAAAACAAGGGGTTTGCTTGAAAAATTTTGACCTTAATTAAAATTTGTAACGGACTGTCATTATTAGGGGTTCATAAAAACCAAGCTATTTTTAGGTACTATCCTTACTCAGTGAGGCAAGACCTATAAGGATTAGAGCCCCAAATCCCTCCTAAATATTGCCTTGCTATTGACTGGATTCATGAAGTATTAGCGCTTTTGTTGTACGCAGACGAGTAGGACCTTGTCGGTGACGGTGTTCTCGCCTTGTGTAGATCATCCGACTTGGTCCAAAGTATTGAGCTTAGGCCACACCCTCACAAGTGTGTATGTCTCATCATCTTGCATCCTAGTACCTCACTTGTAGGGGGAGTAGTGGTTTCTCCTATTGGCTTCCTCCTCTACTCGTTGGTTGAGTAGTGGATCCATACTCAATATCAGGGATTCTCTTGAAAAAGTGCAGGTTATAGGTTACAAGGGAAGTGGAAACTATGAGATACTTTTCTGGGAATACTCACTCTCCTATAGAGTTAGCCTCTAAGGACTTGTTCAATGATTGCCAGAAAATAACAATAAAATTGAAAAGATAAAAATAGCCCAACTCTTACGGCTTCACATTGTTTTTGGTTGGTGAATCCACATTTGTATTGTGTTTTTTTAAAGTAGAATTATGGCAAAGATCCAGTCTTGCGCACCTGCACCATTTTTCTTTTCATCAATTTTTAATTATTCGTATTCTGTTCATTGTGAGCCTTCTTCTATTTCCATTTTCATCTAATTGTTCATCACCGTATTCTTTTCTACATCTAATCTGCTTCTCTCCAAGATTTCGTCTCATGGATGGTTTCGCCAGGACCCTGCTGACACCCTCATCACTTAAAGAGCTCAACATATTAAATAATTTGCCCAGCATAGAGAGGCCTAAGACTGCTCTCAAAGACACTTACAATCCGGTATCTGGCCATATGAGACAGTGGATACAAATACCTATAGTCAACGAACATTTCAAACTCAACCCATCATTTCTTTCTCTTCTTCCCTCATTCCATGAGAATACAAATGAAGAGCCTTATATCCATCTTCAGCAATTTTCTTGCATATTTCATAGCATTCACTACCCTAACATCTCGTTGGGCGTAGTCAAGATGATCGTGTTCTCCTTCAGGCTTCAAGACATGGCTCTCTATTGCATCAACCATCTGGGGTAGGTCACAACGACTTGGGAGGAACTAAGGTTTGTGTTACTCCAAAAGTATTATCCATTGGGTCATCTAATCAGATGTGAGAACGTGTCAGTAATTGTTTTCCAAGGATCACATGAATCAATACATGAAGCAAGGGAGAGATTCCGTGATTTACAAGAGAAGTGCCACCACCACGACATTCCTCGAACCAGCCTGGTCCAACATTTCTTTGAAGGCCTCACTCTTGAAAGTTTGAGGCTAGTAGATGCAGCCTATGGTGTTTTTCACTTCAATAAGGATGAGCACGTTGTCTGCCAGATCTTTGAAGAGATGGCCAAAGGAGAGGTCTCTCTATCCTCATCTTGTGTGTACCAAAGGTGATTTCAGATCCACCACAAGCCCGTCAATATGACAGTTACAGTGAGTTGGACTGGGACAAGATCTCTAACTTCAGCATCATCGGGAACCACCTATCTAAAGTGGACATAATTAAGAAACGGTCATAGGATCTGGAGAAATTGTCCGTGATCGAACAAAGGACCCCGCACCTGGACAATCTAGATCAAATTTCAAAGCACCTAGAGCTGCTTGTAAGCACCATCAATGTTGTGCAGTCTGTGAGATCGACATCCACCACTCCTGTTGAGCAAAACGAACCATCATCTCCATTGCAGCCTCAGCCGAGTGCATGTCAACCTGAGATCCAACACGTATACTACATGCCGACACTTTACCAGTCACCATGTTGTCATCACAGCATATTGTACCCTACCAGCCAGAGCTCCAACCCCCTTCCTATGATCTATTCTCCTCACCACCACCCATCATACAAGAGGTAAATGACATATCGAACAACGATGCCCAATCGGCATGTCTAGAAGGATAATAACATGGCCAATCATAAGCCATTCGGTCATATCACCAGCACCAGGGTGGGAGGTTTGTCAAGTCGAACCAGCCTCTGCAGCCCAAGCCTCTGAAATATCGGAAACCTGGAGGCAGTACCAACAACATGCATACCTCCAATACCAATCGTACCAGAATTACACGACTTATCCTCATAACTAGTATCGTCCTTCTCTGTAATTTCATCAGTAGCAACTCACTCCTCCTCAACATAATTCTCATTATTCCCACCAGTAACCTTTACAGTATCACTCTCGGTGTGGTCAGTACATTGAATCATCTGAGGTCGTTCCTGTGAACCCAATGCTCATCTTCTTGGCCCAACTCGTCAAAGGCCTCGTAGAGATGTCTCAGAAGCTCGACGACCTCACTACCGTAAAAACTCCAGTTCTAACATAGGTTGAGATGAACCCCAATAATTTTAAGCACAAAGAGAAAGTAGTTTGTGATGTCTCTACTGATCCAATTGAGTCAGATATTTCAGATTATATGTTATCTAATGTTGTGAATCTTAGGAGTGTTGCAACCATCAGCCATCGCCAAGGGGGAAAATGAAGCATCTTCTGAAGAATCATCTTCTGCATCAGCTAGTCTAGCAGCCGAACTAGGTGAGGAAGAAGATGATGGAGAAGCAGCACCATCACCAGCAACCCACCACCATCACCATAAAGAGAAATTTTACAAAAAATAAGCAAAAAGAACATTTACAAAAAGAAATGAAGAGACCAAGCCGAGAAGGATCATCATTGGAGGAGCCAGTACCAGCGGTCGATCTAGAGCAACCAGACGAAGTCGAAGCTCATGTACATACAAATTTTTCTATTTTGCATGATGGCCCTGCTTTTGGCCAATCTTCTGTAAATAATTTTGTAATTAAGAAAAATGAATTTTTTGCTACAAATATTCCATTTCCTAAAACTATGAAAAATACCAAAAAAAAATTTGAGAAATGCCCTACTCACTACTTCAAGAATTTGGGCTTGGATTGTTTAAGCCTACAAGAATGGTCCTGCTATTTGAAGATTGATCTATTAAGCAGCCTAGAGGTATGTTGGAGGACATTATCGTAATTATGCAGGGCATGAAATATCCATTTGACTTTGTAGTCCTAAATACGATCTCCCCTCGACTGTTACTCCAAACTCCTATCATTATATGTTGACCATTCCTCGCACAGCGAACGCAGTTCTTGACTACGGGTCTTGGAAGATCACCTTCCGCTCCAGCATCGAGAAAGTCACCATGGATATGATCTGTGAGTCAAAAGTTGCATTTGATGCTGAGAAGCTAGAATCATCAGCTGAAGACTGTGATATTGTTGATGTTGGAAATCAGCATCTTTCTCTGAATGACATTATTACACAAGAAATCCTCTCTTCTGAGGAGGACGTGGATAGTATAGTTAATTCATGCTTCCTTGCCAATTGGGAGTCAGAATACGAGTCACTGATAAGCATGTTTGAAGAAGATTCATGCCAGTATGAACATGAAAAATTCATTATGGATATGTTCCGTACATTTATTTCAGAGCCAATAGTGATAGAGGTGAGAAGCACCTCATTGAAATTAGCAGAACAATCATCTACCAGCACTATTTCTGAAGTGATTGTAGAACAAACTCAGCAATTACCAAAACTCAAATCGCTCCCGGTAGGTCTAAAGTGTACATTCCTTGCTGGTGAAGAACAAATGTATTAATAGATGGATGACCCTGGATAAAAAATGTAGACTTCTTGAGGTTTTAGAAAAGAATTGCAAGGAACTTAGTTGGAAATTCTCAGATCTCTGAGGCATAAATCCAAGTCTATTTTCACGCCACATATATCTCGAAGATGACTGCAAACATTCTTGGAAATTTTTGAGAAGATTAAATCCTAATCTCTGAGATGTTGTAATGAAGAAATAATGAATTGGTGTGAAGCAGACTTCATTTACCCCATCTCCAATTCAAAATGGGGGAGCACCTTGCATGTAGTTCCAAAGAAATCTGGGCTCACTGTGGTGAAGAATGAACAAAGAGAGGATATCTCTACCCAAGTACCGACATCCTAGCGGGTGTATGTTGACTACCTCTGTATGAATTCAACGACAAAGAAGGACCATTTCCCAATGTTATTCATTGATCAAGTTCCCAAAAGACTAGTAGGGAAAGAGTACTTCTACTTTTTAGATGAGCACTCCATTTATAATCAAGTGGCAATCACTAATGAAGACCTAGAGAAGAAAACTTTCACCTATCCATTTGACACCGATGCTTTTAGAAGAATGCCCTTTGGACTCTGCATTACTCCAGCTACTTTCTAGAGGTTCATGCTTGTCTTTTTTGCTGACATGGTTGGGAGTTTTCTTGAAGTCTACATGTATGATTTCTCCATCTACGGTAATAGTTTGGATTCTTGTCTTCAAACCCTAGACAGAGTACTACAGAAGTACTATGAAGTTAATATCGTTCTGTCATGGGAAAAGAGCCACTTTATGGTTACTGAAGGTATTGTGTTAGGCCATTTTGTCTCCAACTATGGCATGGGGGTCGACCCGATGAAGGTGGATGTAATTTCTAAACTCAAGCCACCTTAGAATGTGAAGAATATGAGGTCATTCTTAGGGCATGTTAGCTTATATCGCCGATTCATCAAGGACTTCAACAAGCTTGCCCGACCTCTCAATGGTCTTCTTTGCAAGGAGATCGAGTTTATTGTGGATAAACATGTTCTCCAATCATTTTATAAGCTAAAAGATACAGTCACTCAGGCTCCAGTTCTATAGTCACTCGACTGGTCTCTTCCTTTTAAGATCATGATAGGTGCATCAAATTTTGCAGTTGTGGTTGTATTAGGACAATGAAAGGATAAGATGCCCTATGCTATTCACTATGCCAACAATATGCTCGGTGAAGCACGGAGAAATTATATAGTCACAGAGAAAGAGTTGCTGACGGTAGTTTTTGCTTTAGAGAAGTTCAGATCATACTTCTAGGATCTGAAGTTATTATTTTCACTCACCACTCTACCATCCGATACTTATAGTAGAAGAAGGATGCTAAATGATGACTACTCAGATGGATCCTTCTCCTCCAAAAATTTGACCTAGAAATCAAAGATAAGCATGGAGTTCAGAACATGATGGCAGATCATCTCTCCAGAACTGAAAGCCAAGATACTCAGTTAAGTAGTACACCGATTATAGACACCTTCCATGATGAATCAAGTCTAAGCGTGGCATCGCTCCTTAGGTGTGTTGATATTGTGAAGTACCTCGTCTCTGGGGCAATTCCACAAGATTGGATGAAAGTTAAGACAAGTTCTTGTCCGACATCTATTTTTACCAATAAGAGGATCCACACTTGTTTGGGGAAGGAGGGGATTGTATTTGGCATCGGTGTATTTCTCATGACGAGTACACAAGTGTCCTAAAGCATTGACATAAGCTTGAATCGGGTGGACACCATTATGGGAGTAGAATGACAATGAAGATACTACATTGTGTCCTCTGGTGGTCCACACTTTTCAAGAATTCAAATGAATATGTGAAATTTTGTACCAACTGTCAGAAAATGGGAAAAACCATTGTCGTTAAGGGAAACATGCACATCAAACTATCGAGATATCTGATGTGTTTGATGCATGGGGAATTGACTTCATGGGTCCATGTTCTAACAGTCAACGCTTTGCATACATCATGCTTGTTGTTGATTATGTGAGTCGATGGGTGGAAGCCATTCGATCTCAGGTCGCATACTACAGAACACTATGTAAATTCTTGATTTTGCAGTTTGGGATTTAAATCTGACATTCTGTAATCAACAAGATTGGATGATGTCAGAGATTTATCATCAAAGATTTTGTAATCAACAAGACTGCAGAATATTCTGTAATTCTCTGACATAATTCTCTGACATTCGATCTCAAGCTGTACATAATTCCGTAGTTTGGGATTTCAAAGATTTTGATTACATATGGAGGCAGCCACTTCATCAATAAAGATGTAAAGAAATTAACGAAGGAGTACGACATCGATCATCAGGTCGCATCTGCTTATCATCTGCTGTCAAATGGCTTGGCATAACTATCAAATAGAGAAATCAAGATGATCCTACAGAAGCTTATGATGCTAGATAGACAAAACTGGCACAACTTTTGAACTTAGTTCTCTTGGCATACCGAACCGCCTGCAAGTCTCCTTTGGGCATGTCACCCTATCATCTTGTCTTTGGAAAGCCATGTCAACTGCTCGTAGAGATCATTCACAAACCATCACGAGTAGTTAACATCTACAACATCGACTCATAAAAAGGTGGTCAGCAAAGAAAATTGGATCTGAATACACTCTTGCAATTTAGAGATTACGTGTATTACAACAGCTTGATGTACAAATAGAAGGTCAAACGCTTGCACGACAAGCATATCAAAAGAATGACCTTCGAATCAGGATAGAAAGTGTGTTTATTTGATGTGAAATTGAAAATTTTCCCAGGAAAATTAAAGAGCAAATGGATAGGGTCGTATAGAGTCAAGATTGTATGTGTCGACGAAAGTATTTTGACATCAAAATTTTTAGCTGACACACAACCCTTCATAGTCAATGGTCAGTTGCTGAAGCCATACTTAGAGCATGATACATTCCTTGTCGTTGTCGACCATGTACAAGTATTTTTTGATGATGAGATCACCGCTACGACATCTTCAGTGGAGTTGGATAATGCTCCTCAAAATATCTTTGATTTATTTTCTTCGTTTCTTCTTTTTTTTCTTTTTGTTTTCATTCTTCCAATTCTTTTTTCCATGTTGCACTCACCCCATTCATATGTGATATACCTAAGATATACTTCATCCTAAGTATAGGGGGTAAGTACCCTCGGGTTATTCATTATGGTTTTGCTTGCTTGTGTCTCAATTTTTGACATTATATCTATACTTAGGGATGTTTTACCGTAGGTATAGGGGGGACAACCTGAGTACATTGAGTTCGTACGTTATGATCCTCAAGCATCCCTATTTTGTATACATACTGCCATACATAGGAATATTTGATCCTACGTATTGAGTGATAGCCGACTTCTCATTCTTCATTTTAGTCGTTGTAGTATAAACTATACTATACTTAGCATGAGTTATGTCTTCCTTTTTCTTTCTACTCTATGGGGACATAGCTCAAGCTAAGTATAGGGGGGTCATATATACTTTGTATATACTTTAGCTATAACTCGTACTTACATATTCTCAATAATATGGCTAACAAATTATATAGATAAGAATATACAAAGGTGACTCGAAGCTTTGAAGAACGTAACTTTATCAACTATATAGAACACAACATAAGTATGCATAAAATTTTTCAAAAATTCTTTGTAAATATGGTCAATAAAATAATTTGAAAATGTTTTGCAAAATAATTTGGAAAATGGTTGGAAAACAATTTGTCTTATGAAAATTATTTGGAAAACTATTATGAAACATTTTGAATCCATTATAAAAACCTTTTTCAAATGTTTGCAATAATATTTTTCATTTATTAGTTTTTTTTGAATATCCAATTTTCAAATTATTTGAAAAATGTTGTAAAAATAATTTGAAAAATCTATCTATACAGTTTGAAAAATCTTTGCAAAATGATTTTCATATTTTATCATTATTTACAAAAATTGTTTATATAAATTATAATTAAAATAAAACTTCCAAATGTTTGTGAAAATACTTTCATATTATTTTGGAGGAATTTAAACATAATTATGAGGAATAATACCCCAAACACAATTATCAGTATATATTAACAAAAGTTTGTAAATAACAACTAACTTAACTTTAAAATACTTAGTGCAAATTCTTAAATCACTTCTTGTAAATATTAATGCACTCCCATGTAAATATTCACACATAATTCTTTTACTAACCCTTATGAAAAATCCCTAAAACCCAAAATTTTCAAAACCCATAAAATTTTGCAAAACGTTTTCCAAAATCACATATAAATTTGCAAAACTTTTTAAAATCCCATAAAAAGTTCAAAATCAAGAAATTGCATCACAAAAAAAAAATTCTTGCAATGTACAAAGCATTTACATTTTTTGAAATCATCGAAACAATTGAACAATTCTGAAATAAAGTATAAAGATTGGATCTTGGTCTAGACCTTAATACACTTAGTTTTAGAGGAACCCATTGAGGATTGGTATTGGGTTACTTTAGGTCACCATGACTTAATTCTTTAGGTTTCATGAGACTATGTTCATGAGTCGATTCATTGTATCTAACTAGAACCCTCTATATCATTCGTAAGACTCTTTGGATAGTGGCTTGACTAGAAACCTCATACTTAACACTTATCTCAAACTAGATGGATTGTTGAAAAATCTTGGAGTCTAAGTCGAGACGATGCTAGGTCGCTTCGTCAAGGGAGGTTCAGGAACCATTCTTGGGGATTGCTGAAATCGGTACTCTAACCCACTTCTTCTAGTGTCCATGACATATAACGACTGGAGACTGGATTGAGACAATGATTCAGATGAGGAATGGTCTGCTAGCGTAACTTTTTTCAAAACCCCAAATCATGAGTGGAGCAAAAAACTCTATATTTGTTGGGGCACAAACAAGAATGCAGAGCAATGCATTGTTAAAGAAAAATACAAAAAGAAGCCTATACATAAAATTCCACAAAAATGTTGAGCTTCCAGAAAAAGCATGCTTCTTGGTGAAGACTCGGTTACACTAGCCGAGCTTCACTAGGGAATGAAAAATACATTGGTACGTTCCCACATCTTTTCACATTTCTTCTAGCTTCTTCCCTCTTTCGGTTGTAAAGACTGGCCGCACCTGACCTTAGAAGGAAATATCTGCCTCTATGAGGATGAGTTACCAAAGGAGCAGACTCTTCGATAGTTCAGTGGTTCGTTTGGGGAGAGCAGAAAAATTCACACACATGGTTATATCATTTCAAGGTCGTGAGAGTATACGACTGAGAGGATGGTTCTTCGAGATGGTGAATGAAACTGAACAATAGGATTACGAAACCTAAGGGTTGTTATGTCACACTTCCTAACTCTAATGCGGATTCGAACAAACCAATAATCCAAAGGTCTTAATTGAGGTCCAAACTTAGATATTAATAACACAAATTCAAAAGTCAAAATTTATTCCAAGTTCTTTCTTTTTCTTTTCTTTATTTTTCTTTTCTACATTTATTGCATAAGTGTTTAATTGGGACTAACAAAGGAGAGTATAGGGGGTCATGAATCTCCATTTCATCACCTTTATTCTTTTATTTTGTCCTTAAATCCCTAGCTAAATGAATGTATATATCATTTAATTTATGAAAATAAACACTCAATAATTCACATTAAATATTGTATATAATACTATATTTAATTCCAAAATAAAAGAATAAAGGAAGAAAAGAAAAGGAAGTGTCAAAGACATAGAGTGACCCTAGCCCTGAGACTCAGTCATCATGATGACTTGGTTGATAAGTACTAAATTAGTGGGAGATAGGGAAACCAATTGTACATAAAATATAGCACATAAACCCTAATTTAATAGGCTAATAATTACATTTTGGGACCTATTTTATTTTCTTATTTTTATAACTCAAATCAATAAACAACGAACATAAAAAAGTGTACATAAATTCAAAGAAAAATACAAAATTTATTTCATTCAAAAATAATTCACATTGTGCCCGAGACACACAAAAACAAAAGCCACAAAGAAAACTTTACATATAGGTAACCTCTCCATGCAAGCTCAAAACTAATCAAACTAGCCTTTATTGTTTCTAAATATAAATAATCTATTTAATGAAGGTGGTTTAATTTAATTTGGAGTTAAGATATAAAAATTAGGTTTTGGGACCCCAATGTGCAATATATTTCTATATAATATTCAATATATTTATTCTCTATATTTTTCACTTTATTATATTTTTATAAATTTGTAAATATTATTTAAAATACGTGTACATAATAAAACTAAAAACCATTAAAAATGCTTTAAAAATAAATAAGATACTTTAATACGTAGATGAATTGTACTTATATATACCTATATAATATACATACATAATTACTTAAGTACATAAATAAATTCATAAAAATATACTAAAAATAACTAAATATGTATTTAAATAAACTATAATATATAAAATATATGTATATATTAATAAAATATAAAACAATTAAAAATAAAATACACAAAATACACGTATATTTACGTATATACATACATGTAAATACTAGCATGTTGTAAATTAACTTGTATAAATAAATAAAAATCATAAGTAATGACTACATAAAATTATAAATATTTTTTTGTTTCAACAAAAAGATAATAAAATAATTTATTAATTTTAATTGAATTAACAAATAATTTCAGCCTTCGTTTTTTCTAGTTAGTCCATGTGGACCAACAAATGACCTTAGACCATTGATTCCCTAATTAACTGACTGTCCCCCTCCTCCTTCCTTGTCAGACCTCGCAACACTCCCCTCTTCTCCTAATTCTCCAAGCCATCTCCTTGCACCTTATCCATCGAGAACACCACCAATCCATAGTCATATCGTCCTTGACCTCCTCCTACACCCGAATCTCTACTTACCACTTTCGAGCCTCACGCCATCTCCCCATCTTTTTTTATTGAAATCCACTTATATAAAAGCCCCATTTTTAATCTCTCTCTCTAACATGTAACCCCAAAAGGAGCACCATTGTAGAGTCTTGAAGGTGATAGCTTCAATCTCCAAATCCTGTTGGCATGGAAAAAGGTTGAGGAAGGTGATCCAAGTTCACTGGCATTTGTCACGACGAGCTTCTCTTGCTTCGAGCTATAGGATTCGTTGAGCTGCTCAATAACGTTGGTTTAATTGTTTTACATTTCCTAAGTTTAATTTCATTCCGTAGCGTGTAGTTAGTTTAATTCGAAAAATGAAAATCATCAAGACACTAGGCTCTGGCTCCAAATCCGTTGTGATCCGCCCCTGTTTCTCCTCCCTTTCACCCTCATCTCCTTTCACTTTCATTTATCCACCAAAGCCCTCTTTTTCACCTCGAATCATGAACAGATTCAAGTTTTGTGACTCCACATCCACAATCCTCACCGAAGTCCCATCGCCCCGCTTCCCACATGCATCTTCAGCTTTAGTAGAGGGCCGAGGATATAGTCGTCAGCCCCCTTATCCTCTTGCTGCAGGTCCATGATCAAGAAAGCAACCCCAATCTCCACTGCAATGCTTGAACATGAGTTGCAGCGACCTGAGCTCCAGGGATTCTTCGACGAGCACTGGACACTTTTGAAGATGCATGCTGACATGCATCACTCCCAAGAAGCAGAGGATCCATTCAATGAGGGAAGAGGTAGTCAGAGATGAGCAGAATCAGCAAACAAAGCTTTCTTGAGCTTTGTTCTTCAGGTGTTCTTCCATGCCACCTAACCAACATTGGATCAGGAAGAGTTGAAGTGGGACGCCACCCGAGCCGCTCATGAAGCCACATAGACGTCTCCAGCAACCTCCGATCGTGCGCTTTTAAAGGGGTAAATTACTTGGTAATGTCGACACCTTTTTGTAATTAGTATTTTATCTTGTAAATATTTAATTATGCTCAAACTTTTATGTAAAAATTGCATCTGGTCCCCCACTTGTCTTATGTATTGCCTATAGGTCTAGTGCCATGTCAGCTCACGTGGCGCCCCATGTGAGTTTTCCAACTTGCACTAAACCCTCTCTGGTTTGGTTATTTAGGTTTAAAATTAAAATTTTGTGAATCAATTTAAAACTTTGGAATATTTTGCTTGTATACCCTCTACTTTATATTTTATTACAAAAATGCCCTCCAACATATTGTAAATTAGTTAATGCAATTTTTTTTGATTAAATATCTCATGTGCTTGAAAAATTGTGAAATAATTATGGGATGCACTTTGAATGATGTTGTTACATGCCTGCATTTTTATTTGTAGTTTCATCACATTTTCCACTTACTAAAATTAATTTAGGAGCTATATATACT
Source organism: Ottelia alismoides (assembly GCA_037367405.1). NCBI lineage: Eukaryota > Viridiplantae > Streptophyta > Magnoliopsida > Alismatales > Hydrocharitaceae > Ottelia > Ottelia alismoides. The sequence goes on along the minus strand of JAZKJV010004644.1, from coordinate 294,800 downwards.
TTGTTTAGATATAAAAATATAAAAAAATAGAAACATAATTAAAAAATCCAAAAAGTATATGTTTGATATTACTATATAATATAGCAACATACCAAAAATCATAGAAAATATCAAAAGAAAACTTTAAAAACTTGAAAAACCATTCTAACCCTAAAAAATTAGAAAAAAACTTATAAAACTCAAAAATTAAGATTCTTCAGTATATTTTTATTTATATAATACACTACATATTAAAAATAGTTTTGAGAAATTTTAAGTTTTTTGTATATTTTTAGAACTCAAAACAAGTCAACTTATTATTAACTCCCTATTTTGGAGTATTTTAGACTTTAAAAATACCTAAAAATTAGACAAAACTGCTAAAAAATCACAAAATGGGGAAAATAAAAAAATACATAAACATTTTAATTTATAATTTTTGAGCATTTATAGATATATTTACAAATACAAAAGCCTATATATCCTATATACATATTAATACTTATATATCTATTATTATTATAAATACCTATAAATATATTAAATACCTTTAAAAATAAAAAAGATTGTTCCTATTTGTATTTATTGAATTTATATATATATATATATATTTATAAATATATATATTATACATATATACTTATAATATACATATTTATTTTTATACATATATATACATTTATTACAGATTAAAAGAAAAAGAAATTAAAAATCGATTAATATATAAAAGAAAATAAATTAAAAAATTTAAAACACAAAATAGAAAAAAATAAAAATAATTAAAACTTACAAAAATTTAAAAAATAAAAATACACAAAAAATAGTTGTTGCTTTTTCTTTGTAGACAATAATTATTTGCCTACCACGCAGCTCTTAGTGGTTTATGGTGGGTGTAATAAATTTCAGTCCCATACTTTTTCATTGATTGATCATTGGTTGGGTTGATTTTTTATTTATGTGGATTGGTTGAGCTATCAGTACTACGAAAGCGGCTGACACAATGATTGTTGGACTCGACTTATCCGGCACCACATGCCCTCCAAGACTAGGCATTAGGAACCTCACTCTATCCATAGTATCACCATTCTTCCCATGCTCGTAAGAAGGTTTTTAGAAAACCTCCTTGAACCTATGTACATTCTCCCTCAATCCCATTGATTACCTTGTACTTCTTCTCTACTTAGGTAAAAGGCCTAAGTATAGAGGGGAGCGATGCCTGCCCTGTTTATACTCACCATCTCTCCTCTCGCACTCACCTCCATGTTTTTGCTCTCTTCTATACTTAGGTTGACCCGAGTCAAATTATTGGGGGGCAGCCGACTTCTACTTCATTCCTCATTTCTTCTTTTGTACCCATTTATACTTAGCATCAATAAGTATAGGGGAGTGAGTTGTAGTCATGTACATATTCTGCATTGCACTATACTATATTGTATTGTACTTTTGATGTACATAATATTCACATTATAAGGGTACATGAGGTACTTCTTGTAAAACTTGTAAAAATCATAAAATATGCATAATATGTGTGAGACACATAAAAATAAATAAAATAAACTTGAAAAAAAATTATAAAAAATGCATAACATGCATATGCATTCCATTCAGTATATCATGCACTTGCATTAGTGAAAAGTCATTAGGTTCTGGACCAAGTCATGAGTAAAAACTGAGGGTGGTCTTGACCTGACCTTAATCCACTTAACTTTTAGAAGAAATTCACTGAGAAGGTGCCTGCAACTCAATAGATTGATAGCTGGACGTTGAGCTTCTGTAGTTTATATTACGGTACACATGTTATCGATTTTGTACATGTGATGAATCTCCATTTCATCACCTTTACTCTTTCATTTTGGCCTTTAAACCCTATCTAAATGCATATAAATAACATTATTTTCCATAAAACAACATATAGTATTTATTATGTAAATATTGTATAAAATATCATGTTTAAAGCCAAAATAAAAATATAAAAAAAGAAAAGAAAAATAAATGAAATACCAAAGGTATTGAATGACACTAAACCCTGAGACATAGGCACCATGATGATTGGGTCGACAAGGAATAAAGTAGTGAAAGATAAGGGTCAAAAAATATAGTAAACCCTAGTTTTCAAATCCATCAATAAGTCCATTATGGGACCTATTTTATTATTTATTATTTATATTTCAAATCAACAAACTTTGTACATAAAAGTTGTATAAAAAATATAGAAAAATAAAAAATTTATTTCACAAAAAAATGATGCACAATGTACCTTCTACACTCAAAATAAAAAATTCAAAATCCCAATTTCACATACATGTATCTTCTCCGTATGAACTAAAAATTCACTGAAATAACCTTTAATTGTATATAACTTTTAATTAACTATTTAGTGAAGCTGGTTTCATTCAATTTAGAGTTAAGATGCAAAAATTAGGTTTTGAACCCCTATTGTACAAAAAAGCTGAATAAAATAATCATTTTATTTATTCTTTGTATTTTCATATTTTTCTAATTTTGTAAATATTATTTAAAATATATATACAAATTTAGATTAAAGAAAATCCATTAAAAGTAAAATTAAGTAAAATATTATACTCGAAGATATAGATTAATTGTATATACATACACCTATATAACAAACATACTTATTTATTTAAGTATACAGATTAATTCAAAAACCAATAACAATATATTTATATGTATTTAAATACATTATAAATATATAAATTATGTAAATAAAAAATAAAATTTAAAATAGAAAATAAAATACCCCAAATATATGTAACTTGTAAACATACAATAAATTAACTTGTAAATATAAAAAAAACCATAATAAAATACTACATAAAATAATAACAAATTTTTATGTTTTAATCTAAAATTAATAAAATCATATATTATTATGTTTTGAATTAATGATGATTTTTCAGTCGGTGTTATCGTGTATCCCACCTACATGGACCAATAGAAGGGTGGTCTGAGTTGCCTAAGTCAACTCTCTGCCCCTCCCTAGGTCTGTGTCTGGCAAGCCTACACTATTGACTTCGTTGATTTATGCCACGAGATTCTTTCATCATTTGGCCCCGATTCCTTTCTTGACTTCTGACCCTCGGTTTTTGCTCCTCTACGTGCACATGAAATATTGATCAATGGATTATTACCTCGGGCAAAATCTATTCTTGAACCACGACCTGTACATATACCTCCACATCGCCCCCATTTTGACTTTGATCCCTCTTTTCCCATCAAAAACCTAACCCTATATGTGTTTAACATTCTTGGTGACAACAAGAACCTCTCTAGGGGTTCAGCAAGCGAGGAAGGGCCAGAATCGGGTTAATCTAGCTCTACCGCCATCTCCATCGCAAGCTTCTGCTCCCCGCCGCCCAAGTCAGGTGAGCTTTTATCTTTTTGCAATTTTGCATTCCTATAACTTAGAGTAGAGTATCTTAGTTTTTATTTCAAGTTTATTTCGCCTTTTATTCCGAAAAATAAAAATATTCAGAGTTTACCTGAGCTGATCTCCGGTTACCTTCTTCATCATGTGTCGACCATGTTTCGACCCATTTTCCAACTTCATATCGTTCTTCTTCGCTTGGCCTATGCCCCAGGCATCTTCATTCAACCATATCACACTCGGATATGGATCACGTATCTCTTATCTCCATCGTTCGCTAGAGAGCCTACGCTACACCCCCATCTTACCATGTTTTCCACTCAACTCAAACCCCCAGTCTTCATTTTTGTATTTCTGAGTTAACCCTATAGGTTTAGGCACTTGAGGACCCATTTGGGTTCAGTTTTTGCCAGCTGAAGAAGTTTCATATCCGCTATCTTCTTCCGAGCAACATGACCCCATCAATGGGCCATGGACATCTTTGAGACCATCCATAGGCTTGGAATAGCAGCAGAACATTTTAGTCCACTTGGGAACTTCCCAAGTGGCCGGAGCTCTCTTGGAGGTTTAATAGAAGCTTGGAAGTAAGGATTTCTTCCTTGTTCACCCAGGGACGCTCCCTGTCATCCGATCAGGAGCCATCTCCAGAAACTACAACAACAGTCAGATGTAGCCAACTTCGACGGTAGATTCATCTGCCCAGATGTAAAATGGGCTTTCCATCGGTGAAGGGGTATTGGGTGACCTCGTGTAGCTACATGTCCAAATGAAGTCATCTCCGCCGCTCGATTCCGTACGTGGGGGTATTTTATAATATAACCCTCTGTATTTGTGTATTTTATTTTTAGTATAAAAAATTTTAACTGCAGTTCAATATTTTGTGTAAAAATTATATTAAGTCCCTCACAGTTTTGTTATTTATATGTTAGTCCCTTGTCATGTCACCTCGCATGCCCGTGTGCGTGATGGAGCGAGCATTTTGCAGGGGGCCTTGAATTTTTGTTATTTCAAGTTAGTCCTTTAATTTTTATTCTTATATTAAACTTTTTGTAAATTGCAAAAAGAACTTACCACCTTTTGAATATTACAAAAAGACCATGCTAGCATTGTTTATTTGATATATTTGGGCATTTTTCATACAAAGCCCTATGTTTCGTTGAAGCATTCTGGAAACATGGAAAACTTTCTGATAATTGCAATTAGGTCCATACCATAAATAGATCTTAAATTTTGTTTGTCATTTCACATTTAAAATTTCTAGGAGAATATTTTAAATGCCTTAGACCATTTTAAGTCATAAATATTATTCTTGGGCCTTTTAAAATTATTTTCCTATTTTTAAATATTCAAAAACCTTTCATTTTATTTTTATTTGCATCTAAAAAACAAAAAATAAATAAAAACATTTTCGAAAATTCCAAAAACATATATATTATTTATTATTGTATTTTGCACCTATATATTATAAATCACTAGAAATCAAAAGAAAACCCAAAAAATAGTAAAACCTCTCTAACCCTAGGAAAATTATAAAAAAATCCAAAAGATTTGCTTTCTATTTCTGTATTTTCTTTATTATATTTCCTATACATAAAATTAGTTTTGGGAATTTTTGTAGCTACTTAGCTTTTTTAAAATCCAAATCAAGCCGGCTATATATTTTCATCACTGTTTACTCATTTTTATCAAATAGAAAACACAAAAAATAGCAAAAATTCTAAGAAAACAACAACAATGCCTTTTCCCACAATTAAGTAGGGTCGGCTACATGGATTCTTCGCCTCCATTCAGATATATCTTGGGTCAATCCCCGGGCTTATATCCACAAAACAAAGATCCCTTTGTATGATCTCTTTCCGATGCTTCTTGGGACGTCCCCGTCCTCTCTTTGCCGACTCAACATCCCAATACTCGCATCTCCTAACTGGTTCATCAGTTGATCTTCTTTGCAAATGATTAAACCATCTAAAGCGGTTTTCTCACATCTTATCCTCGATCGGAGCAACACCAACTTTTTTTATGATTGCATCATTTTGAATCCAATCTTTACGTGTGTGTCCACACATCCACCTTAGCATTTTCATTTATGCTACAACCATTCTCTACACATGTCTATGGTTCACAGGCCAACATTCAGATCCATAGACCATAGCAGGTCTCACGGCTACTTTGTAAAACTTTCCTTTAAGTTTTAAAGGAATTTTCTTATCACAGAGAACAGCAGAGGCTCCCCTCCACTTTAGCCAGCCTGCATTTATTCTATTAGTAACATCTCCATCAACTTACCTATCATGTTGCAAAATGGATCCCAGATATCTAAAAGAATTTCTCTTCTGAATTTTATCATCACCAATCTTCACCTCAATTCCTTCACCATTGCTTTCATCAAAGGTGCACTCCATATATTCTGTCTTAGTCCTACTTATATGAAATCCTTTACTCTCCAACTCATTTCTCCAGACCTCAAATATAGAAAATTATAAAAAAAAGCCAAAAACATCTTATTTTCTTTTTTAATTATTTATAGCTATTTTTATAAATCTAAAAATCCACATTTACTGATATATAGCTATATTTACTTATATTGTTATTAATATTATTATAAATATTAAAAATACTAAAAATATTTTAATACCCTTAAAAAATAAAAAGGATTGTACCTTAGGGTATTTTCTTGATGTTATCTTGATTTTGTATTTTTATTATATATACTATCTATATATATCTATATACTATACTTACTTATACTATATCTAATTGAAAAGAAAAAGAAAATTTTAAATCTAAAAATATAAAAGAAAATAAAGATTTTAAAATTTTAAAAACTCCATAAAAACTATAAAATTTAAAACCCACTGAAAAATAAAAAATCTTCATTAAAACACCAAAACAATTGTTGTCTTTTTGTCAGTTTTTGTTGTCTATTCCCCTTGCTCCATGTGTTCTACACTCTACATTGCTTGCCCTATACACATATTTTGTAGAGATATAGAAAATTTTAACTCCACATTTTTGCTTTGCTTTGCTTTGCTTTATCTATTTGTGGGTTAATTGTTGTTGGAGTCAGATTTCGTAGCAGTCGCCTCAGCGAAACTGTATTCTCTCCTTGTGAGGAAATTTTAGATCCTTGCAAAATCCTAATCAACAAATGGCGCCATTGTTGGAGTGCAACACATAGAATAGATTTTGGGTGCTATTTTATTTTCATTATTTTTCTTGTTTCAGTTTTATTAGTATTTGAAATAATTTCTTACTAGTGCTAAATTTTCTCTTCTATTTTTCTTGCAAGGGATTTCTAGATGGCAGTGATTGCTTAGGTGGTTGGAGCACCTAAGCTGCGAGGAATTGGTCATTATCTTTGTAGACCAAGAGGAGAGAGAGAGGGATTTAGAATAGCCTTTAGTCTTTTTATTTTTTGTGAGAGAGTGACTCTTATTTGCATTATTAATTTGTAATAATGCAGGTGGACTGGACTCTAGATACCCGAACCCAATTTTCAAGTATTTGTTTACTTTAGGGCACACAGGATTTTCTCATTTTTTTATCTCCTTTATTTTATTTGTTTTCCATGTTTTGAACTTTTCACTTTATTTTCATTTGTTTTTGCAACAAGCCCTTAAAATTTTGGACTGCTTGATCGAGTAAGCTAAGGACAAACACCTAATATATTTCATGCATCGGTATACATTTATAATAATCTCAAATTAATTGTTGAAAGACTTGAAACCATGCACCATGAGAGGTCCCCATACAGTGCTTGCAGGACCCAATGTGGTGGGCACCGAGGAGCCTCTAAGACTGGACTCTTAGGTTTCTTCTCTTGGTATTTAGCATTTGGTTCTTCACGATAATAACAATTCATGTTTTAAGGTGATTTCTTCATTTGCATATCATGCATGTAGACGAGATTTATAAATTTTCGCCTAGCATCCCACATGGAGAGCATTGGGAAGCACTATCGATCTTCTATCTGAGCATTCATCATTTAGGCACAAATGTAAGATTTCCATCTTAGTGTCGCCTTGCATTTCTTTGCCACTCTCTCACTCTAATTTTGAGCTCCTAGGGAAAAAAGAAAATCGTTTGGCGCTTTTGCTTTGAAAAATACTCAAAAAAGAGAAATCAAAAATTAAAAAAGGGATTGCTAACTGAACTTTGACCTAATTAAAAGTCGTAACGAACATCTTTGTTTGGGTTCAAAAAGCCCTCATTGTATTCAGGTACACTCCAGACAGATAAAGGCACGACCCTTAAAGAATCGAGCCTAAAACTCGATCTGTGGAAGCCTTAATTACCACTTGGTACCAACGAAGTATTGGCGCTTCTATCGTACATGACCAAATTGGGCCTTGTCGATGACGGTGTTCCCACCTTATGTGGAGCAACTGACTTGGTCTAAAGTGATGAGCCTAGGCCACTCCATCACAGGTGTTTCTGTCTCATCGTTTTACATCTGAGTACCACACTTCTAGGGGAAGTAGTGGTTTCGCCTATCAGCTTCCTCTCCTTTTCTTTGGTTGAGTAGCCACCCCAGATCGGTATTAAAGACCTTAAAAAGTAAAGATCACAATATACAAAGGAGGTGGAACAAGTATGAGGATACATTCCTAGCAGTACACGCTCTCCTCTAGGGCTAACTGATAAGGACTCGTGACAATTTTTGCTTGAGTCACAACTCTAAAACTAAAATATAAAAATAGTCCAACTTCCATGGCTTCTTATTTGTTGAGTTGGTGAACCCCATTTTGTTTGGTGTTTATTTGCTTAATATTAGGTCCAAAGATCAAAGTCACGTGCACTTGCGCATTTTTGTCATTCTTATTTTCCTCATTTCTCTTTGACCCATGCTCATTGAGGGCCATCTATTATTTTACACTCCTTTTGTTTCTTGTTCATCTTTGTATCCTTCATTAAAATTGATATTCTTCTTCCTTAAAGATGACAACTCCAGGACGTCTTAGTCGGGACTCCGTTGACACCCACATTGACTACTCGAGTTCGACATCTCCAATAATCTGGGGTGATTCACCCAGGTACATTGTTCAGACTCCGTGAACCACTGTTTGGGGTCCCTGCTTCTTGTTCCTCTCACAGATCAGGAAAACTCTCTTCCTGAGTTCTGTCATTTTTGGATGGGTATTGATTTCACTCCATATACTTCTCTCTCCCTAATAAGATTCAAAATTGACCCTAATTCTGAATTATTTTCTCCATCTGGTGCCTGCATGCAGGCTAATCGTGGTATATTTCCTATTGCAAATCTTAAACCCGATCTGGGGTTAGTTCCTTCACAAACAGACTCAGAGATGGCTTTTATAGACAGAAGAAAGGGACCGCAGCTCCTCAACAATGAGCAGACTACGTAGCAGGGTATGAACTAGAACAAGGTTAACAATCAGCTTCTGGCCTCCATCCAGGCCATTCAACAATAGTTCATCGATCAAGCTCTCGCATAGGCTTCTTTCCAAGAAATATTGAACAACCTGAGGAGGTCATAGGGAAGAGGAGGAAAACAAAAAGGAGGTGATGATAACCTCCATGGTGATGATGATGCAATAGTCATCCACAAGGACATTGATGCAATTGTTGCAACAATCTCCATTGGATAGATAGACTATGTATTTTCAGTGGGAGAACCCTTAGTCTTAGAGAATGTCTCTATGACCTAGATATTAGAATACACTCATTGTTTATTTCTAAATGTTAGAAATAAACATGTATTCTGGAATAGATCTATACTAAAGAGGTATGATGGACATATTTCAGATAGTAATCTAACATGTAGAGGACTCTACTAAATTGGAAAATTAATGAATGGTTCACTAATGTTTCTAAATACAGAAAATTAAACATTAAAAGAAAAATAGGAGGATGAAAATCATTTTATAATGATATGACATCAAGCCTTGGATATAAGTCTATTGATGAGATCAATAGACTAGTAAGAGATGAAACTTTAGACTGTCATCAAATTTTACATACTTGGGAATATTGTATTCGAAGTAAATTGTCCAATGCACCCTTCTTGGAGAATGGTGTAAGATGCCAAGGCATTAAGGATATTATACAAATTAATTTATGTGGATTATCTATATCATAATAAACATTAATGATATGTGATATCTATTGATGATTATTAGTGATATGAGATTTCTTCCCTTCAACTTAGGAATCTTTAAAATGTTCAAAGATTTCACAATTTTGGTTTAGAACCAAAGTTTGAACGTAGACGAAATAATCTAATCTAATCAAGTTAGCAAGTACCTATAATATGAATTCAAGGAATACTTTATGGAGAAAATAATATCATTCCTATCTCACTCCTCCTAATACACCTAAACTCAATAAAGTTGTAAGGAGATGCAATTGGATCATGTGTAACATTATTTGATCAATGATTAATCTTAGCATAACTGCCTCTTTAGTTTCCAGGTATATATGTAGTAGAGACTACAATATATCCTTAATAGGATTCCATGCAGATCTAAACCCAAAAACCCTCATAAGTTATGGTTTGGAACCTAGCCTAGTGTTGGACACTTGAGCATTTATGGTTGCTTGGTCCATAACCTTGTCATGGATGCAAGTAAGCTGGAATCTAGCACCTGAGAGTACTACTTCATTAGGAATATAAAGGATGGCATTGGATACCTACATTATGACCTTGATATTCTTAAAAGATTTCATCTCCAAGGATATGATTCTTAGATGTTGACTCTCTTGAGAATCAAGATAAAAATAAAGTGAAGGAACTCATTTAGTCTTGAGAAGATAATGAGGCTCCTGAAATCGGAAACTAAAAGGATAATTAATGATGAAACACCCATACCTCTTAAAATGAGTTTATGGATGGATTCCATTTATTAGTTAAGTTTGATAATGATATGACGTCAGATGACGAAGCGTCCAAGGATCATGACATGGAGAGATGGATGTTAGAAATAAAGCCTAAAGTAGACTTCATATACAAGTGTTGTATATGGACCCTCGAGGAAGTAGGGTGATGTATCCATGATTCTCATTCTTTATTCTTTTATTTTAGACATATCTTTTAGCAAAAACATATGTAAATATGTGTAAATACAATAAATTACCATTGTATATACTCTTATTAATATTGTAAAATTAACACCTTTTTCCAAAAATAAAAGAATGAAGAGAAAATGAAAAATATAAGAAGGATGTAATTATGTAATAAGTACATATTGACCCAAACCCCGAGAGAAAGTAAATTATTGACCCGATTGCAAGGAATGAAGTAGGGGAAGATAGGGTCTTTGTATATTCACCACTTTGCATTCTTTATACATATCATTCCTTTATTTTATTCATCAATAAAAAGACTTCAAAATAATATATTTTCCTAATAAAACTTGTAAATAGAAACACTTTCTAAATAATAAAAATAATTACAACAAGATTTGATGCACACCGTACAAATAAATACCACTCATAAACGCCACCAAACAAAAAAAGATCAATTCCATCTCCATACAAACTCAAATTTTTTCAAAATCACTTTATTGGATTATAAATAAAATTATCTTTAAAATGAGGGTGGTTTATTTAATTTTGGAGTTGTGGTCTAAAAGCTGGCTTTTTGGGTTCATTGTATAACAACATAGAACCTATAACTGTAAATATCTATATTTAATTATTTTGATATATATATTGCGCATATTATATTTTAAATACTTGTATATACTCCTCACAATATTATAAAATAAAATAAAAATCATAAAACACAAAATAAATTAAAAATAAAATAAAATTTTCATAGTATACCAGCCATACGTTTATATATTATATATATTGAATATTTAATCAACACCTTATTTAATTTGTAAAACTCATATAAAAATTCTTTTTTACTCTTCAAATTATGTTTTAAATATATAAAATATAAAATAAAGGATATAAATGTAAAAATAATAAAATAAAAATAAAAGAATAAAATATATAGGTATATTATACATGTATTTAATGCACTATATTATAAATAATATATATAATAAATTCATAAACTATTTAAAAATTATAGAAAAATAGTTTGAAAAATAATTAACATTTTTTTATTTTTATTTTTTTATTTTAAAATCGTTTGCTATTCTTTATTCAATATTTTTGAATTAACAAAAGGATTTTTTTGATTAGCTGACCCGGGTCAACCTTTCCTCCCAGTCGGGTCTGACCCGACAAACTCTTCTGAGAGCCATTTTCTCACCATTTCCCAGAACAGCTCCGACCTTAGATTACCTTGAAATCCGAACCCCTAAATTCCTCAAATATTCGAGATCCTTGCGAATCCCTAGGTCTCCCTGAATCTTCCTAGGGTTTCCTGCATCTTGTTGATCTTTCTAGACCCTCGGACTGCCTATAAATTCATAGCTTCGCCTCCATTGCCCAATAGCTCGTCCCTCGTGCCTCCACTCCTCTTGCAACTTTAGAATCATGAGAAGGTTCTATAGGAGCACTTGGAAGCTTTATTTGGTGCCAGATTGGATGGTGCTCATCTCATGGCCGGAGATCCACCACAACAAGCTTCCCAGGACCTTCATTGCTTGGTTGATTCCACGACCCCACCTACGCCCTCGCCTAACGTCACTGAGTACATTAGGAACTTCAGGTAGTCCTTATTCCCTCGCATTTCCCCTACCATTTGATTTAGTACACCACCACCGTCGATCATTCCTTTAGCTTTGAACATCGAGTCAGAGCTTTCTCATCTACACCAACCGCACCAATCGAACACATGTCTCACCCTCATCCTTCGAGCGCACTCTAATCACCTTGAATCTTGCTCATCTGAGCATGACCAAGCTGAAAAGTCCATCCTTCATTCTCGCCGTACATCGAACTCCACTCCACCTAACTTTGTTTGTTTCCTTGCGCAATAATCCAAGCTGAGGTATCATACTCAAGCTGCGAACTCATCTGCAGATCCAAGAGTGTGAGAAGATGTCAAAATAAGGACCATCTGGACTAGCGGAGCTTCTTCAAGTAGGAGGAGCCTCCTTGAGATGATCATCCATCTAGACACCCAATGGAGGTCCCCATCAGATGCAGACCACTTCTAAGAAGTAGCTAGACTTCTCAGCCGAGCCATCGGAGCATCGGAGTGTTCGGGAATCACGATTGAAACTCACCGAGCACCCCTTTATTTCCAGTTCTTGCAGCCACTTACTCCACCGTCGTATGAAAGAGTCCTCCTCTAGATAACATAAGAGCTAGACGATGGCGTGCCGCTTTAGGTGCTCATATCTGATCTCTAGCTAGAGACCGCACGTCAGCGCCCTTTCCAAGACCGTTAGATCTTGGCAGTAATGATCTTTAAGACCATATGCCTGCTCCACGCATGTGAGTCGTCAGATCCTTTTGCAGAGAAGGATCAGAGCCATTCGCCTTCGCCTCCACAAGCGTCTGCCACGTGCCCCACCTGTGGGGTATATTTCACTCCTTCCCTCGCTCATTATCTTATTTTGCTTTAGTCTATTAATTGCAATAAATAGTTAAAAATGCTTTGCATTCAGGATCATATGTTTTCTTTATTTGCACTTTAGTCTAGCTGAGTCTTAGTCACATGTAGCTTCATGTGTTTTACTAGTGTATTTGCATACTTTACCCTGTGCTTTGAACTAGTTATTGAATAAATTAAATGTTTAGAAAACTGCATATATGCCCATGTGCGTACTGATCTGTGTTGCGCATGCTTTTGTCCAGATTATTTGTATCAAGGCCCTCATACTTTAATTACATGTTATCCAGTAGGCCCCAGAACTAGAAATATTTACATATTGGTCCCTCATGCATTATTTTAAATAATGTCTTTTATTAACTGCAATAAATAGCTAATTAACTTCGAAAATTACCTGAAAATTACTATTGGCACCTGCTTGCATGTTTTATTTATGTTAATTATTGTGTGCAATTTTCCTTGCATTTGATATTATTAAAAAGTCAAAAATAGTAGAAAAATTCCATGATTGCCTTAGAAAATTCCTAAAAATTTGAAAACCCTTTGAAAAATTCCACAAAATTATTGTAGTTGTCTTTCAGCCTAATTTAGCTTATGTACAATTTTTGTTTGAAAATACCTTATAAAAACCTACAAATTTGCAAAATACTCAAGAACTTATAAAATCAACAAAAACTTCCAAAATTGCACGTTCAATTCTTATTTGTAGATATTTATTCAAAGTTTTCTATAAAAATCATTTTTAGAAGTTTTGGGCATTTTAACAATTTTTAAGTTTCAAAACTCTTCTCGTTGTGAACTGTTCACCTATTTTCTCACTGTTTGATTTTTAGAAAATTACAAAAACACTTTACCAAATATAACAAAAACCTTTATAAAACGTATAAAATATAGAAAACCAAAAATATTTTTACTTTTTCTAGGTATTTTTTACATATTTAAAAAATCCAATAAGATTACTTGTGTATATTTTTCACCTTTGTACTTATTTCGCCTTATTGGATAAATTGAAAATTTGCAAAATTACAAACCACTAAAAAGGCAATAAAAATCTTTCAATTTTTGAATCACCAACTTGTCTTTTAATAATGCTCCTTGAGTTCGACCCTTGTCACTATAGTAGGTAAATAAAAGTAGCAAAACTGCTTGTTTTCATTACTTTATTCATTAGTGGTTTAAATAATTTTTCTCGTTGATGTAAATCTGGTTGAGTCACAATGACATTTAATTAATCAAGCTAACTCAATCGGATTTTGCTCTCTACAGAATGGCACCATAGTCGGGGAGCATGACTAAGTAGTTAGCATTTATATTTTGTCATTTTTATCTATATTTTATAACTATTTCTGGCATTCGTATGTTTCGCTTTTTGTGCGAGGGACTTTCATAGCACGACTTGGTCAATAGTACTAGAGGAGGAGTAGGGAGCAGGAGGAAATTATCTAGGATAGATTTATTTTTATCCTTTATTTTTGCAGAAAAACACTTGTAATAACTTAGACTCAGACTCTATTTGGGACACGTGGACATAATCAGGGTCGGTGCACTCAGGGGAGCTCACTGGATTTTTCAAATTTTTTGGCATTTTATTTTTATTTGTTTTCTAAGGTTTTAGCCCCTATATTTAGGATTTTTACTTGGTTGAGCTCGGTAGAAACTAAGGTCTAAACACTCTAATCAAGAATATATGTTCCTATAGATCACGATTGGACTTAGTCAAAATAAAAAACTAATTTATTCGGATTAGAGACCACATGTCGTAAGAGGTCGTATACAGCGCTGGCATGACCCATTGTGGTGGGCACCGATCGGCATCTAAGACTGGACTCAGGTCACTCTTCTAAATAATTAGCACCAGTTCTTCCCGCTAAAAGAAGCTACTACCTCAGGGTTATTTCCTCATGCATCATTTAGATTAGTTTAAATTCTGTCTTTTAATTATGCGTGGATTACTCTGCATGTAGACTGTTGGAGTAAGGTACGTATTTCTGACTATGCATGCATCATTAAGTTTTAATCATGTATCGTCTTTTCCGTCTTCCTCCCGCTGTTTTATTGGACTTAAAACAAAAGGGAAATCAGAAAATTTGTTAGATGTTGTTTTTATTTAGAAGAATACATAAAAAGTGATAACCAATAAAATCAGGACTGTTAAAGAAAACTTGACCTATAACCTGAACTAATTTCAAGATTTTGTTTTGGGGAGAGTAACCCCCTCCTTGTCTGATTTTACCTGCTGAGAGTTGAGCGACCGCACACTAGAATAGAGCTATGCTTGGTAATTCTTTAGACTACTGGTTCTAACAAAAATGATTAGAAATTCTCCAGTGAGGTTCTACGGGTAGACGGTAATCGGTCCGTATTTATTTAGTAGAGTGGGTGGTTTAGAGGACACTGTGCAAGGCTCCGTCCTGAAGTAACGAGTAGCCGGAAACGATCTGTACTTACACCTATACTGGCTGGAAATTGGAGCAACTAATCGTAAGAATCCGGGCTAGTCTCAAGGGAGAATTGGGCTCCTAACATCTCGTTAACTTGCTTTGTAAGATTGGATTATCACCAAATAAAAATTGACAAGATAAAAGACCGAGCTTTCACGATCATCACACTGTGTTGAATGGGTGAATAGGGGGTTTAATTTCTAATACTGCTTTCATTCCAGATCTACTATTCATAAATCCCTACATCAAGATGATGGGCAGGAGGTCTCTTAGGCTGCCTCGGGTAGCATTACTTTCTAGCACTTCTATCCTTTCATCTAGGGCAGCTTCAGAGAGATCATACCCACTCTCTGAACTCGAATTCACCTCCACCATGTTCCCCCTCGACCACCCTTCTTCCACTCATGAGGTACAGACATACATGCTAGCAATACTCTACGTCCTTTTAATAGCACCTGAGCTAGGGTCTTTTGCCTTTGCAGAGATTGGAGAGATGGCCAGTAATGATAGAACCGATGAGAAGCCTCTGACTTTGTCATTCGTATTAGACCAGGTCACCATCAACAACATACTCTTATCCTCCCTAGAGACCATGCAGAGACAGATCAGGGACCATGGAATATTCATGGCCGAGGTGATGAGAGAGATTACTTAGATGAGAGCTGGCAGAGCAGAGCCAGACATATCGGCTGGTGGTGGAGAAATACCCAGACATGATGGTCAAGTAGATGACAGACACCAAGAGGATCCACATGATCCATAGAGGCCAACACGTACCATGAGGCAGTTGCACAACCCTAATGCAACCCTCACTCACTGATGGATCCAGTTGCTCGTCATCCTGGGAAACTTCAAGCGTCTCCCCCAGACGATTCAATTTTTGCCCAAATTCCATGGGCATGCCAGTGAGGAGACCCACCTCCATCTGCAAGAATTTGAGATGATCTGTAGCACCGTCCACGACAGGATGGTGGACGAGAACACCATTAAGCTAATAGCCTTCTCGTTCTCCTTGGTTGATAGAGAAGCCTACTGGCTGAAACACTTGGGGAGGATTGTCACCACTTGGGAGAAACTATGAACCGAGTATCTCAACAATTATTACCCACTCGGTCGAACCAATGCAGTCAGAGCTATGATTAGCAACTTCACAATGATCTCTAATGAACAATTCCATGCAGCTTGGGATCACTTTAGAGAGCTCATTGACATGTGTCCTCTCCATGACATCAGAAAGCCCAAACTTGTCTAGAGTTTCTTCTGTTGGCTGACACATGAGCTACAGGGGCTTGTGAATGCCTCTTGTGGAGAATCCTACTTTGCTAAGGATAAAGACTAGGTCTGGGCCATTTATGAGGATGGATGAAAATTTCATTGTGATGTACCAGACCCGGGTTTATATTCAGGGGAAGCCTCCCCATCAGGCATCTTGATACCAGAAGATAGCACACATTGAGTTCAGTCCTTCTTCATCTTCTACAGTGGCAGCACTAGCAGAATCCTCAGCTGCCGACATGGGCATTATCAAATAGAAGCTAGACCAGATGGAGATTATTGAGAAGAAGATGCGTCAAGGCCTTGACAAGATCAATAGGATCGATGAGCTAGCCCAAACACTGAGTGACCTGAAGGCACAAATATTGTGTCTCCAAGAGGCACAAATGGCCTCTCAGCCACATTCTAGGTCACAGTCTGATCCAGGGAGCAGTTCATAACATCCAAGCAGAGCTCCTTCAGGCTCTCATGCAGTAACAACTACCACCACTCCCTTCAGACACTAAGACGGTGTGTATAATCCAGATCAGCCTCTGGCATCCCTTCCCCCACCAGTCCAAGGAAAACAGGAGCCGTTGATGGAAGTCAATGGGGTTTGGTACTCCCAGTACCAATAGTAGCCAGGGATCTGTCGTGAAGACCAGGCTTCCGATGGTCTACTGGAGGTGCTCAATCCCTGCAGCAGTTTCCGTCACAAAGAGGGCATGGTACCCAACAACAGCAGCCTTAGTACTCCCAGCGGCCACAACATGGTCCTTGACACCCATATCAAGGTCAATAGTGGAGGCAGCAACCTCAGAAACAGTATACACAGCCTTTCCCTCACCTGTACCACCAGCAGCAGCAGAGCGAGCCTCATTTCCGGAGAGGCAACCCATCAGGTTCTCAAACACACTTATTTGAGAACCCATCCTTAGATGATCTCGCCTGCATGATTTCCGAGCAGCAAGCTACTTTCTTGTGAGAGATGGATGAGTCCTGGCAGGAGATGGGGGAAATAATCAAGGGCAAGGTCGCCATACCCGTACAGATTGAGACCAACGCTAATAACCTGAAAAGGAAGTCTGAGAAGGTACATTTTACAAAGACCACCACTCCTAGTGAAGTGTTAAATGATATTCATTATTTATTTGATGTTGATTTTAAGACATTTAGGAGCGGTAGGAAGCGAGCCGATGATGACTTATCTAGGTGACATAACGATGCAGATTCTAGGGCGTTATATGGAGTCAAGAGCGGTACCAATGCCACTACGATGATGATGGTGGTGTTGAAGCCACCAAGGATGATGATCCAAACGATAGTGATGATGTTGTCGAATCTCCAATTGCTGCAGATGGTGGTGCTAATGCCACCAAATTTAAAGATGTTAGGTTAGAGTGCGGTACTGATGCTGCCAGTTCAGATGTTGTTGGTGGTACTGACGCCACCAAGAATTATTCAATTGTGTTGCCTTCCTCTTTTCCTATACCTGAGGATGTTATGAGAAAAAACATAAAAAAATGAAAAAAACTTAAAAAAAATATGATTGAAGGAAAGGTTTCTGTATATCCGTTGGATCCATCGGTTGAGATTGATGATGTTTGCATGGATTCCAACCTTATGAATACTCAGAAGAGTACTCCTACTCCTAACTCTAATTATTCTGAGGAGGGTCCCTCTATCCCCTTCCATCAAGCACTCTGCTTAAGGACAAAAAACCAGAAAACCAAAAAGAAGACAACAGATAGATTTCATCAAGCAGATGATGGACAGATTTCAGATCCTGCTAACTCTTCAGGAGGCACTTGGGCACAACCCCCTATTCCAAAAGAACCTCAGAGAGAAGACCACCATTTGTATGAAGAAGAGGTATAACCACAATGCAGAAATTCATATGCTCATTCG
Source organism: Ottelia alismoides (assembly GCA_037367405.1). Lineage (NCBI taxonomy): Eukaryota > Viridiplantae > Streptophyta > Magnoliopsida > Alismatales > Hydrocharitaceae > Ottelia > Ottelia alismoides. Next base: position 276,358 of record JAZKJV010004644.1, on the reverse strand, counting down.
TGCCACTTACTTTGCCATCCAGAATATATTGCTAGGTAAGAAACCAAATGCAGGGGCTCCTTATGTCAGATTCCACATCCTTGAGCACCGGTTCGATAGGGCCCTATTAGACAGCGGATCCTCGAATAACCTCCTCCTGATTCCTTACTTGAATGTTTCAAGTTTGACCCTCTTAGAAAGACTAGGATAGTTCTCCAGTTTACAGATAGATCTTCCAAGAGGCCAAAGGGGTTATTAAAGGGCATTGTCGTCACAATTAAGGGTCTGAAATTCCCCATGGACTTTGTTGTGTTGGACATGGAGATCTCTGAATGAGTGACCAATACCCCCATCATTTTAGGACGACCTTTCTTAACCACGGCCAAGCCAGTGTCCGATCATGATAGCGTGAAGGTATACTTTTGCATTGAGGGTGAGAGTATACAAATAGAGACAATTGAAGAATTGAGAGCTAGAGATTCAGCTTTCTCCGAGCAGAGTTCAGAGCAGATGACAGATTCAGAGCAAGATGTCCACCATGAGTGTGATTTTGTGATCACATATGATGAAGCAGTTTGGACATATCCGATTTCATGATCTCTTGTCATACTTTCAGAGTCTGCAGAGTTACAAATGCCAGCAGATGAGAGTTTGGAGAGCGCACTCATGAAATAGGATGCCTTAGAGGCTGATGATTGTGATCTAGCTAGCGAAGCAGAGTATATTTTATGTGATTCTGATTCATATCCCTTGGGCTCAGACAATGATTTTGTTTGGCAAGATTTTTAATATTATTTACCGTGTTTGATGTCCACAAAGCCCACAACAAGAGCGGAGATTGAGCCAGTATAGTTGATAAATACAATAGTAGGGTCATCTTCTTCGGATTCATTGATTCAACAAGAGTTCTCTCATGTAGATTTGGTAGCCTTCACTTGGACTTTTTAGAGACCAGATCTGCCAGCTCCCACATGCCCGGAATTGAAGACCCTACCACAGAGCATGAAGTATAGATTCCTTGCAGGTGAGCCAAAAATGTTCCCAGTGATTATCTCAACGGATTTGACTAATGACCAAGAACCTCATTTGATGGAGGTTCTTGAAAGAAACCGCGAGGAAATAGGATGGACTTTAGTTGATCTCTGGGGGATAAGTTAGGTCCTGTGCTCTCACCACATATATCTCGAGGAAGACGTCAAGCCATCACGTGAGTTTCAGCACTGGCTGAAAGCGAATCTTCGAGATGTAGTCATGAAGGAAATATCTAAGTGGTGTAGCACCGATTTTATCTACCCCATCTCCTACTCCAAATGGGTTAGTCTATTACATGTGGTACCCAAGAAGATGAGTATCACTACAATTGTGATTAAGTAATAGAGGAGATAGCTACCCAAGTACCAATTTCATGGAGAGTCTGTGTTGACCACAGACGATTGAATAAGGCCACCAAGAAGAATCACTTCCCACTTCCATTTATTGATCAGGTCGTTGAGAGGATAGCTGGGATGAGTCATTATTGCTTTCTTGATGCGTAATCGAGATACAATCAGGTGGCCATAGCGTTCAAAGACTAGGAGAAAACGACATTCATCTGTCTGTTCGGAGTTTGAATTATGTAATGTCCCAGCTACATTCCATAGGTGCATGCTTTCCATTTTCTCGGACATGCTGGGTGACTATTTAGAGGTCTTAAATGATGACTTTTCGATCTACGGCGATGAGTTTGATGCTTGTCTTGCTTGGCTAGACCAAGTACTCTAGGTTACATTAAGGTTCACCTCATCTTATCTTGGGAGAAGAGTTATTTCATGATGACTCAAGGAACGATCCTAGGTCACATTATCTCCAAAAGGGGCATGGAGGTTGATCCGTCCAAGGTGGATATCATAAAGAAGCTTACTCCACTATCCAATTTGAGATAGTTGTGGTCTTTTCTGGGGCATGTCGGTTTCTACCGACGATTCATACATGACTTCCATCGGATTGCCCGACCGTGAACTAATTTGCTCACGAAATACACAGAATTCCTTGTAGATGATAAGTGTCTTTCAACATATAAGACTCTTAATAATTTGGTTATGCAAGCTCTTGTCTTTCAGCCACCTGATTGGTATCTCCCATTCGAGATCATGACGGATGCTTTCGATTTTTCCTTAGGGGTTGTGCTTGGACAGAGGAGGGATAATTTGCCATTTGTCATAAACTACACTAGCCGGACTTTGAATGCTACTAAGTGGAACTACACCATGACTGAGAAGGAGATTCTGGTCGTAGTATTTTCTTTGGATAAGTTCCAATATTACATTTTCGGATATAAAGTGGCTATCTATAAAGATCTCACCACCATCTGATACCTAATGACCAAGAAGGATTCCAAAGATAGATTGTCTAGATGGATCCTTCTACTCTAGAAGTTTGATATTGAGATTAAGGATAAACCTGGAGTCAAGAATGTGGTGTCAGATCACCTCTCCCAATTATAGCATCTTGAGGATTCTGATATGGCCACACCTATCACTGAGACATTACCAAACGAGGCGATTCTTGCTATCACCTCGCTCCCATGGTTGTTAATATTGTGAACTATCTTGTTGCCAAGAAAATTCCACAAGGTTGTCCCAGACAACAACTTGAGACCTTCCTTGCGAAGGCCATGTCATACTTTTGGGAGGATCCCACCCTTTACCACGAAGGTGGGATAGTGCCTGGCATCGGTGTATTCCTAAGGAGGAGCACAATAGCGTCCTCACCTATTACCACAAGCTCGAGGTAGGAGGACATCACTATGGGAGAAGGACAACGCAAAAGGTTCTCCAATACGACCTTTGATGGCCTACTCTCTTCAAGGATTAAGATGAATTCGTGAAGAGGTGTACTGACTGTCAGAGAATGGGCACTTGTGGACAGAGAGATATGATGTAGATGTAGCCCATTCACTTTGGTGAGGTTTTTGAGGGATAGGGCATCGATTTCATGGGTCCATTCCCTAAGAGTGAACGATTTGATTATATTTTGTTGGTTGTGGATTATGTGAGTCGTTGAGTTGAGGCCATCCCCGCCTGGGCCACAGATGCAAAGATTGTTTGCAATTTTTGAGGAAGAATACCATATCACGGTTCGGGGTGCTTAGAGTCTTGATTTCTGATGAGGGGACTCATTTTGTCATCGAGAAGTTAAGGACCCTTGCTAACGATTTCAACAAAGTCCATAGAATTGCCACTTCATACCATCCACAAACGAATGGTCTTGTTTAAAGAGTGAGATCAAGATTATTTTGTAGAAGTTTGTCCGCTCAGACCGAAAGGATTGGTCTCAACTTTTGGATTCGATCTTGTGGGCCTATAGGACTTTCTTCAAGACGCCTTTGGGAACATCTCTTTTCAGACTTGTTTATGGAAAGCCATGCTACTTATCTGTGGAGATCAAGCATAAGTTACTTTGGGCAGTCACAGAGATACTATTGGATCCTGATAGTATAGGAGATCATAGGAGAGCAGAATTGGAAGCCTGGGAGGAGTTGAGAGATACATCTTTCTCAAGTAGCCAATAGTATAAGGACATAGTGAAGATATGACATGATTCTCACATCAGTCATAATCAGTTTGAGCCGAACCAGAGAGTATGGCTATTTGACGCTAGGTCAAGACTATTTCTAGAGAAGTTACAAAGTAAATGGAAAGTACCATACTTGGTCAAAAAGGTGCATGACAACTTTATCATTGATATATATGAGTTGTCTTCTCATTCCACCTTTCAGGTCAACGGTCAGCGCATGAAGCCTTACCTTGATCATGTTCCAGTGACCATTGTTGTTGCCCCTATTTATTTTGCATGAGATGTGTTCCTTGACTCGCATCATTTGCATCTCATATCTGATTTTCACTTTGCCTCTATATAGATCCATATTGTCTATATCATTCATTCATTTTATTTAATACCCCAAACCCATCTTATGATTTTTCTATAATTAGGATGCACTTTATCCTAAGTATAGGGGGGATTAGACTTGTGATTATCCATTTTTCCATTACCTCTATTTTTTCTGCCAATGCTTAGGGATATCTTACCCTAAGTATAGGGTAGGTAATATATGTACATTCTATTATTCAGTTTTCCCATTTATATATAGTCTTCTACACTTAGGATTATTGATCCTAAGTATAGGGGGGATCACCGACTTCTATTGATTTTGTTCTTTCATTCTTGTGTGTCGTATATATTGTACATATACTTAGCCTTAACTCGTACTTTCTGTGTGTTAATAACATGGCTATGATTTATAAAAAAGAATAAAAATGCTTTGAAAATTGTTGTCAAAATGTTTTAAAAAATGCTTGTTAAAAATTGCTTGCAAAAGCCATTGAAAAATTATTTTTGTACAAATTTTGTAAAAATGTTTGTAAAAATGTTTTATTTGCAAAAGATATGTAAATTATTTTCTGTATCAAAATTAGATATATTGTATAATTTTTTTTAAAATTGTGTGAATAAAATGTTTGCAAAACAGTTTGTAAAAATAGTTTTGAAAATCTTCTGAAAAAGTTTGCATAATATTGTGAAAATGTTTGCAAAACTGTTTTCTCACATGGGAAACAACTTATGGGGTATAAAAAATATTTGTATATACATAATCTACCCCCAAGGCTTTGTACATAAATACCCCTAAATAAAGTCAGTTTAAGATCTTATAATTAAAATCCATTTGTATGTAAAACCTGTAACACAAACCCTATTGTAAATATGCATACATATTTACGACAACTTAACTTTCTTGTACTTTCTCAAAAATATCTAAATATTTGAAAAATAAAAAATTCCATAAAAATTTTCTTAGTTTGAAAAATTCCCACCAAATGGAGTTTTTGTAAATACTTGCATGTGTATTCTTTAGAATCATGGTTGGCATTTAAACTTGTCAGGATTGAAATAGAAGAATGGAGCTTGGCTAAGACCTTAATCCACTTAACTTCAGAGGAACCTTATTTAATTTGGTGTTAAGACTTTTCAGGTCCATAGAGACTTAATTTTTTGAGTCCACTAGGCTTGATCACATGTCATCTTGATTGGCCTAAGTATAACACTTAACAACGCACACATGACTCTCAGAGACAATGGCTTAACTCGGACACACACCTTACACATACCTTTGGCTTGGAGTAGCATACAGGTGTAGTACAGCTAGCAGAAACCACCCGTCCTCCTCTAGGGAGGGACATGCACCTCAACCCAGTCTAGTAGCATTGAGGTCTAAAGACAGGAGATTGTGGATTGCAATAAATCTTCAAAAGAGGGATAGTCTACTAGCAAAAGAAGAAAAACTCCTCATGTACATACAACATCTTGTAGATATGTTGTATATATGACACAAAAAATGTGCAAAAATCCAAAACTTCAAAAAAAGGGGACATGCCTGATTGAAAATAAAATGCCTGCCTGAGTGTATATATTTGAATAAGCGAAGCTTGTGTTTTCCACTTTCTCATCTCATGGAAGCTTGCATCTGGAGACTTAGCTACACCGGTTAAGATCCAAGGGATACGTGGCTACACTGGTCACAGTCCATTCTCTCCTTTTTTCGTCTTCTTGAGTTGGTCGTACTTGAACTTAGAAGGGAATACCACGCTCTTTGAGGAAAGATTTACTAGACTTGGGGATTAGAGTTACCTTGTTGAGGGAGGTTGTTTCTTTGCCACTTTTGAGGTGGGGAGCTATATATCACTTACACAATACAAGGAAGTAATCATAGTCATTAGAGTTTGCTTATGTAGACTTGTTTTGACCTGGTTGTTAAGGAGACCTAACAAAGAAATCATGGAACTTAAAAGCTATTAAGTCCTACACATGTTTCCCAATAAGGTTCTGCCAAATTAATAATCCAAAGGTCTGGCTGAGCTCTATACTCCAAATTTATGAAGATAAGTTTACTAATCAACTTTGACTCTTCCTTTTTCTTTTCCTTTTATTTCACTTCTTTTTCAAATAAGTGTTTGCTAAGGGACTAGCAAAGATAAAGTATAGGGGGGTGATAAATCCATTATTCTCATTCTTTATTCTTTTATTTTACCCATATCTTTTAGCAAAAACATCTGTAAATATGTGTAAATGGAATAAATAACCATTGTATACACTCTTGTTAATATTTTATAATTAACATCTTTTTTCAAAAATAAAAGAATAAAGAGGAAAAGAAAAGGAGAAGAAGGATGTAATTATGTAATAAGTATAAAACAACCCAAACCTCGAGAGAAGGTCAATTATTGACATGATCGACAAGGAGTAAAGTAGGGGAGATAGGGTCTTTTTATATTCATCACTAGCATTCTAAGTACATATCATTCCTCTATTTTTTATCAATAAAAAGACTTCAAAATAAATTATTTTCTTAATAGAACTTGTACATGGCCGGTGAAGTATGGTGTTTCTATCGTACATCATTGAGTAGGGCCCTGTCGATGACAGTGTTCCCACCTTGTGTGGAGCAACTGACTTGGTCTGAAGTATTGAGCCTACGCCACTCCCTCACATGTGTTTCTATCTCATTAGTTGTGTCTGAGTACTCCACTTGTGCGGGAAGTAGTGGTTTCGCCTATCGGCTTCCTCTCTCTTTCCTGTAGAAGAGTATCCACCCAAGATCGGTATTAAGGACCTGAAAAAGTGTATATCACAAGATATAAAGGAGGTGGAACAAGTACAGTGATACGTTCCTAGCAGTACATGATCTCTAGTGCTAGCCGATAAGGACTCATGATAATTTTTGCCCGAATATGATGAATCTGCGATTCATCATCTTTATTCATTTATTTTAGCTTAAAATCCCTTATAAAACACATGCATATAACATCAACTCCACATTCTTACTAACTTGCATCTGTGTGTAAATATTGTATATTTGTATATTATTTTAACCTAAAATAAATAAATAAAGAAAGAAAGAAAAATAAAGAAAATAAAATAAAAAAGAAAGAAGGTTGTATTTATGTAATAGATACATGCCAACTTGAACCCTGAGAGAAGGTCAAGATTTGACCTGATTGACCAGGAATAAAGTTGGGGGAGATAGGGTATTTAAGCAGAAAATCCACAAAATGTGTGTTGTTGTAAATACTTCTCACTTATTTTGTGTATATCCGTATAAAACTAGCACTAATTTATTTGTGCATTAATTGACCTCAAATCAAATAACTTTCACAACCAAAGTTGTAAATAAAAATGTGTTCTAATTAATAAAAAAATTGCACGATTAAATCATGTACAGAATAAAAGCAACCACACTTGAAAAAAGCCACTAAGAACTTATTGAAAGACCAATTCCAGCTCCATATGAACTCAAATTAAAATAATCTCACTTTCATTGGTTTTTAAATTAAATTATCTTTAAAATGGATGTAATTTCATATTTTTTAGAGTTACGAGTAAAAAACTTGGTTTTCTAGGGTGGTTTGTGCAATTTTCCCATGTATTTTATAAATATTGTATTTGTATATATTTGTAAATTATTTTTACTAATTATTTAAAATAAAAATAAAAAAATAAAATTTTAAAACGAAAAAAACTAATTAGCTTATTTACCCATATAGATAGTTTCATATTTGTATATAGCATACGTATATATTTATTTTTCTAAAGTAACTCCATAAAAAAATAAAAAAAATTTACTTATAATTTTCCAATAAATAAAGTGACGAAAATTCAAAAAAATAGTTAAATTTGTAAATAGTTTTATCTCTCTTTATCTTTATCTCATTTCAATTTTCATCTCTCTTATCTCTTCAACCAAAATTCAAAAATTCAAAAATTCTAATTTCGTTCTCCATCTTTTCTATTTATATGGCTCCTTCTCCCACATTTCAACTTGATCAATCTTTGGTGAGAGGAGCCTGATCTCTGAGAGTCTTCTTGTTGTAGAAGGGTGCCTAGCCTCCGAGCTGTCCGGTGACAGCGCGTTGGTCTTCGTCTAGGTGATTACGGTCTTTTCCGCTCCTAAGGTGAGATCCATTTTCCCTTATTTTATCCTAGATTAATCGTAGTTTTATTTCTTGCACTTTTATTTCATTGTCAATTTTTTATCCAGATCTTAAAATCCATCTCGTATTTGATTCGTCATCGATCTCGAGTTTTCATCCCATTTTCTCGATCTCTCCACATTCATTTTCTATCTCCCAATATCTATCAACTCTGACTACGCACGATGGTTAGAGAACCGGATTCGATTCATCACATTTCATGGATCCTTTTTCACCTTCTAATTTGTATATAAAAAAATAAAAAAATAAAAAATATGTTTTCTCTCCAATATTTGTTTTGCAAGATCACCAAAAAATTAAAAAATAAAAAAGAACCTTTTTTTATTCTCTATTCTCTATTACAGATTACAAAAAACAATAAAAAAAACAAGAAAACAAAAAAAAAGAAAATAACAGCAGGCGCTCCCCGCTTCCAGCGCCCGCGCCCCTTCCGACGCCACCTTCTGCGACCGACCACAACCCCGGCCGCCTCTGCCATCCGTCGCGGCCCTGCTCCAGCCGCCCCGCGCGCAGACCACCTCCGTCAACAGTCATTCCAGCTACCCACATGCAACCACCCCCGCGTTGGGCCGAAGCGGCGCCTCCTATGGTCGCACAGCCCTTGAAGTCCTCCTCAAGTGTCGCGCTTATGCGGCCTTGCTCCGTGCCCCCCTCCTGCAGATGCCATCACCGCCCACCGGTGTCGCTCGAAGCAGTGCTCCTCTTCCCTCGCTGGTCGTGCGCCTACGTCTCCATCCTCTCCTTCGAAGTCGCCGACCCCGCGCCGCCTCTCTCCCCAGCCCAACACCGTCCATCGGTCGCCGCCCCTTGCTTGTTGAAGAAGAGTGGGCGACACCTTATATAGCTTTTGGAAACGAAGGAGGACAGGAAACCCTAGTGGGGTTATTGATATAAAATTTTTTGAAAAGATTGCAAAGATCACGTGCATTGCACATGCTTGCTGGGCAAATTTCGCTTTTCCTCCCACATTTTATTTATGTTACTCATTTCATGTGAAAACTTCACAAATTTGCAATTCAGTCCCTACATTCTAGACATAAATTGTGCATGCTCTTTTTGATGAAATAAATATTTTTATTATTCAAAAAAAATCTATAAAAAATTGTGTATGCTCCTACTATGTGATTGATCATTGCATAAAATTTTCATAGCATTTCGTTGACTTTTTATATTATTAGAAAATCAAAAATATGTCATTTTTCCCTGTTTGAAATTCAATAATTCATAAAAATTCTAAAATAACTCCAAACATTCCAAAAAAATAGGGTAGTTTTATTTCATTGTCTTTCAATTTTTGTGCAAATTTCATGCATTATTTAGTTAAAGAACGCAAAAAAATAAAAATACTAAAAATCTTATAAAAATCATAACAGATCCAAAAAATCCAAAAATTCTGAAGTCAATTCATGTTTGTAGATATTTATATTTATGCTTAAAATATTTTTTAGTTGCAAATTACTCCAGGGTGTGCTCAAATTCGCATTTTCTCGCTGTTTGATTTTTTGAAAAATACAAAAACATCTAAAAATTCCACAAAAATTCCTAAAGACATTTCAAAATATTTAAAACCCAAAAATATTTTCTTTGTATTTTTTTGTGAATATTTAATAAGTTGAAAATTAACAAAAGAGTTGGTGTGTGTATTCTTGTGCTTGTGCATATTGTTGTTATTTGAAAATTAAAAAATTGCAAAACTAAAAACCACTAAAAATTTGAAAATCAGAAAATACAAAAAAAATAGAAATAAAAAATTTAAAAAATAAAATATAGAAAATCACAAAAACTATGGATAGTTATCCTTTGAGATTCTTGTTCTCTCTTAATTAATTCTTTATTAATTGAATAACCCTCAAGATTTGTAGCCTCCATGAGTTCGACCTTGTCCGCTATACAGGTTAATAAGTAGCAAAAATAAAAAAAATATTTGTTTGTCACAGGATTTTTAGGGATAACAATGACTATCATATCATTAATTTCCGATCCTCGAGAAAATCGTAGACAACAAATTGGAGACGTTACCGGGGATATAAAATAAAATTAAAAAAAATCAAAAACCCCAAATTTTCGTGAACAACAAAATGGCGTCGTTGCCAAGGACACACGACGAGGGTAGTTAGGTTTCTCTTTTGACCTGCTATTCTTGGATGTAAATATCTGTTTACATTTTTCCATTCACTTCATTGTTCATATCCACTGCATTTGTTTCATTTTTCTCATATTTTATAATTCTATTTCTTACACATTCTCTTTTCTTTTTCTTACGTGGGCCCGCTGAGCGAAGGAGGCGATCCTAGGAGAGAAAAAGTACCCAAGCGACATGGAGGCGGCTTGATTCTTCACCAAGCCACAGGATAGCGTGAGAATATGAGAAGAATGATTGAAGAAAAAATTAAAAAGAGAGAGAGAGAGGGAGAGTTTTTCTTTTCTACCATTTGAACTCTTGTAAACATACATTCATTTGTTGTGGGGTATGTTTCACCAAGTGCCGGTGCACTTGGGGGATCTCACCGGTTTTTTTTAATCGCCTTTATTTTTCTTTATTTCCCGCGGATTTCGTTAGCTACCTCTTGATTGATTTAATTAATTTGCTTGAGCTAGGTAATTACTTAGGTCCAAACACCATAACTAAGAATTTTTTACCTGTAGAGTAGACCGTAATTTGGACTTAGTCAAATTAACTTGTTCTTACCCGTTAATAGAAGCTATCATCTATGACGGTTCACTTGCATCATATAGGATAGTTTATTTAAATTCTGCGTGGATCACATGCATGTAGAGTGTTGGCGACAAGGTATGCATCTCTAACCTCTGCATGCATCAATGTTTTTAATCGTGCATTGGCATTTCTGATCTCATTCCTTTGTTTTCACTCACATAAGTTAAAAAGGAAATTGGACACTCGGTAGGCGATTCTTTGAGAATATTTTAACCAAGTGACAACTGCTTAAAATACAGGACTGCTAAAGAAAACTCGACCCTAAAATAAACACAAGGAAAAATCATTATTTTGGGGAGAGTAACCCCCTCATTGTTTGGTTTGTATGTAGCGAGAGAGCGACCCATACACTAGGATAGATCCACACCCAAACTCTTTTCAGACTACTATCTTGGGTTAGTCATTCTCCAGTGAGGATCTCTCCGGTAGCCAGTAAAGCGGCCCGTGACGTTCTTAACAGATTGAATTGATCGGGTAGTCGGTAAACAGTCCGTAATTCATACTGGTTGGTAAAGATCTAACTTTGGGATTGGGCCAATATCTTGAGAGCATTGGGTTCCTAACAGCTCGCTCTAACCGCTCTGATAGATTTTATTCTCACCAAACTCTAAAATTGACAAGATAATTGACCCAACATTCACGGTCTTCACTTTGAGTTGAGTTGGTGAATTAGGGGTTTGTATTGTGTTTGATTGCTTGTGTGCATACTCAATCCTTCTGTGTATTTGCACCTTTTTCTCTATATCTTTTTACTTGACCACTCGTGCTCTCCCGATCCCGTCTTTTGTTTCAAAAATTGCCAACTGGTGTTATTTTAATCTGATCTTTGTGGATACCTCGTTCTCTCCAGATGATCCACCTTCCCTTTTCCAGGAGGACTTTCCTCCTTATTTTTGTGCATATCCTCCTAACCCATTATTTCAGGAATCGGGCGATGATTTTCACCCACCCTCATTCAACCCACCCGATCCTGGGATTTTTGAGTCACCTTTCATGATTTCCAAACTTGAGACATTGAACCAGATGATGAAGCATATGAATTCGAGTATTAATAATTTATTTAACATAAATACGAGCCAGAATGCTGCTCTACTATTTGAGAATATGGATTCACTTGAGGACAATCATGAGAGCGTGGAATCGTCCAGAATACAAAAAATGAGAAATTTAAAAAATCCAAAAAGATTCTGGGAGACACATTATTGATTTATTTTGTGAAGAGAGGACCCAAATGCCCGATCATTTACCCACACATCTATTAACATCACGTCCCAACCTTGACCCTGAGGATTCCATTATACAGACTACTCTTGGAAATCCCTGTGTAAATGTTGATTTTGACCTCCTCCCTTGTATGGAGGAGGTCCAAAAATTCAAAAAAATGTTGACTGAACCCGAAGTGGTGGCCACACTTCATGAGATCATTAAAGCCCCACTTCAATAGGCCATGACAGATTTATCTACTCCTCACCAAAAGAAGAGAAAGTGAAGGAGAAGATCTGAGCATCACATCTTGACCATGGCCACTACCTACGCCATCTCTCACCGTCCGTATTTTAAGAAATTGAACACTGCTACACCTCTTGTGAGTTGCTCCATATCTGACTATTCTTGTGATAACAGTCTCCTTGACTACGGTTCGTCAATCAATATAATACCCTTCTCTATGGTACAGTCTCTTAATCTTGGGCTTCTCAAGAAAACCAGGATGATAGTTCAATTTGCTGATGGATCTATCAAGAGGCCAAAGGGTATTCTAGAAAACGTTGTCATTCTTATTCAGGGCATGAATTTCTCTTAAGATTTTGTTGTAATACCCATGGAGACCTCCACCCCTATGGAACACCCTCCAATCATCTTAGGACGACCTTTCGTTGTATATGCGAGAGCCGTTATTGATTATGGTTCAGGAGAGATTCGCTTCCGTTCTGATGTAGGGAGCGATGTGTTGATCTCTACACCCATTACTGACCAGAGACCTACATCCCATGAGAGCCTGCCCGTGTTAGCCATCCCCAAGGAACTTGACCTCGAGGATAATATTAGAGATTCTTATTATATGTTGGATGATAATGAAACCCAAGAATTCCTCTTGAAGGAGGAAGACTCAGAAAGCATAGACCTTGGAGTCCCCCCTTCTAGTATGTAGAGATGCATTGATAACATCTGCAGAATTTACACGATAGACACCCTAGAGCGGAAGGCAGACTCTAAGACTAGACAGTACGGACATGATTTGACTACTTTCACTGATGAGTTTGTTCCTATTCACCCTGTTTCAGATGAGACCGATCAGGCCAAATTTGATTTGATTGCATTTATAAAGGTATTTAGGCCTTTTACCAAAGATGATGATCCAGTAGAGGCTCGCCAGACTGAAATTGATCCTAATTTTTCTGATAATGATTTCGAGCCATTTTACTTTGATGTTTGCAAGACTTCCCAGGCAGAACATGACCACACTACTTCCAATAATCAGTTTAGGCCTGCATAATTTGAAACCACTGAAGATACATTCTTGGTCGATCCTGATCAGTTCATATCTAATGATAACCCTAATATCAACCTACACCTTATTAGATCCATTCCTTAGCCATCCCGCAAGAAGGTTCGCTTTCGACCTCCTTAACCTTTGTACATCCACTCCTCTTGTATATCCTTTCGTTTCACTCTTTCTTCCTTCGTTTTATCATTCACCCCTTTTTCGTGTGTGTATATATGCTATACTTAAGATGTGCTTTATCCTAAGTATGGGGGGGTGAATGATTTGTGTTGTTCATATTTGTTTTGTTCATCACTCTTGTTGTTTCCTATACTTAGGGATACTTTACCCTAAGTATAGGGGGTGATGTTGTTCATATCGTGTCTTTTTATTTTTGAGTCTGTACATTCTCTTCATCGGTTTTCTCCTTTTGTACACCCTACTATACTTAGGATTAATTGATCCTAAGTATAGAGGGGGATCACCAACTTCACTTCTTTTTATCTTTTCTTTAAGTCATTGTAGCATAGGAATCTTTTCACTTTTCTATACTTAGCACGAGTTATGTCTTCCTTTTTCGCTCTCTGATCACTATGAGGACATAGTTCGACCTAAGAATAGGGGGTGTCGTATATCTTGTATATATACTTTAGATATAACTCGTAATTTTAAATATGTTTATTTGGGGGGGTTATGTATATAATTTTGTAAAATCCACGTTTGTAAAAAAATAACAAAAAAACAAAAAAAAAACAACAAAAAAACAAAAAAATACTTGTATATATTTTACTAACCCTTTTTCATAAAAAAAAACTCCAAAACCAAAAATCAATAAAAACTTGCATAATTCAAAAAAAACCCTTTCTTTTACATCTGCATTTTCTCCAAAAATCCATAAAAAAGTTCAAATTAGAAAATTGTTTAAAAAATGTTCTTTTCACATGTGCATCATTTTTTTAAAAAAAACTTCTTTGCATTGTTCATCTTTTCTTGCATTTGCATGTGCATTTTTTAGGATAGTATTGACATTTAAACTATGTCTGGAATAAAATTGAAGAATGGAGCTTAGTTGGGCCTTAATCCACTTAATTCTAGAGGAACCTTATAAGAAATGGAGTTAAGACTTTTCAGGTCCTTGTGACTTAATTCTTTAAGTCCATAAGACTATGTTCACATGTCATCTTGATTAGTCTAAGTAGAACATTTAACAACATACACATGATTCTTTCATACCGCAGCTTATCTTGGACAAACACTCTACACGTAGCACATCATGGATGAGGTAGTGAGGAGGCATAATCTTTTGGCTTGGGGTAGCATACGAGGGTAGTACAACTAGGAGGAATCTCTCGTCTTCCTCTAGAGAAGGAAGTGCGTCTCAACCTGGTCTAACGTTGTTGAGGTCTAAAGACAGGATGCTGTGGGGTTATAATAATGCTTCAAAATAGGGATAGTGTACTGGCTTAAGAGGAAAAACTCCTTATGTATATGTTGCACCTTGTATGTGCTTTCAAAAAATGTGGAAAAAATGCAGAATCTCCAAAAGTGGACAGGCCTGATTGAAAAGTAAAATGCATGTCGGAATGTATATACAAGGATTAAAAAAATTAATAAGAGCTTCAAAGATAAATTTTTGTAAGCTTGCAGCGGATGACTTGGATACACTTGTCATACATCCAAGGATAAGTAGATACACTGGTTACCGTCCATTCTTTTCTCCATCCCCTCTTCTTTAGCTGGTTGTACTTGAACTTAGAAGGGAATATCTCCGCTCCTCGAGGAAAGAATTGCTAGACCGGGGAACTAGAGTTACCTTATTGAGGGAGGTTGTTTCTTTGTTACTTCTGAGATGGGGAGCTATACCTCACTTACACTGTACAAGTAAAGATTCATAGTCATAAGAATTGGTCAATGTAGACTTGTTCTGATCTGACTGTTGAGGAGACCTGAATAGGAGTCCTGTGCAACTTAGAGGCTCTTAGGTCTTAAATCCATCTCCCATTAAGGTTCCAATACACCAATAATCCAAAGGTCCGACAGAGCTCCAAACTACAATTTTATGAAGATAAGTTTAATACTCAATATTGTACTACTTCCTTTATTTTCCCTTTCTTTTTCTTTTTCTTCACTTATTCTTTCAAATAAGTGTTTGCTAAGGGACTAGCAAAGGTAAAGCATAAGGGGATGATGAATCTGCGATTCGTCATATTTATTCATCTATTTTATCTTAAAATCTTTTATTAACACCTGTATATAACACTAACCCCACATTAAAACTAACTTGCATCTATGTGTAAATATTGTATATTTGTATATTATTTTAACCTAAAATAAATAAATGAAGAAAAAAGGAAAAAAAGAAAAGAAAATAAAAAAAGAAGGAAGACTGTATATATGTAATAGATACAAGCCGACCCGAACCCCGAGAGAAGGTCAAGATTTGACCTGATCGACCCGGAATAAAGTAGGGGGAGGTTCCTTAAGCAGAAAATCCAAAAAAATGTGTTTGTGTTGCTGTAAATACTTCTCACTTATTTTGTGTATATCTGTATAAAATTGATACTAATTTATTTGTGTACTAATTGACCTCAAATCAAATAATTTTCAAAACCAAAGTTGTAAATAAAAATGTGTTCTAATTAATAAAAATAATTGCATAATTAAAAATGAATAGAATAAAAGCAACCACACTTGGAAAAAGCTACTAAGCACTAATTGAAATACTAATTTCCGCTCCATATGAACTCAAATAGAAACAATCTCACTTCCATTGATTTCTAAATTAAATTATCTTTAAAATGGTTGTGATTTCATAATTTTTGGAGTTATAAGTAAAAAGTAGGTTTTTTGGGGTGGTTTGTGCAATTTTCCCATGTATTATGTAAACATTGTATTTGTATATATTTGTTAAGTATTTTAACTAATTATTTAAAACAAAAATAAAAAAAAATAAAAATTTTAAAACAAAAAAACTAATTTGCTTATTTACCCATGTAGGTAATGTCATATTTGTATATAAAATATGTATATATTTATTTTTCTTAACTAACTCCACAAAAAAATAAAAAAATTAACTTTTAACTTTCCAATAAATAAAGTGACAAAAATTCAAAAAAAAAGTTAATTTTGTAAATAGTTTTATATCTTTTTATCTTTATCTCATTTCAATTTTCATCTCTCTTATCTCTTTAACCAAAAATTCAAATTTCATTCTCCATATTTTCTATTTATATGGCTCCTTCTCCCACATTCCAACTTGATCAATCGTTGGTGAGAGGAGCCCGATCTCCGAGAGTCTTCTTGTCGTAGAAGGGTGCCTAGCCTTCGTGTCGTCCGGTGACAGCGCGTCAGCCTTCGTCGAGGTGATTAAGGTTTTTTCCGCTCCTAAGGTGAGATCCATTTTCCCTTATTTTATCCTAGATTAATCGTAGTTTTATTTCTCGCACTTTTATTTCGTTGTCAATTTTTTATCCAGATCTTAAAACCATCACATTTTTTATTCGCCATCGATCTCGAGTTTTCATCTCATTCTCTCGATCTCTCCTTGTTCATTTTCTATTTCCCAAGATCTATCATCTCTGACTACGCACAGTGGTTGGAGAACCGGATTTGATTCATCACATTTCGCCGGATCTTCGTTCACCTTCTAATTTGTATATAAATAAAAAGATTAAAAAAATATGTTTTCTCTCTAATATTTGTTTTGCAGGATCACCAAAAAAATTACAAAAATAAAAATAATAAAAATAAAAAAATCTTTTTTATTCTTTATTCTCTATTACAATTTACAAAAAAACAAAAAATTAAAAAAAACAAAAAAAGAAAATAACCCGCTTCCAGTGCCGGCGCCTCATCCAACGCCGCCTTCTACGGCTGACCGCAGCCTCGATCACCTCCACCATCCACCGCGGCCCCGCTCCAGCCGGCCTGTGCGTGGGCCACCTCCGTCGACCCTCATTCCAGCTGCCCACACGCAACCACCCCGGTGTTGGGTTGTAGCATTGCCTCCTATGGCCGCACACCCCCTGAAGTCCTCCTGAAGCATCGCTCTTACGCGGCCATGCTCCGTGCCCCCCGTCTGTAGACGCCATCGCCGCCCACCAGCGTCGCTCGAAGCGGTGCTCTTCTTCCCTTGCCCCGCGTCTCCATCCTCTCCTCCGAAGTCGTCGGCCCTGCACCGCCTCTCTCCCCAACCCAGCACCGTCCACCGGTCGCTGCCCCTTGCTTGTAGAAGAAGGGTAGGTGGCGCCCTCTTTAGCTTTTGGAAACGAAGGAGCACAAGAAACCCTATTGGGGTTTTTGATATAAATTTTTTGGAAAGATTGCAAAGTAATCACCTGGAGGTTTCCAAAATTTCAGAATCAACCCCGCCTCTAGAATATCACATGCATTGCACATGCTTGCTGGGTAAATTGCGTTTTTCCTCCGTATTTTTTGTCTACTACTCATTTCATGTGAAAACTTTTCATATTTGCAATTCTGTCCCCACAATTCAGACATAAACTTTGTGGGCTCTTTTTGATGAAATAAATAATTTTAATATTGTAAATATTTCAAAAAAATGGGTATGCTCCTACTACATGCTTGATCATTGCATAAAATTTTCATAGCATTTTGTTGACTTTTTATATAATTAAAAAATCAAAAACATGTCATTTTTCCTTGTTTGAAATTCAATAATTCATAAAAATTCGAAAATAATTATAAAAATTTCAAAAAAAAAATAAGGATAGTTTTATTTCATTGTCTTTCAACTTTTGTGCAAATTTCATGCATTATTTATTTATAAAACCCAAAAATATTTAAAAATACTATAAATATTTTAAAAATCATAAAAAATTCTAAAAAAATCTTAAAATTGTGATTCCAGTTCTCGTTTGTAGATATTTATATTTATTTCATATAAAAATAATTGCCAGAAGTTTTGGGCATTAAAATATTTTTAAGTTGCAAATTACTCCAGGCTGTGCATAAATTTGCATTTTCTCACTATTTGATTTTTAGGAAAATACAAAAACATCTGAAAATTCCACAAAAAATTCCCAAAGACATTTTAAAACTTCTAAAACCCAAAAATATTTTCTCTGTATTTTTTGAGCATTTTTTATAAGTTGAAAAATTACAAAAAATAGTTGGTATGTGTATTCTTGTGCTTGTGCATATTGTTCGTTATTTGAAAATTAAAAAAATTCAAAACTAAAAACCACTAAAAATTTGAAAATAAGAAAAAAATAGAAATAAAAAATTAAAAATATATAAAATCACAAAAACCAAGGATAGTTATCCTCTGAGATTCCTATTTTCTCTTAATTAATTCTTAATTAATTGAATAACCCTCAAGATTTGTAGCGTCCCTGAGTTCGACCATGTATGATATATAGGTTAATAAGTAGCAAAAATTAAAAAATATTTGTTTGTTTGTCACGTGATTTTTGGGGATAGCAACGAATATCATATCATTAATTCCCGATCCTCGAGGTTCCGTGAACAACATAATCACAACTCTAAAACTGAAATATAATAACAGTCTAACTTTCACGGCTTCTTATGTGTTGAGTTTGTGAACCCAATTTTGTTTGGTGTTTATTTTCTTAGTATTAGGTCCAATGATCAAAGTCATGTGTACTTGCGCATTTTTATAATTCTTCTTTTCTTCATTTCTCTTTGACCCTTTCTGATCGAGAGCCATATATTTTTTTACAATCCATTTGTTTCTTGTTTTTCATTATATCCTTCATCCAAATTGATCTTCTTCTTCCTTCAAGATGGTGACTCTAGGATGGCTTAGTCGGGACTCCATCGACACCGACATTGACTCCTCAAGTTCAACATCTCTAATAATTTGGGGTGATTCCGAGGTACTTGGTTTAGACTCCGTGAACCATCGTCTGCACTCCCCGCTTATTTTTCCTCTCACAGACCGTGTCAACTCTCTTCCTGAGTTCTGTCCTTTTTGGATGGGGATAAATTTCTCTCCATATACATCTCCCTAACAAGATTCAGAACTTTGAATTATTTTCTCCATCTGATGCAAGCATGCAGGCTGAGTCAGGTATAGTTCCTATTACAGATCTTGACCGTGATCTGGAGTTAGTTCCTTCACAAACAGACTCAGATATGGCTCTTATAGGAAGGCAAAAGGGATGACAGCTCCCCAACAATGAGCATATTACAAAGCAGGGTATGAACTAGAACGAGGTTAACAGTCAGCTTCTGGCCTCCATCCAGGCCATTCAATAGTAGTTCATCGATCAAGCTCTTGCCCAGTCCACTTTCTGAGAAATATTGAATAAACTGAGGAGAACGTCGGAGGGAAGACGAGGAAAGCAAGGAGGAGGTGATGATAACCCACGTGGTGATGATGATGCAATAGTCATCCACATGGATGTTGATGCAATTGTTGCAACAACCTCAATTGGATAGATAGACTACGTATTTTCAGTGGGAGAGCCCTTAGTATTAGAGAATGTCTCTATGACCTAGATATTAGACTACACTCATTGTTTATTTTTAAATGTTAGAAATAAACACGTATAATAGAACCGTCTTATACTTAAGAGTTATGATGGACATATTTCAGACAGTAATCTAACATCTAGTGGACTCTACTAAATTGGAAAATTAATGAAAAGTTCATTAACATTTCTAAATATTGAAAATTAATCCTTAAAAGATAAATAGTAGGATGAAAATCATTTGATAATGATCTGCCATCAAGCCTTAGATATAAGTCTATTGATGAGATCAACGGACTAGTAAGAGATGAAACTTTAGACTATCTGAAATTTCAAATTTTACATACTTGGGAATATTGTATTATAAGTAAAATTTCCAATGCACCCTTCTCGGAGAATAATGTAAGATGCCAAGGTTATAAATATCTCATACATATTGATTTATGTGGATCAGCTATATCATAATAAATATTAATGATATGTGATATCTATTGATGATTAATTGTGGTGTGAGATTTCTTTCCTTTACCTTAGAAACCTTTGAAATGTTCAAAGATTTCACAATTTTGGCTTAGAACCAAAGTTTCAAGGTAGATGAAAGAATCAGATCTAATCAAAGTAGCAAGTACCTATTAGATGAATTCAAGGAATACCATACGGAAAAAGGAATAACATCCCTATCTCACTCCTCCTAATGCACCTAAACTCAATAAAGTTGTAGGGAGATGCAATTGGATCATGTGTAACATGATTTGATTAATGATGAATCATAGCATAATTACATATTAGTTTCGAGGTATATATGTAGTAGAGACTGAATATATATCCTTAATAGGATTCCATGCAGATCTAAACCCGAAACCCCTCATAAGCTAGGGTTTGTAACCTAGCCTAGTGTTGGACACTTGAGGATTTATGGTTTAATGGTCCATAACCATGTCATGGATGCAAGTAAGCTTGAATCTAGCACCTGAGAGTGCTACTTCATTAAGAATATAAAGGATGACATTGGATACCAACTTTATGACCTTGAGATTCTTAAAAGATTTCATCTCCAAGGATATGATTCTTAGATGATGACTATGTTGACAATCAATATGAAAATGAAGTGAAGGAACTCATTTAATCTTGAGAATATAATGAGGCACATAAAAATCGGAAACTAAAAGGATAATTAAAGATGAAACACTCATACCTCTTAAAATGAGTTTGAGGATGGATTCCATGTGTCAGTTAAGTCTGACAATGATCTGATTTCATATGATGAAGCTTCCAAGGATCATGAATGGGGAGATGGATGTTAGCAATAAAGTCTAAAGTAGACTTCATATATAAGTGTTGTATATGGACCCTTGAGGATCTACCTGTAGGGGTAATGAATCCATGATTATCATTCTTTATTCTTTTTTTACCCATATCTTTGAGCAAAAACATTTGTAAATATGTGTAAATCCAATAAATTACCATTGTATATACTCTAGTTAATATTGTATAATTAACAACTTTTTCCAAAAATAAAATAATAAAGAGGAAAAGAAAAAGAGAAGAAGGATGTAATTATGTAATAAGTACAGACTAACCCAAACCCCGAGAGAAGGTCAATTGTTGACCTATTTGACAAGGAATAAAATAGGGAGAGATAGGTTCTTTGTATATTCATCACTATACATTCTATGTACATATCATTCCTCTATTTCGTTCATAAGTAAAAATACTTCAAAATAAATTATTTTCTTAATAAAACTTGTAAATAAAAATATTTTCAGCATGATTTGATGCTTGTATTACAAATAAATGCCACTCATAAAAGCCACCAAACAAAAACTTCGAAGATCAGTTCCAGCTCCACAAACTCAAATACTTCCAAAATTACCTTTATTGGATTATAAATAAAATTATCTTTAAAATGAAGATGGTTTTATTAATTTTGGAGTTGCGGTGTAAATGCCAGTTTTTGTGTTCATTGTATATCCACAAATAACCTATACATGTAAATATCTATATTTAATTATGTTAATATATAATTTGTGAATATTGTATTTTAAATGCTTGTATATATTCCTAACAAAATTACAAAAATAAAATAAAAATCATTAAATACAAAAATAAATTAATAATAAAATAAAATTTTCATTGTATACAAGCTACACTTGTATATATTGTATATATTGACTATTTAATTAACACCTTTATTAAATTTTTAAAAATCAAATAAAAATTCTTTTGTACTCTTCAAAATATGTTGTAAATATATAAATATAAAATAAAGGATATAAGTGTAAAAATAATAAAATGAAAATAAAAGAATAAAATATATATGCATACTATACATGTATATAATACATTATGAATTAATAAAAATAATTAAAAATCATAAAAATATTGCTTTAAAAATAATAAAAATTGTTCATTTTTATCATTTTTATTTTAAAGTCATTTACTATTTTTTTCAATATTTTTGAATTTCCAAAATGATTTTTCTGATTAGTTGACTCGTGTTTGTTAACTCGGTCAACCTTTCCTCCCAATCGGGTCTGACCCGACAAACCCTCACCGGAGCCATTTTCTCACCATTTCCCAGACCAGCTCCGACCTCTGATTGTCTTGAAATTTGGACCCTAGCTTCCTCGAAGATCCGAGATCCTCACGGATCCCTAGGTCTCGTCGCATCCTCCTAAGGTTTCCCCATCCTATCTATCTTTCTATACCTTCAGACAGCCTATAAATTCGTAGCTCTACCTCCATTGCCTAGTATCTCATCCCTTACGCCTCCTCTCCTCCTCTATCATCTTTAGGATTGTGACAGGGTTCTAGAGGAGCTCTTGGAAGCTTGATTTGGTATCGAATTAGATGTTTCTCATCTTGTGGTCGGAGCTCCACCGCGACAAGCCTCCCAAGACCTTCACCACCTGGTTGAGGCCCCGACCCCGCCTACGCCCTCGCCTGACATCAATGAGCACATCAGGAACTTCAGGTAGTCCTTATCTCCTCGCATTTCTCCTTCCATTTCAATTTAGTATACTACCACAGCCGATCATTCCTTTATCTCCGTCCATCAGGACGGAGCTCCTCGTTTACACAAACCACACAGATCAAACACTCATCTCTCCCTCATCCTTGAAGTGCATTATGATCACCTTGAGTCTCACTCATCAGAGCGCAACCAAGGTGAGACATCCTTCCCTCATTCTCGTCGGATAACGAACTCCGCTCCACCTCGCTTCTGTGTGTTTCCTTACGCAATAACCCAAGTTGAGGTATTATCCTCGAGTTACAAACTCATCTACCAGGTCCAAGAGAGTGAGAAGATGTTGAAACAAGGATCATCTGGACTGGCAGAGCTTCTCCTAGTGGGAAGGGCCTCCCTGAGCTGATCATCCATCTAGACACCCAACGGAGGTCCTAGTAGGTGCATACCACTTCCAACAAGCAGCTAGGCTTCTCATCCAAGCCATCGGAGCACCGGAGCGCTGGGGAATCCCAATTGAAACTCGTCGAGCACCCCCTTCTTCCTAGTTCTTGCAACTACTTACTCCACCATTGAATGAAGGAGTCCTCCACCATATTACATTAGAGCCATACGATGGCGCCCCACTTTAGGTGCTCATATCAAATCTCTTGATAGATCTGACTGCACATCAACGCCCTTTCTAGGACCGTCTGCTCGCCAGTAACAGTCATCCAGACTGTACGCCTGCTCCACGCCTACTAGCCGTTAGATCCTTTTGCAGAGCAGGATCATAGCCTTTTGCCTCTGCCTCCATGAACGTCTACTACGTGCCCCACCTGTAGGGTATATTTCACTTCTACCCTTACCCTTTATTGTATTTCGCTTTAGTCTTTTAATTGTAATAAATAGTTAAAAACATTTTACATTCAGGACCCTATGTTTCCTTTATTTGCATTTTAGTCCAGCTGAGTCTCAATCACATTTAGCTTCATGTGTTTTACTTGTGTATTTTCATATTTTACCCTATGCTTTGAATAGGGTACTGAATGTATTAAATGTTTATAAAATTGCATATATGCCCCTGTGAGTATTGATCATGTGTTGTGCGCTCTTCTATCTAGATTATTTGCATTAAGGCCCTCATACTTTCATTATGTGTTATCCAGTAGGCCCCAGAACTTGAAATACTTACATATTGGTGCCTCGTGCATTGTTTTTAATTATTGTATTTTATTAACTATAATAAATAGCTAATTAACTTCGAAAATTGCCTAAAATTAACATATATCTCTTGCTTGCATGTTTTATTTATGGTAATTTTTGTGTGCCATTTTCCTTGCATTTTAAAAAGTCAAAAATAGTAGAACAATTCCCTATTTGCCTTAGAAAATTCCTAAAAAATCGAAAAACCTTTAAAAAATTCCACAAAAGTTCCTGTAGTTGTCTTTTTAGTTGAAAATGCAATATAAAAACCTAAAATTGTACAAAATTCTCAATAAATATAAAAATCATATAAAATCAAGAAAAAATCCAAATATTGCATTTTTAGTTCTTGTTTTTAGATATTTCTTCATAGTTTTCAATAAAAATCATTTTCAGAAGTTTTGGGCATTTTAACTATTTTTAAGTTACAAAACTCTTCTAGTTGTGCACTATTCACCTATTTTCTCATTGATTTATTTTTAGAAAATGAAAAAGACACTTTAAAAAATATAAAAAAATATAAAAAGTCCAAACTATAGAATACCTAAAAATATTTTACTTTATATTTCTAGGTATTTTTGGCATATTTGAAAAATCTAAAAAGAGTACTTCTGTGTATTTGTCACCTTTGTTCTTATTTGAAAAATCCAAAAAGGGTACTGTGTTTATTTGAAATATCCAAAAAGTGTACTTGTCCACTACATTGCAAAATTAAAAACCACTAAAAAGACAATAAAAATCCTTTGATTTTTTAATCACTTACTTTGTTTTTAATAGTGCTCCTTGAGTTCAAACCTGTTCGCCATACTAGGTTAATAAAAGTAACAAAACTATTTGTTTTCATTTCTTGATTCATTATTGGTTTAAATAAATTTTCTCGTTAATTGGGAATCTAGTCTCAGTCACAACGTCATTTAATTAATCAACTTATCTCGAATCTGATTTTGCCCTCAATAAGGGGTCAAACCCATTAGGTGTAAATGGATCCTCAAGAGAAAGAGGGAACCTTATGAGAAGGTAGAGACCAACAAAGCATGGCTCGTATCCATAAGATACACACAAAGAGAAGTCATCGCTTGCAATGAGACTTGCTCCTCAGTGACCTTGCTGGAACCCATTAGAATATTGCTAACAGTAGTTACACAACTTGACCATGACATCTACAAGATGGAAGTCAAGATTGCATTCCTCTATGAAATCCTCACAAAGGATATTCATATGAAGTAGCCCCAGGGCTTCATAGTTGAGGAATGAAAAGTATGTAAGAGAACTCCATCGGTGGACTAAAATAAGCTTCTAGTAGTCGGAACATCAGATTTGATGAATTATAAAGGTTGTAATTTCATACAAAATCTTGATGAACCATGTGAAGCTTAGTGGGAGTGCCATTGTATTCATCGTACTAAATGTAGATAATATCCTAATCAATTGAATGTTATAAGGATGATAATAAGTGTTTTATAATCTTCTTGTTCCATATCTTGACATGAAAGATTTCAAGTATACCTCTTAGATCTAATTTTGAAGATGTTCAGAAGTAAAGAGAAGAGGATATTGAGACCGTCACACTAGTAGTACTCCTTGGACATGTTCCATTTTTTAGGAAAAGTCCAAATAAAGGCTTCTTCCCTTAAGATATTGTGTTGATCCATCTGAAGGAATAACACCTCAAAGAAGTTGAGGAAGTGAATGCTAAAGACGCTTGCCATTGTGCATAGGTTATTAGAAGCCTGGTGTATGCTAGATGTGTACAAAAGTCAGATGTCTACCATGTAGTGGGAGTATTAAGTTGTTACTAATCCTGCTATGAAGACAAAACACTTGTTTGCAGTAATATCAATATCTTCGATGATGACAAGACTTTTAGGATAGTGATTTCAAAGTCTTATCTCCAAGAATTTAAGACTTTATATATTGTGATCTAAAAGGGTCTTAACTTCAGATACCTTAAAAGATAGAGATCTCCAGGAATAAGGGTATTCCGATAAGGATAATAGAAATTACATACTTGTTATAACGATTATTGAGTTGTAGTGTCAAACACAATGTAACTGCTTCAACAAAATTGAGTATTGGTTGCATAAGATGCAACATTCGCATTGGATGTGAGCACTGTTACTAAAAGATATGCAAGTACTGTAAAAGGACTTGGTGTGTCTCTTGGGAATAGAGTGACTACTCAGCTTACCAAGTTATTTTTAAATAGCTTTTGACTGTCACATGAGTGTGGGTTTAAAGATTAGCCCATTAATGTCTCTTTGGGATAGTGGGAGATTGTTGGATATGCGAGCTCACGACAATGCCATTATGCAATAAATGTTATTTCAAATATCATTCTCTAATCTGAAATGAAGAATAATTAATTTACATAGTAGATCCCTTAGTACAATCTCTTTTGTTTTTCGGACATAAGGTGAGGTCAGTCCAGGTACTCGATCAACATGGTAGATTAATCGACGTAGTGGTTTGCAAGGAGGTAGTTTGCATGTGCCAGTCAGGCTCCTTAGAGGGGTCAAGTACCCACGAGATCACTTCGATCTTCAAACTAGCGGACTGGACCCCAATCTTTCACCTTTCCATGGTCACCCACACTGTCTTAGGTAGTCAATATAAGCAAAAGCTTCCGAAAGAGATGATTCCCTGAGGGGATCTAGGGTTATGTACCATTGCCATATTATTGATCATACATGTGTTAATTAAATTGTCGAATCATAGGTGTTGGTGCTTGGATGAATATCTAAAGAGTTAGATTGAGGATACATTAAGCACCATAAAATGGTTATTAAGAGATAATCTCCAACCTGAGTAGGAGATGAAAATCCTTTCTCTCATGGGTCAAAATCTAACTGACCACTTGATGCAGGTCCTCTACATATGAATAGAGATTAAAAGGTATTAGATAAGTTAGGTCAAAGAGTTGACCTAACAAGATCGAGATAACCAAGACCTGTGTGATATGATGTCACGATATATGCACGCATCCTCTGACCAGAGACAGATGTGTTACTATATGTTTTAGTATGTACAATTTGCAGACCGATGGGATGGTGATGTAATCAAGGTCTATACACTGGCAAGCTGGTGTGCATACAAGGACATATGACTAATACGATCTCTCAAAGGGATCATACATGCTCATTATTGAACCGATGACATGAGCTCACTCATGAGACATTGGGGATCAAATTTCGTGCATAGTCATCTCGCTTTGGAAGCTTGACTGAATTTGTAGATTTGATATATGCTTCTGAAAAGTATATGAACAATACCTAAGTATGATATATGCTTTTGGAAACTATATGATCGATACCAACTCCTAATGATCAAATGAGAAACATAATGATAAAACATCGAAGAAGACAATCTAAATAGATCTAAAACTTCGGGTTTATTCTAGGTCTTCCAATATATAGAAAGTACAGGTATTAGGAATACCTGAGGGTGATGTGATCATAAATGATTGTCTAATCATGATGCTTCCATTCGAGGTAGTGATGAAACAGGTCTGGATTTTAGTGACTCCTCTTACGAGAGAAGTTATCTAATCTTGGTCCAAATGTTGGACAGTTCTGAATGTGATTTAGATGCAATTAGAAGATAAATTTACGGATTTGATTTAATGAAGCATCTATGAGATGTCCATAAGATCTGGATTTGAAATTTGATCTCAATATCCAAGTCACTACTATACGTGGAACGTATAATCACCATGTCCTTATATCCAAATATCTGCGGAGAAAGCACATTATTCTTGATTGAGTTCAAGGATAATTTCATTATTGATAATGTATATGAGCATTGAGGAAAATTGATAGTTAAATGTGATTTAATTATCATGGATAATATGAATTTGATTCATATTATTTGACCATATAAGGAGAGTTATCTATGATAATTAAATTTTATTTAATTATCAAAGATGTGAATAATATGAATGTGATTCATGTTATTTGGGCAAATGAGAAGAGTCATCTTGGATAATTAAATGTGATTTAATTATCAAAGATATGTTTAATGTGGAGATTGCTATCCATAATAATCATGGATATTATAAATATGATTTATAATATGTTGGAGAGATTTAATTACAAACAGAATTACAAATTACAATTGGTTGTGAATTGGATTCACAATAAACAATTAACTGTAAATTTGATTTGCATATTATTTACATATTATATTGGATATATGAATATGATTAATATTTATCAATGACATCATTTATTTTTTTCACAAATTTAATTTGAATTATTTTTATGAAGATAAATGCAATAATATTTTTTTCATTTTAATATATATAATAAATATATTAAGGAAGGCAAAACCACCAACAGAGGTGGTCGTCCACCTTGATCAATTCAAAGGGGACGACTACCCTTTATTTTGGAGGGTGGTTGCCTCCCTTATTATCTATTTATTATAATTGAAATTAAAATGAATTAATTAGTATCTTGATAAAGGAATATATTTAATTTATCTTTATTAAATTAGTTGTTGCAAATTTATAGCAACAAATCATGGCCTTTGACTAATAACATCTTAATCTAAACTATTAGGTTAAGAGGGCACATGGATTGAGATCCATGTATATCTAACTAGTATAAAATGAAGGGTATCCCTTGCCTTTTAGACTACATTATTCCATGATCAATTAAACTCTCTCCATATCTCTCTCTCATATTCTCTACACACACCCCCCTCTCTCATTCGGGCTTGTTTGGTTACTGGGATAGGGTGGGTTGGGGTATCCACTTGTGAATAGTAGGTGTTTGTACGGTTATGAGGGTTGGGAGAGGGTTGGGCTAAGGAATGTGATGTGATATCACCTTGACTTGTGATGGATTTCCAACCCAAGATTGGAGGGGGATACACCGATGTACCCTAGGGTACCCCAATAACCAAACGGGCCCTTAGAGTTGTTGTCCACCCTAGACCCTAAAGAGGGTCATCGTCGTCGCCATGCCATTGTATCATCACTTCGACCACTCGTGGATCTCAGTCTCCTTAGGTGCACTTCGCTCATGAATAAGACGTCAGATCTCGTGAGAAGATATCAGGAGATTCACCGCTTGAATCATCAATCTGGATTGCGAGGAGCACGCATTTCACCAACACGCTTGCAAGTGTCTCCTCCGTTAGATCGAACTTGAGATAGGAGGTCTCTTTGTTTAGATACTCGATCGCAACCATGCTTCAAGAGGTAACCCTAATACTTGTTTGTCATTTATATGAAACGATCCAAAAAGTATTCTAGGATCATGTGGTTTCATCGTTCAATTTTTTTAATTCGTTGCCCCGAGCGACTAGTATGATTAGTCGCTCTTGATCGCATATGATGTGATCATCATGCTTCTGTGATGCACTTAAGGATATTTTCATATCCTTCAAGTTGTATCAGAGCCATAGGATGGAGGTTTCAGATATGATCCAACAACCTAAGATGACATGCGTATTTTTCGTTGTGCGGATTTTCATAACTTATTGTTCATGCGGCCCTATTTTGTGTGATTTTTTCACCATTTTTAAGTGCCTCAAAACATGAGTTTATCATTGAATTATGTTCCCCATCTTAGTAGAAAATCGTATGACTAGAGTTTGCGTGATTTTGAATCTGTTTTCTCAAGTTATGACCGTTTTAGTAGACACGTGTCCACTGTTACAAGAATGGTATTTTAGAATGTAATAAAGAGATAACCACAGTTTTAAAATACCTAGAAAGTTGTTTCTATCACTTATTCTGTTGCAAATCAAATTAGCAAATCAAGGAAATTTAGTTTGCATTTGGAGTTTATTTTCTCATGATTTGTTAGTTTTAGTAAACATGTGCCACTACTGGAAACTTAACAAATTTGAATAAGAATCATGTGATTTTCAGTCAATTAGTTCATAGAAATTAATGGTTAATCTCCTTAAATAATTAGCTATTAAATATTTGTGAAATATTTAATAATGATTATTATCTTTGAATGACCATGACAAACATGGTATGATAATTGATCTTGATCAATTTGGTTATAATGAACTTTCCAACAAACATTGAAACTCGAATAGAATTGGGGATTTGATTAGAAAATATCTCTATAATATTAATCAAAATGATTTTGATAAATATTATATTGTTTAACATAGGTTGAAAGAACAATTATTATCTCAAATACAAAATGATCAAATCGCATTATCTTGACCTGAGGCGGATATGGTTTCTAGTCAAGGATTGATGGGGTAGCAGGTTGCTCTGTGAGCGGGCTGTCCCACATCCTCTGCGTACTGGCCATGACAACATATAAGGAAATGATAATGCTTGAAGAGATTAGGATGTATTTTTCTGATTACTAAAATTTGAATAATACATATTTTTGAGATTAAACCATCCTTCAAGTAACAATCAAGATTATTTGTTGGTTAATAAATTGGATTGATAATTGATATAATACGATTGAATTAGTTATATCCAATTAAAATACTCTATTATCAATAGTGTTGTTATTTCCCCTTGTAATAATTTATTATGTGAATATTATTCATAATAATTAATGAAAATTTGAACATAACATGGAGGTAACATAAGTGACATCCATGTTCTTCCGTCAAGGTGAAGGGTTCCATCGCCAACGATTGTATGTAGGAGACGCATGCCTGAAGTGACAACTCATGTATACAAGCTCATCTGGATCAGGCTCTTTGCTTCTCGAAATAGTACGACTGTATGCATAATGAGCGTAATATCGGCTCCTCGTATTATTGGGGTGATATTGGATTGTGCATAGCAAGTTCTATTACTTTTGACGGTTAGTTCAATTAATGATGGGTCAACATCACCTTAGGGGTGGTGGGCTCGGGTGTTAAAGGCCAAATTAGGCAATGCAAGTTGGACTTGCAAGGCGGAATGAATTCCCGCTTCATTTTATCCGAGTTACAGTTTCTCATACTATTGGGATGTAACAAAGATAAGAAAGGAGATCCCATTTCTTGCTTGAGATATAATGGTAAGTACATGTATCATACATTGAAACCGATTAAGGGAATGAACTTTTAGTATTGGCAAGGCAAGATAACTTTGATATAAAATCCTAAATCAAAGTAAAATATTTATTTATGCAAATTATCTTATTTCGGATAACCTACATTAAACCTACTCAAAACTATACTCAATAAGAACAAGTAAATATCATGGATTGGATCCATAATCAAGATATCATCCTTGCAATCTGACACATAATGTATGTGGTTGCAATGTGCAAGTTTCCTAATAATAATGAGGAATGACAATTAAATATACAATAGGACAACAACCTAGGGTTTGTATGTCTCTATAGTCTTGATCTCTCATCGAGTGTGCTTTGTAAGTATTATGTCGATGATGATCGTAATTACGAAAATCCTTTTAAAACCTAAGATGTTTTTGCAGACATATGTGTTATAAACATTTAATCATGAATGACATGGTTTACTACATTTTCCATAATGGTGGCTCGATAAGAGATGATGTACTCAAAATGTTTGAGTACATGCCTGAACCAAAAGTCTATAACAGTTAATATGGATATAGATACGATGAGTGACATCAATTTACTATATATAGTCTAGTCATTCATTAAGCTTCATAATATTCATATTTTATGAATTGGATGAAGCATTTAAAAATGTTGAAATACTCTTATATTAAAATCTTTTGAATTTAACATAAGAGATCCTTTGTCTTAAGAAATGATTGTTTATAGATAAAGTGAGCGCAGTGGAAGCTTGGGTCTGACTCATGTAGGAAGGAAAGTCAAAGAGTTGATTGTACTTCTATGACTTCCATATGGCATCCAAAAAGCTGGATGAATGCTAATACCACAACAAGACGATGTATTGATAGTATGACTATCTCGACTATCTAAGATCCTTAAGAAGAATCTGTGCATCAGAATATTATACATCTACATATAATCATTGAAATTAACTTGCTTATTGGATACGATCAAAGTCTAAAATTATATCTCATTCTTCTAATAACACTTGCAATTGGTAGCATATGTTTTAGAAGACTGGAAAATTTGATCTTAAGGATTAATAGCCATCCACATGGATGCTGATGCAATTGTTGCAACAATATCCATTGGATAGATAGACTACGTATTTCAGTGAAAGGGCCCTTAGTCTTACAGAATGTCTCTATAACCTAAATATTAGAATACACTCATTGTCTATTTCTAAATGTTAGAAATAAACATGTATTCTGGAATAGACCTATCATAAAGAGTTATGATGGACATATTTCAGATAGTAATCAAACATCTACTCTACTAAATTGGAAAATCAATGAATGGTTCTTTAACATTTCTTGATATGATAATTAAACCATAAAAGATCAATAGGAGGACGAAGATAATTTGATAATGATCTGACATCAAGCCTTAGACATAAGTATGTTGACGAGATCAATAGACTAGTAAGAGATGAAACTTTAGACTGTCTGAAATTTCAAATCTTACATACTTGTGAATATTGTATACAAAGTAAAATGTCCAATGCACTCTTCTCTGAGAATGGTGTAAGATGCCAAGGTATTAAAGATCTCATACATATTGATGTATGTGTATTATCTATATCATAATAAACATTAATGGTATGTGATATCTATTAATGATTATTCATGATATAAGATTTATTCCCTTCACCTTAGAAACTTTTCAAATGTTCAAAGATTTAACAATTTTGGTTTAGAATAAAAGTTTGAAGGTAGATGAAAGAATTTTATCTAATCAAGGTAGCAAGTACATATTAGATGAACTCAATTAATACCTTATGGAGAAAGGAATATCATTCCTAGCTCGCTCCTCCTAATACACCTAAACTCGATAGAGTTGTAGGGAGATGCAATTGGATCATGAGTGACATGATTTGATCAATGATGAATCTTAGCATAATTACCTCTTCGTTTCCTGGTATATATGTAGTAGAGAATACAATATATATCCTTAATAGAATTCCGTACAGATCTAAACCTGAAAACCCTCATAAGCTATGGTTTAGAACTCTATCCAAGTGTTGGACACTTGAGGATTTAGTGTTGCTTGGTACACAACCTTATCATGGATGCAAGTAAGCTGGAATCTAGCACCTGAGAGTGCTATTTCATTGGGAATGTAAAGGATGGCATTGGATACCGACTTTAGGACATTAAGATTATTAAAAGATTTCATCTCCAAGGATATGATTCTTAGATAATCACTCTCTTGATTATCAAGATGAAAATGAAGTGAAGGAACTCATTTAATCTTGAGAAGATAATGAGGCTCTTGAAATTGAAATCTAAAAGGAAATTAAAGATGAAACACTCATATCTCTTCAAATGAGTTTGAGGATGGATTCCATGTGTTAGTTAAGTCTGACAATGATATGATTTCATATGATAAAGCTTCTTAGGATCATGACATGGAGAGATGGATGTTAGAAATAAATTCTAAGGTAGACTTCATATACAAGAGTTGTTTATGGACCCTCGAGGATCCCCTTGTAGGGGGTCAAACCCATTAGGTGTAAATGGATCTTCAAGAGAAAGAGGGAACCTGATGAGAAGGTAGAGACCTAGAAAGCACGGCTCATATCCCTAAGATACACACAAAGAGAAGACATCACTTGCGATGAGACTTGCTCCTCAATGACCATGCTTGAACTCATTAGAATATTGCTAACCGTAGTTACACAACTTGACTATGACATCTACAAGATTGAAGTCAAGATTGCATTCATCTACGAATTCCTCACCACGGATATTCATATTAAGTATCCCCATGGCTTCATGGTTGAGGAACACAAAGTATGTAAGAGAACTCCATCGATGGACTCAAATAAGCTTCTAGTAGCCGGAACATCAAATTTAATTAAAGGTTATGATTTCATACACAATCTTGATGAACCATGTGAAGTTTAGTGGGGGTGCCATTGTGTTCATCGTTGTACATGTAGATAATATCCTAATCATTTGGAATGGTAAGTATTTTATAATATGCTTGTTCCATACCTTGAGATGAAAGATTTCAAGGATACCTCTTAGATCTTAGTTTTGAAGATTTCAGAAGCAAAGAGAAGAGGGTATTGGGATCGTCACACTAGTAGTACACCTTGTACATAATAAAGTCTTCCTTCCCTTAAGATATGGTACTGATCTATCTAAAGGGTAACACCTCAATGAAGTGGAGGGAGTGAATACTAAAGCTGCTTGCCCTTGCGCATCAGTTATTAGAAACTTGATGTATGCTAGATGTGTACAAAAGTCAGATGTCTGCCATGCAGTGGGATTAGTAAGTTTCTACTAATCCTTCTATGAAGATAAAATACTTGATTGCAGTAATATCAATATCTTCAATGATGAAAAGACTTTTGAAATAGTGATCTCAAAGTCTTATCTTCAAGAACATAAGACTTTATAAATTGTGATCTAAAAGGGTCTTAACTGTAGACACCTTAGGACATAGAGATCTCTAGGAATAAGGGAATTGTGATAAGGATAATAGAAATTACATACTTGTTATAGTTATTATTGAGTTGTAGTCTCAAAGACACTAGAACGACTTCAACAAGATTTAGTATTGGTTGCATAAGATGTAACATTCGCATTGGATGCGAGCACTGTTACTAGGAGATATGCAAGTACCGTAAAAGGACTTTGCATAGTCTCTTGGTAACAGAGTGACTTGTCAGCTTACCAAGCTATTTTTAAATAGCTTATGACTGTCACATGAGTGTGGGTTTAAAGATTAGCCCATTAATGGCTCTATGGGCTAGTAGGTGATTGTTGGACATTAAATCCCACGGTGAGCCATTATGTAATAAATGTTTGCAAATATCATTCCTTGATCTGAAATGAAGAATAATTATTTTTGATTATAGACACCTTAGTACATCTAGGGTTATGTACAATGGTCATCTTAATGATCACACAACTGTTGACTTAATTGTTGAATCATAAAAGCCGATGCTTGGATGAATATTGAAAGAGTTAGATTTAGGACTCATCATGCACCGTCAAATGATTATTAAGATATCATCTCTATCCTGAGTAGGAGATATCAATCCTTTCTCTCAGATTGATATCTATCTGAACTCTTAACGCAAGTCCTCTATTTAGGAATGGATATTCAGAGGTGTTAGATAATTATGGTCAAAGAGTTGATCTAACGAGATCGAGATAATGAAGAACTATATTGTATGCTATCACGATATAGGCACGCATCCTCTGATCGGAGATATATGTGTTACTATATGTTTGAGTATGTACATTTGGCAGAACGATAAGTAGATGATCTAATCAAGGTCCATACACCAGTGAGCTGGTGTGCATACAAGGGCATATGAGTAATATGATCTCTCAAAGGGATCATACAGGTTTATTACTCAACCGAAAGACATGAGCTCACTTATGAGATATTGGAGATCAAATTCCATGAACAACCGGCTCGCTTTGGAAGCTTGACTGAATTTGTAGATTTGATATATGCTTTTGAAAAGTATATGATCAATAGCTAGTATGATATATGATTTTGGAAAGTATATGATGGATACCAACTCCCAATGGTCAAATGAGAAACTTAATGATAAAACCCTGAAGAAGACTATCAAAATAGATCTAAAACTTTGGGTTTATTCTAGGTCTTCCAGTATGCAATATGTAAAGGTATTAGGAATACATGAGGGTGATGTGATCATAAATTGTTTTATAACCATGACACTTCCATTCCGAGAGAACGATGAAAGGGGTCTGGATTTTAGTGACTCCTCTCACTAGGGAAGTAATCTAATCTTGGTACAAGTGTTCATCAATAATATGAATGTGATTCAAATGCAATGAGAAGATTAGATTTATGGCTTTGATTTAATCAAACATCTATGGGAGGTCCCCAAGATCTGGATTTGAGATTTGATATCAATATCCAAGTTACTATGTATGGAACATATAATCACCCTATCCTTATCTCCAAGTACTCGTGGATAAAGTGCATTATTCTTGAAAGAGTTCGAGGATAATTTCATTGTTGATAATGTGTCTGAGCATTGAGGAAAATTGATTGTTAAATGCGATTTAATTAATTTAATGGATAATATGAATTTGATTCATATTATTAGGCCATATAAAGAGAGTTATCTATGATCATTTAATTTTAATTAATTATCAACGATGTAAACAATGGGAATGTGATTCTTGTTATTTGGACACATGAGAACAGTCATCTTAAATAATTAAATATGATTTATTTATCAAAGATTTGATTAATGTGGACATCTCTATCCATAATAATTATGGATATTATAAATATGATTTATAATAAGTTGGAGAGATTTAATTGTATATCGAATTACAAATTATATATTGTTGTGAATTGGATTTACAATAAACAACTAATTGTAAATCTGATTTACATATTATGTTGGATATATGAGTATGATTTATATTTATCAGTGGCATGATTGATGTTTTCACAAATTTGATTTTGAATTATTTTTGTGAAGATAAATGCAATAATAGTTGTTGCATTTTAATATATAGAATAAATATGTATTAAGGAAGACATAACCACCAACAAAGGTGGTCATCCACCTTGACCAATTCCAAAGGGGGCACCCTTTTTTAGCGGTGGTGATTACTTCCCCTATTATCTATATATTATAAATGAAATTAAAATGAATTAATTACTATCTTGATGAGGGGATATAATTAATTTGTTTTAAATAAATTAGTTGTTGCGAATTTTTAGCAATAAATCATGGCCAATGATTAATAACATGTTAATCTAATCCGTTGGATTAAGAGGGCACATGGATTGAGATCCATGTACATCCAACTAGTATAAAAGGAAGGGAAGTCCTTGCCTTTTAGAAAACATTATTCCAATAGGATTTAAACTCTCTCTGTATCTCTCTCTCTCATATTCTCTACACATGCCCACTCTCTCTCTCTCTCTCTCCTTAGAGTGGTCATCCACCCTAGACCCTAGAGAGGGATGTCGTCGTCGCCGCGCCATTGTGCTCCCGCTTTGACCACTCGTGGATCTCCGTCTCCTTCAGTCCACTTCCCTAGACCCTAGAGAGGGATGTCGTCGTCACAACGCCATTGTGCTCCCGCTTTGACCACTCGTGGATCTCCGTCTCCTTCAGTGCACTTTGCTCATGAACAAGATGTCAGATCTCATGAGACGATATCAGGGGATTCGTCGCTTGGATCATCAACATAGATTGTGA
This sequence comes from Ottelia alismoides, assembly GCA_037367405.1. Lineage (NCBI taxonomy): Eukaryota > Viridiplantae > Streptophyta > Magnoliopsida > Alismatales > Hydrocharitaceae > Ottelia > Ottelia alismoides. The sequence goes on along the minus strand of JAZKJV010004644.1, from coordinate 239,325 downwards.
AGAGCTCGTGTTTTATGAACACACTCGCAAGCATCTCCTCCTTTGCATCGGGCTTGAGATTGGAGGTCTCTTCATTTAGAGACTCGATCGCAACCATACTTCAAGAGGTAACCCTAATACTTGTTTGTGGTTTAGATGAAATGATCCAAGATTTGTTCTTGGATCATGTGGTTTCATCGTTCATTTTTTTTAAATTATGATGCCCTGAGCTACTACTATGACTAGTCGCTCCCGATCTTATATGATGTGATTCTCACACTTCTGTTATGAACTTAAGGATCTTTCCATATCTTTTACCGACCGCATCAATGAGTAGATCCAAATCCCATTGGTCTACAAACACTTTGAGCAGAAGACGAAGCTCCATTTGCTCCTCCCCAACTTCCACGAGAATTCCAACGAGGAGCCGTACATCCATCTATAGCAGTTCGTCTGCATCTGTAGTATCACGTTGTTGGATGTGATTTTCATGTTTTTATATATGATGTATTACGTACAAGTGTCGTCGCAACCCCATAAAGTGTCAACAAAGAAATTATTTTGATTCTTAAGTCGAAATAAATAAAAAATGTAGCAAGAGAATTTTGTTATTTAATTTACCTGCATAGCAACAGGATCAAACTCAAGGAGGCTACATATGCTGAGGGTTATTTTAATAATTGAAAAATCAATGAAAAGAATAAGAAATCTCAATGTACACTATGTTTGGTTTCTTTTTAATTTATTTTTTTATTTTGTAATTTTTATATTTTTTTTAATTTTTATATTTTCTAATTTTTATTTTTTAGTGGTTTTCAGTTTTCAAAATTTTAATTTTTAAGAAAATAATTTCCAAAGAAATTTTATAAAAAAAATCAAGGTCTATTTCTATTTTTAAAATATAGTAAAAATGATAAAAAGTGCCAAAAGAAATTTTTTTAGTGTTTAATATAACTTTACTATTTTTAGTGATTTTTGGATGATTTTTAGAATTTTTAAGATTTTTAAAATGAATAAAAATAGGAGAAAAATCAAACAACGAATAGATGGGAATATTTTTCAAGTTAAAAATATCAAACAAAATAAAAAATTACTAAACTAATTTTTCTTAAAAATTATAATAAATAATCTACAAAATGAAGTGAAATCACAAACTTTTTAATTTTCTGCAATCTTCTATGATTTTTATAGGGTTTTTAGTATTTTGCATTTTTTAGGTTATAAAAACAATCAAACGTGAAATTTGCATTGGAAATAAAATATACAAAAAGAAAACTCCTCTATTTTTTAGAATTTTTGACGCAATAATCAAATTTTACGAATTTTCCAATTTTAAACAACGAAAAATGCGATGTTTTTTTTTGAATAATATCAACTGACATTAAAATGCAATGAAAAATTTTACACTATGAAGAAGAACACAACAAGAACATAACATGATTTGTCTAGAATTTATTGACTATAAAAACATTTATTTTAATGATAAAAGCAAGAAATTCAAGGTCTAGACTACAAGGAATAAAATGTAGTTATATAAAGTTTTTGTATTAAAATGTAACAAAAAATCATGAAGGAAATAATCACAATTTACCTGATGAATGAGTACAAAGCACGTGATTAGATGCCGGCAGGGCTGAATTTTGCAATTCTTAGAAAATCAGGGGGAGGTGATTGTAATTTACACCAAATAAAAAATATAGGGTTGAAGTTCTCTTTGTTCTTTCCTCGTTTCTCTTTCCTTCGGTCAAAAGGAGGCGACAACGAGTGTGGCAAGCGATGGGAGGCTCTTCACGGTGGTCGCGTTCTTTCCGCGGGTGGATCAGGCGGCATGCTTCTCTTCCATGTAGGCGGAGGAGAGACGAAGATGTGCTCCTTCATGCGGCGTGGGTACGGCTACTCTAGGAGGTGGGGAGGTCGACGGAGGTATGACTCCTGGCGGTGGATGGGTGGAGTTCCAAGCTCTAGGATAAGCGGTTGCATTGCCTCCCGATTTTTTTTGTGAAATAGCAAATGATACTTCTTTCTTCTTTTTCATCTTTTTTTTGAAATTCATATACCACCAATAAAATTAAGTACAGAAGAAAACTGACTTTAGCTCGACCCGCTCGGTCCACAACAATCAATTAAACAAGGATTAGTGGGTGAGGAGGTTCCGACAAATGTGATGGAAGGGAACCGTGTCTCCGGCCACCGTACGTAGCCAAAGGTGAGAGATCGTGTAAGATAGAACGTGAGGCGATCAGGAATCAGAAAATGATATGAGATCGGTAATCGGAGGCAGATGAAATCATGATGAATAATTAGAAAAGATTAACTATGATTTCGAAAACATAATGGTGAAATTAAAACTAAAATTAAGCCTAAAATTATCTAATAAAAGACGAGAAATAAAGTGGACCTCACCGTGGGAGCAGATGAATGCAGTGAAGGCCTCGACGAAGGTTGCCTCGTTGTCACCATATGACTCGGAGGCTAGGCATCTTTCTACAACAAGATTGCTCTTCGAGATTAGGCTCATCTCACCAAAGGATTTATAAAGTTGGAATGAGGGAGGAGGAGCTAAATTAATAGAAAAAGAATTTTAATTTCAAAAAATGAATTACGGAGAGGGAAAAAAGGAAAGATGTTAATGGTGAAATTAAATAAATGTAATTAATAAATAAAATAATATTCGAAATTATATTAATTAAAATAATAATAAATACCAATAACTTAATGAGACACCTTAATGGTGGGTTAATTAAGGAATTAATTAAATTATATACATAAGGTATATTAATTACATAATTAATTAAATAAAGAAACTATCTTTGAAATTAAATAATAAATGTTAGTTATATAATTTTTTATGGTGGTTATTTAAGGAAATTAATTATATACATATAATATATACATATGGTACATTATGTACATAGTTAAATAAGGAAATTATGTTATTCTATGTTCTATAAAATATTTTTATTTTTATTTCTATTTTAAATAATTATTAAAAAAATTCAATTATTTACAAATACATTATGTATAAAAGTAAATATGGTTAAATATATATTATAAATAAATATTAAAATTGTAAAAACAACCCCCGAAAACCATTTTTCAAATTGTAACTCCAAAAATATGAAACCATTTCCATTTTTAAATTATTTAATTTAAAATACGTTGGAAGTGAGTTTGATTCAACTCGAGTTCATATGGAGCTGGAATTGGTCTTTCTATCATCGCTTTACAGCTTTTTCCAAATGTGGTTACTTTTATTCAGTACGTGATTTTATTTTGCAATTATTTTTATTATGTAGAAAATGTTTTTATTTACAACTTCCGTTAAGAAAATTATTTAATTTGAGGTCAATTTTATGGACAAATAGTGTAAGTTTTATACAAATATACATAAAATAAATTCAAAATAAAGAAAGAAAAGTATTTGCAAATTTTGTTTTGAATTTTCTGATTAAAGACCCTATCTCCCCCTATTAAATTCCTGGTCGATCAGGTCAAGTCTTAACCTTCCCTTAGGGTTCGGGTTAGCATGTATCTATTACATATATAAATCTTTTTTGTCCTTTTTTTCTTTTATTTATTTATATTTTTATTTTAGGTTAAAATAGTAATAAATGAACAATATTTACATACATATGTAAGTTAGTAAGAATCCGAATTTGGTAATAGATACAAGTGTTTAATAATAGATTTTAAGCTAAGATAAATGAATAAAGATTGTGAAATGCATATTCATTACCCCCTATACTTTACCTTTGCCAGTCCCTTAGCAAACACTTATTTGAAAGAATAAGTGAATAAAATTAAAAGAAAGGAAAAATAAAGAAATTAAGACATTATTGAGTATAAAATTTATATTCATAAAGTTGTAGTATGGAGCTCTGTCAGACCTTTGGATTATTAGTGTGGCGGAACCTTAGTTAGAAATGGATTCAAAACCTAACAGCCTTTTACGTTCCACAAGACTCCTATTCAGGTCGCTTCAACAGTCAGGTCATAACAAGTCTACATACACAAATTCTTATGACTATGAATCTATACTTGTACGATGTAAGTGAATTATATCTTCCAATCTCAAAAGTAGCAGCGAACCAACCTTTCTCAACAAGGTAACTCTAGTCCCCCAGTCTAGCAACACTTTCCTCGAGGAGCGAGGATATTCTCTTCTATGATAAAGTAAAACCAGCTCAAGAAGAGGAGACAGAGAAAAGAATGGACGGTAATCAGTATAGCTACCTATCCTTGGATGCATGACCAATGTAGCAAAGTCATCCATCTGCAAACTTACAAAAATTTTACTTTGAAGGTCTTCTCATTTTTCTATACTTTTATATACACTCCAGCAAGCATTTTACTTTTCAATCAGACCTGTCCACTTCTTTAGATTCTGCATTTTTTACTTTTTTCAAATATATACACGGTGCAGCATGCAAATAAGGAGTTTTTCCACTTGAGCTAGTAGACTATCCCTCTTTTGAAGCATTATTGCAACCCCACAGCATCATGTCTTTAGATCTCAATGCTACTAGATCACGTTTAGATGCACTACCCTCCTTAGAGGAAGACTGATATTCCCACTAGTTGTTACATACTCGTATGCTACCCAAAGATAAAAGATTTTGCCTCTTGACTACCTCCTCAATGAAGAGTTACGTGTAGAGTGCTTGTAAAAGATAAGCAATGGTCTAGAAGAATCATGCGTGTGTTGTTAGATATCAACTTAGACTACTCAAGAAGACATGTGAACATAGTCTTATGGACTCAAAGAATTAAGTCACTAGGACCTTAAAAGTCTTAACTCCATTTCTTATAAAGTTCCTTTGAAATTAAGTGGATTAAGGTCCAACTAAGCCTTATTCTTCAATTTTATTCCAGACTTAATTTAATGTTAAAATTATCCTGAAAAATGTACAAGCAAATGCAAGAAATATATACAAAAAAATTTGAGGTTTTTTAAAGAAAAAGGGTTAGTAAAATATATACAAGGATATGCACGATTTATACAAAAATTCCTTTCTTTCTTTATTTTAAATTCATTTATTCTTTTTTAAATTTTTTTATTTTTTAAGAGGAAAATTTTTTATTTTTGTTTTTTTAATTTTTTATGTTTGTATGTTTTTTATTATTAATATGGAAGGTGACCAAAGTCTATATATGCACGTGGATTTTATTCATTTACATACATATCACAAAAATAATCATATTTTTAAAATATGAGTTATGTCTATAGTATATAGATAATATATATGACACCCCCTATACATAGCTCAAACTTTGTCCTCATAGTGATCAAAGAGCTGCAAAGGAAGACATAACTCGTGCTATGTATAGAGAAGTGAAAAGAACACTATGCAACAACGACTCAAAGAATGAATAGAAGTCAGTGATCCCCCCTATACTTAGGATTAATTAATTCTAATTTTAAAACATTGTACAAGAGAGAAAAACCAAGGAAAAGAATTGACGGACTCAACGATTCGTCTAGCCCCTCTATACATAGGGTGGAATAGCCCTATATATAGAATATCAACAAGTTGGGGGACAAGCGAGAGATCAGAAGACTAAAAACACAAAAGAGACGATATGGACAACATTAGTCTCCCTATACATAGGGCAGAGTATGAACAAGAGTGATGAACAGGACGAATATGAAGAACATAAATCATTCACCCCCCCCCCCCATACTTAGGATAGAGTACATCCTAAGTATACCACACATATATACACAAAAAAGATGTGAATGATAAATGGAAGAAGGAAGGAGCAAATCAGGACGAAACACACACACACACACACACACACACACACACACACACACACACACACACACACACACACACACACACACACACATATATATATATATATATATATATATATATATAAGGTAGACATTGTTGAGGTGCCTCTCAATAAGCGCTAGAGTTTACACCCCTAGCTGGGCGCAAAGGCTAGGACAATGAAATATCAAGGTTCAGGACGGCATCTGTAATTCGAATACTGTATTGTCATTGTTATCTTGGTGTGAGAACAACAACGTGGTCAACAGTGTGAACGATGACACCCATATAAGCAATAGAGGGTGTTTGCTACTGGGTAAACAGAAGAGAAAGTCAAGTCAGGCACCAGTAGCAGAAATAGAATATTTTCTCATGGTTAGAGTATAGTGAATGTGTGGAGCCTAAAAAATAGAACGTGAAGAAAGAAGGATCAATCACATAATCCTCCACATAAATCACCGTCCCAAAAATATGGAAGGTCAAGGTCAAGAGACTCAAAAAGATAGCAGATGTCCGATGCATGTAATAGAGAGAAATCAAGTATAGCATCGAATGACTCAAGGGTTGGCTCATCCTTATGAGAGTCATCAAGGAGAGAAGAAATACCGAGCTCAGAAAAATTAGAAGACTGGGATGTACAACCTGGGAGTGAAACTAAGTACAAAAAACACACCGTTCATAGATAAGCCTCAGGGATATGTGAGAAATCAGGATGATTCGAGGAAGAAAATGAATGATTATACTTAAATAATGGGTTCTCTCTCGAAGTAAAAGAAAAATCGTCCAATGGATCAGAAACATAAGGCTCTAGAAATCTTGCTCAAGATCAAAGAGATTTTTGACCTGCCAGAATGAAGGGATATGAGATAGGGAAATGTTGGGAAGCATTTGGCCGTCAATGTGAAGGGTGGGAGGGAGGGATTAAGGGGAATGTGGCTGCTAATGATCTAGAGAGAAAAGATCATAACTAACTCAACACCAAGCACAAACAAACACAATGTAGACCTCCAATTCACCAACTCAACGCAATGTGAAGATTGTGAAGGATCGGTCAATTATCTTGTCAATTTTAGAGTTAGGTGATCAAACACAAAGTTGTACAAACATGTAGGAAGGCTTGGGATTGGGGTACTAATCCTTAGTGTACGTGTCAAATAAAATGCGAATACAATTAGGAGATTCCTCTCCCAAGACAATGATATGAATCAATTACGTTTAATTTTAAGGGTCCAAGGCAGTCCCAAATTTTTATTTTCGAATTTTCACCTTTTTTATATTTTTGAATAAAAACATGTCGAAAGGATTTTCTGATTCCCTTTATTCATATATCCACATAACAGAGGGAGGAAAATGAAAAGCCGATGCACGAGAAAATATGAGATGCAAATGCTATAGATACAGGTGTGTACTTGACTCCTGCACTCTACATGCAATATGATCTGCACATAAAAATAAAACTAAACTATGTGCAAATGTAAGAGAGAATCGTCCTAAGCAGTAACTTCTATTTGGGAAAAACCAAGTTATTATTTGTTTATATCCAAACGATCTATAGGAGAAGATATTCTTTTAGTGCTATGGACCTAATAACTATCTGGCTCAACCAAATAAAACCTAAGGCTAGGGGCTTCACTCACAGAAAACAAAAAAATATAAAGTCGGAAAAAACAAACAGCGAGAAATAAATAACAATAAAAGCAATAAAAACAACGAGAAAATAGCGATGAGGTCCCCCAAGTGCACTGGCACTTGGAGAAATAGACCCCAAATAATAGTGTCCTTTTACAACAGTTTGAATGATTAAATAAATGCTAAAATCTATCTAAGATATCTACGCTCTAAATAATTGCTCAAATAAATCTTCTGTTCTTCCTCCTACACTCTCATGCGGCTTTAGGGAGAACCAAGCCACCTCTGCTTCGCTAGATTGCACCGACGCTCCTAAGAAAGCCGCCCCAGCTCGTCGAGCCCTCATAAGAAAGAGGAAATATGAAATGTGTAAGAGATACAATTATAAAAATATGAGTAAGAAAAAATGAATTTGAATGATAATGAAAGAATGTAGAAAAAATATAAACAAAAATTTACAACCAAGAATAGTAGGTCAAATGAAAAACCTAATTACCCTTGTTGTGCCTCCCGGCAATGACATCATTTTGTTGGACCTGATTTTCAAGTTTTTGTATATGATATATTATGCACAAGTGTCATGGCAACCCAATCAAGAGTCAACAAAAAATTTATTTTGATTCTCAAGTCAAAATGAATACAAAAAATGTAGCAAGAGAATTTTGCTATTTAATTTATCCATTTAGCAACATGATCGAAGAAGGAGGCTACATATCCCGAGGTTATTCAAATAATTGAAAAATCAATGAAAAGAATAAGGAATCCCAATGTACCCTATGCTTGGTTTCTTTTTAATTTATTTTTTATTTTGAAATTTCTATATATTCTAATTTTTAATTTTTAGTTGTTTTTAGTTTTGTAAATTTTTTTAAGAAAAAAATTTCCAAAGAAAGTTTATATACAAAAATCAAGGAAGTCTATTTTATAGTAAAAATGATCAAATATAAATAATTTTTTTTTGTGTTTTAATATATCTTTACTATTTTTAGTGATTTTTGGATGATTTTTCAAATTTTTGAGATTTTTAAAATCAATAAAACTGGAGAAAAAACAAATAGCGAATATATAGGAATTTTTTCAATTTAAAAAATCAAACAAAAAAATCAGTGAATTTATTTTTCTTAAAACTATAAAAATTATCTACAAAAAAGAAATTAAATCACAGTTTTTAGAATTTTCTACAATGTTCTATCATTTTTAAAAGTTTTTTTAGTATTTTGCAATCTTTTAGGTTTTTAAAATAATTAATGCATGAATTTTGCACAAGAAATAAAATTTCATAAAAACGAAAACTATTATTTTTTTTAAATTTTTGACGCAATATTTAATTTTTAATGAATTTTCCAATTTCGAACAGTGAAAAATGCGATGTTTTTATTTTTTAATAATAACAAATGATAGTAAAATGCAATGAAAAATATACACTATGAAGAAGCACACGATAAGAACATAACATGATATTTCTAGAATTTATTTTTCCTAAAAACTATAATAAATTATCTACAAATAGGAAGAGAAATCATAATTTTTGGAATTTTTGCAATTTTCTATGATTTTTAAACAGTGAAAAATGTGATGTTTTTTATATTTTATTATAGTAAAATGCAATGAAAAAATTACATTATGATGAAGCACATGACAGGAACATAACATGATTTTTCTAGAATTTATTAACCATGAAAAAAAATTTTTTTAATGATAAAAGCAAGAAATTCAAGGTATAGACTATAGGGAGTGAAATGTAATTACTCAAAGTTTTTGCACTAAAGTGTAACCAAAAATAAAATGCGGAAATAGTTGCAATTTACCCAATGAATGCGTACAAAGCACGTGACTGGATGCCGGTAGGGGTGGATTTGCAATTCTTAGAAATTCTGGGGGGGGGGTTGATTGTAATTTACCTAAAATAAAAAAACTAGTTGAAGTTCTCTTCGTTCTTTCTTTGTTTCCCAGCAAAGGGGGTACCGCCCCTTCTTCTCTTTCCTCCGATCGAAAGGCGACAACGGTGGGCGTGTTGGGCGATGGCGGGCTCTTCGAGGTGGTCACATTCTTCGCGTGGGTGGATCAGGTGGTGGGCTTCTCCTTTGTGCAGGCAGAGGAGCAGGGGAGAGGTGCTCCTTCGTGCAGGGGGTACGATTGCTCTAGGAGGTGGGGAGCTCGACAGAGGGGCGACTCCATGTGGTGGATAGGTGGAATTCCAAGCTCCAAGACCAGCGACCGCGTTGCAACCTGAAATATTTTTTTTTGTGAAATAGCAAATGATCCTTTTTTCTTATATTTTTTTCCTTTTTTTTTAAATTCTTGTACCTTCGTAAAACCAAATATAAAAGAAAACTGACTCCAGCTCGATGGCTCAGTCCACAATAATCAATTAAACAAGGATTAGTGGGCGAGGAGGTTCCGACAGTTGTGATGGAAGGGAACCGTGTCTCCGACCACCGTACATGGCCAGACGTAAAAGATCGTGTAAGGTAGAACGTGAAGCGACGAGGAATCAAAAAATGGCATGAGATTGGTAATCAGAGGCGGATCAAATCATGATGAACAATTAGGATTGATTAACTACGATTATGAAAAATAACTGTGAAATTTAAAATAAATTTAAACCTAAAATTTTCTAAATAAATGATGAGAAATAAAGTGGATCTCACCGTGGGAGCGGACGAACGCCATGGTGGTCTCGATGAAGGTCGTCTCGCTGTCACTGGACAGCTCGGAAGCTCCTCTAACCAAAGGATTGATCAAGTTGGAATGAGGGAGGAGGAACCAAATAAATACAAAGAGAATTTGAATTTCAAAAAATGAATTAATGGAGAGGAATTAAAGGAAAGATGTTAATGGTGAAATTAAAATAATTAACTTAACAAATAAAATAATTTTTGAAATTATATTTTTTCAAATAATAAATACTAATAACTTAATGAGCCACCTTAATGGTGGGTTAATTAAGGAATTAATTAAATTATATACATATGGTATATTATTTACATAATAAATTAAATAATAAATGATTTTCATCATTTTTAATTAAATAGTAAATGTTAGTTATTTAATTTTTCGTGGTGGTTATTTAAGGAAATTAATTGTATACATATAATATATACATATGGTACATTATATACATAGTTAAATAAGGATATTATGTTATTTTATGTTTTATTAAAAAATTAATTTTAATTTCTATTTTAAATAATTATTAGAAAAATATTTAGAATTATTTACAAATACATTATGTATAAAAACAAATATGGATAAATATATATAATAAATAAATGGTAAAATTATAAAAACCACCCCAGAAAATCATCTTTCAAACCTTAACTCCAAAAATTATGAAACTATTGTCATTTTAAAAATAATTTAAATTATAATATGATGGAAGTGATTTTTATTCAATTCGAGTTCCTATGGAGCGAGAATTGGTCTTTCAATCATCGCTTTACGGCTTCTTCCAAATATGGTTACTTTTATTTTGTACATGATTTTATTTTGCAATTATTTTTATTAATTAAAAAACATTTTTATTTACAACCTCTGTTAAGAAATTATTTAATTTGTGGTCAATTTATGGATAAATAGTGTAATTTTATACAAATGTACACAAAAGAAATTCAAAATAAAGAAAGAAAAGTATCTACAAAATATTTTTTTTGAATTTTCTAATTAAAGACCCTTTCTCCCCCTACGTTATTCCTAGTTGATCAGGTCAAGTCTTGACCTTCTCTCAAGGTTCAGGTCAGCATGTATCTATTACATATATACAGTATTTTATTTTCTTTATTTTCCTTTATTTATTTATTTATGGTAAAATAGTAATAAATGTACAATATTTACACACAATTGTAGGTTAGTAAGAATATAGATTTAGTAATATATACATGTGTTTTATATGGGATTTTAAGCTAAAATAAAGGAATAAAGATGATGAAATGCATATTCATCACATGCACTACCCCAACAACCATTTGGGTGTAGTCAAGATGATTGTCTTCCCATTCAGCCTACAAGGCAAAGTACTCTACTGGATCAACCACATGGGGAAGGTGGTGATAACCTGGGAGGATCTGAAGTCTGCATTCCTGCACAATTACCATCCTCTAGGCCATCTTAATCTCATGCGATTGAAGATTGATAGCATCTCTCAGGGACCCCAAGAGTCCTTTCATGAGACTTGGGAGAGGTTCAGTTATCTGATTGAGAAATGCCCCCACCATTACATACAGAAGACCAACATGGTCCAGCATTTCTTTGGGGGCTTGATGGAGAATAGTTAACGTCTGATTGAAGATGCATGTAGAGGATCCCACTTCAATAAGGACAAGGATGCAGTTTGGAAAATCTTTGAGGAAATGGTTGAAGGAGAGGTCATTCTTTCCTCTTCTTATTCCTTCTAGATTCAGTCGCCACCACAGGTCCACCGCAAGAACGTGAATATGGTTGATACACATGAAGTTGACAGGTGTGACAACTCCGACTTGAGCATCATCGGGAACCCGTTGTGGAAAGTTGATATCATTGAGAAAAGGTCGCAGAACCTAGAGAAGCTCGCTGTGATCGAGAAGCACATGAAGGGCTTAGACAATCTTGATGTTATCATCAAGCAGCTGGAGTTGTTGGTAAACACCATCAGTGCTTGCAATGTAGTGAACACAACATTTGAGCCTACAACAAATAAGAAGGAGAAAACATAGCCACAACTACCTCAGTCGAGTCCCAGTCAACCTCTGGTCCAACACATGTACTAGTGCAAACCCCAGAGCATCTCTGCCATAGATACAAACACAGATGATTGTCTACCAACCATATGAATTCCACTCTCAGTATATAGAGCCTTATTCTCTACCTGCCCACTCATTCAAGAGGTGAATGGCATCTGGAGGAACGACCAGTAGCTGACCCGTCCTTAGTGACAACCCCAGGGTCAGAACCAGACCAACCCGCCATACCATCAACAATAGGGAGGGCACAATTTCTTGCCCAGCCCGGCCCATCCCAGCCTCTACAACAAGGATACACTTCGAGGTAGAACAACTACCAACAATAGTCTGGATACCGCAAACAGTAGTACCAGTAAGTGATTACTCAATATCATCACTAGTACTCCTCCTCGCAGTTCAAACAATACCTATATTTTCCTCCTCCTCCTATATCCTCATAGGTTTACCAGCACCAACCTCCCTCTTACCACCATATTCAATGGTCCCACCAAGCCGAACCCTATAAGGTTGCCCCATCAACTGGGTGATTATCCGAAATTACCCTTGTTAATTCTTGCAAATTAAATATGTTGTTTGTGTTGTAGTCAGGTAATAGGAACCAATAAAGAAATAAACCGCAATTAATTATTTAGTTAGTGTGAGGTGCTTTTTATGTTTATTTAGCATGGGCAAGCCCTAGAGTCGAACTCGAGGAGGCAAAGGAACCACTTATTTCAATGTCTATCAAATTTAATGCATGATTTTCGAGGCGTATTTTTTTGTATTTTTAATGTAATTTTTAATGCAAATGCAAATGTGGCCAATTTTAAGGGCTAAAATGTAATTTTCATTTAAACAGATTCCAAAAATTATGAAATTTGGCCAAAATGCAAACTATTGAAATAATTGTGTTGTATTTTGTTGGAGTTTCTGATGCAATACGATTATTTTATGAATTAAATGGTGCAAACAGTGTGAATCATAATAATTAATTATAATAAATATTAAACCTACTTATTTTCAGAAAATAAAATTATCCAGGAAATATCAGTAGGCGATCTATCTCCGGAAAATCCTAAATCCTAAATATTTGAGATTTAACACTTTTTAAAATTTAAATATTTGAATCCACAAAATGATTTTTATCAGTGCAAAATATTCATGCAAATGCAATGATTTTTTGGGAACAGAGTATAAATCTATGATCGGTGAATTTTTGGCAATTTTTCAAATAATGGTTAATTATCTATGAATTTCAGAGCATTAATCACAGATTACAAAATTATAAATCAAATGCCATAATGTAGAGAAATAGTTGTACTACAAAATGCAAATTTTCAATAATAAAAAGATGCAAAAATATGGTTCGAATTGCATACCAAAGATATGGGTCCATATCCAATATAGAATATGAAATAAAATAAAATAAATAATTCAAGGGTACGGATGTGGATACCTAGACCTAGATGGGGTCAGTCTGCAAAATTTCCAAGGAGCACATGTACAACATGTGCCCTTAGTGGCGGGAGTTTCTTGTTGATTTGGCAGAATCTAGGGTGTTCTTTGCAAAAATCCCCAAGAGAGTGCGGGTCATGTGTTCCCTCCCTACATGTGTGCCTCATGTGGGGAGGGTCTCGGGCCTCACGCATGGTAGGTCGAGAGTGGCCGGTGGAGGAGCACTTGGAGCTTGTTGGAAGGTCTTCGGCCTAAGAAGCAGAGAGGGAGGGGGAGTCATCCCCAATTTCGACAAAGTTGCTGCCTCGGTGGGACAACTGGTGGAGGAGGTTGCAATGTCGTGGGCGAGGTGTTGTAGATGGTTGTAGGAACTCCAAGTGATCGTTGACGAGGGTGATGTGGGAGATGTTTGTTAAGGCGAGGTGCTCTTGGAAAGTTGAGCAAGGCTCAACGAAGAGGCACAGTTGGAATCATCAGCAGAGTCCAGGTCGAGGGTGAAGGTGGACAGATGGGCAAAGGGTGCCTCACTGTATGCTAGCTGACGAAGAGGAAGATGGTGAATGGCGATGCGACAGAGGGTGATGGGGCCCCCGCTGGAAGGGTGGACTTGACGGATGCGAAGATGTTGCGGGGGTATGGTGTATGATGAAGTGATCAGAGAGAGCGGTTGAGCGAAGAGATAAATGGATATGAGGAGGCGTCGGAAAAGGGTGTACCTTCGAAGAGGAGGCTTGATGGCGTGCAGTCGAAGTGAGGCAACTTCATGCGAAGGAGGCGTGTTGTGGTGAGGTGCGTTGCTCCTCGGATCATGCCAAGTGGAGGTCAGCCGGCGCAGTCACCACCGAGGAGGGTCCTTACTAGTTGAATGGAAGATGTCTATCAAGTGGCGGTAATCCTTATATTTATAGAGGGTGATAGGGCAGTTAGAGATGGAAGGTATATGTGATGGAGATTTGATTGGGGATTGGGGACTGGATACGTCGTTGGAGCAAAAAGGAAGGAGACGATGTTGATTGAAGATATGATGGAGATTCATGAGCGACAGTGGACGTATTTGGTAGGTGGCCGGATATGACGAGGGGTTCAGCAGAATAGGACAGCAGGTGGTGATGTGATTGGAAGAAGATCATGGAGGAGCGAAATCACAGGAGGAAGGAGACGACATAGTGGTCGTCCAATCGGTCAAGATCGAATTACCCGATTGGCACCACGTGGCAGAGATTTTTAATTTTATTATTTTTATATTTTATTTTTTAAATAAAAATTGAAATATAAAGGCCAATTATGGGTGACACGTGGCATCTCCAAGAGCTGCCACCTGTCACTCACAGAAAATCAATAAATAAAATAAAAGAAAAATAAAAAAGAAATAGCAAACAACCTTTGATCGAAAAATTTTCTTCACAAACGTTTCTCGTATAAATGTGGTCTACAACTTTTTTGAAGAGACCAAAACCAAAATAGGTCATTTGTATAAAGTGATTTTTGGTGGTTCTCTATGTACATAAAAACCATCTTTTGGGTTTTTGTAATTTTTTATGATTTTTAAATAAGATAAAAATCAAGAAAAAATACTATAAAATCAAAGAAAAATATTTACACATTGAACTATTTTTTTGAATTTTTTTTAATTATGAAATGGAGAAATAAAATAAAGTACGATAAAGATGACTTTTGTACAAATTGTTAGTGCACACTCAGACTTTGTCAATTTCTTTGATTTTGTTTTATTTAGGTTTGGATCTTTGCCCATTTTAATAAAAAATTTGTCAAAGAAAATAAATAAAAAAGAAATAAAATAAAAAGAGTTATATATGTGCATAAAATAATAGGTCAAAATGGGTAAAATACACGATGTACAATATAGGCCCAAAACCTAACTTTCACATATGAGCTTCGATTCACTTGAACTTGATCTTGTTCTGAAGGTAATTGAATGTACATTAGTTCAAAAGTGAGTAGGATTAAATCAGACACTTTGTGAAGGAGATATTTGTGTTTTAGTCTGGTATTTATGATATTAACATTTCAGTTTGTGAGCCACTTATTTATGTTAGTGATTTTTTTGAATATTTCCTTTATTCTTGTTAGTGATATGTACATGATGGAGTTGTTTCAGGTGATTTAGAGTTATCATGAATTAATTAAAAATCAAAGAAGTTAGCTTATTTTATAGGTCAATAGGGCTAAGTTTTTTGGCTTCTTATTTTAAGGAATAATGCATGATAAAATGCAATTATTATTTGCATATGCATGAATGCTAATTATGCAAGATATTGGATAAAATGCTGATGAATTTTGAAGAACTGAGCTTAATCAATCTCCTTTGGAGCGATGAATCACAGATTCATCAACCCATATACTTAAACTATGCTCATCCCCAAGCAACTAAAGAAATGAAATGAGGTGAAATGAGAATAGATTCCATACCAACACCATGAGAAACAGTTGAAAAAGGAGCTAGACCCGACCTTTGGATTATTAGTTTGGCAGAACTTCTATAAGAATCAGGGCTTTAAAATCAACAACCTACAAGTTCTACACATTATTGTTACATTTTCGTCTCAAAAGTCATCGTAGATCAATCCTCTTTCCAAAGCATACCACATGAACATTGAACTATTGTCTCATGTATGTAAAAGGTTTTAGCTTTTCCCATCAAGAATGTTGGACTACCACACAAACCTCGGGGAGTCCAATATTTCCTTCTAAGTTCAGTCATGTTGTGTTCACAATCGAAAGGCAGAGAAAGTTTTAGAAGATGGGGGAAAAGAACTAGAGGGTGACCAGTGTAGTCACCTCTCCTTGTGAAGCCAACCAGTTTAGCCAAGTCGCCTCTAAGATGTGCAGGTTGTCTTGAAGCTTGGACATTTTGGTCAAATATTATTTGGTAGTTGACTTCTTTTTGTTTGGATTTTGGTTTCTCTACGTGGATCTTATTGTGCCCCTACGAATATAGAATCTTTCTTTCCGCAGACGTTTTGGTGTATTAGAAAAAAATTGTGCCCAGTCATCCATCCCTCATATGAAGCTTTATTTCAACCTGAACTCCGATCTTTAGATGTCCACACAACTAGAAAAGAGACTCACACGGTATTCAACATCCCATCAGAGTTGAGCTAAGTACATAGTGTGAGAGTACATATTACTTCCTTATTCGAGAGTCATACCCAGAATGAGGTAACCAGATTAGACACTAAAAGTCAAAATATGCACATTATCATGCGGAACATGAAGAATTAAGTCAAAGACCTAAAGCATCTAAAATCATTTTTCTCGATGAAGTTCCTCTTAAAATTAGGTGGATTAAGGCGAAGTCAAGACCACTCTCAATTCCTGCTCATAACTCGGTTCAGAACCCAAGGATTTTTCACCAATGTAAGTGCATGTAATACTGGATGAAGTGCAGATGCATGAAATGAAAACAAAAAAATTCATGTTTTTCTTTTTTATGCGAGATTTTTTCGTCTCTGTTTAATGCAAAAATGAATAAGAAGCCAATTTTTCAAAACTTTGGTTACACACACTTGGACACATACAATGTTAGCTGCAAAACTCTTCTACTTTTTTCAAAATTTTAAATTTCTCAGACTTCACCAATTAGTTACCCAACTCGTAGATAAGAATATAGACTTACGTGAAAGTACGAGCTATAGGTAAAATATATATAGAGTATACACACACACCTATACTTAGCGAGTGTCCTCCGAGCACAAGAAGCGTAGAGAAGTCCTAGATCGAGCTAAGAGTAAGAGAGTGAAAAAGAAAAAGAAAATAGAAGTCGGTATGCCCCCCTATACTTAGGCTATGGATAGTCAAAATATAAAAGAAGGGCGAAAAAAAGGCGGACTAGGGGGGAGTGAATAAGGAGAGTATATACATTGGGCATTGGGTCCCCATATACTTAGGCTATAGGCAGCCTAAGTATGGAAGAAGAGTGGGGGACCGTTAAGATATTGATAATCACATGGAGAATGTATAGTTGAGATGTGTGAAGAATAAAGATGATCTATACAGCATGTGTCTGACTGCTTCTCTTCATGTAGGGTGGTCAGATGAGTCTTCAATGTGCTTGCTCTACATGAAGTTGAATGACATCGACTTGGGATAATTGTTCTTTAGAATCTACATATGGATTCAACAATTACCCATTCGCTGCAAAAGGTTGTGCACCGTCTTTGAGCTCAACAATATCAATAATTCCATTGTTATGCACATCTATGACAATGTAGGGACTCATCCATTTTTATTTGAGTTTCCCGTGAAAAATCATTAATCAGGCATTGAACAACCATACTTTCTTCCTAGGGACAAAGGTCTTATGCCTAATGTGTCTATCATGTCATCTCATGTCCTTGTCCTTATATATCACATTGTTGTCATATGCCTAGTCTCGGATTTCTATTAGCTCATTCATATTCAAGTCACGACACATTTTCCCAAGGTGACAACTCCAATTACGCTTCTTTATGCCCATTCTGATTTGTGACTTAGTTCTGCAGGTAAATAGCATGGCTTGCTATAGATCATCCTAAAAGGTGAGGTACCAAGTAGGGTCTTGTGGGTTGTCCTATAGGCCCGCAGAACAGGGTCCAAAAGTTGAGACCAGGTCTTCCTATCAAGACTAACCAACTTCTGAAGAATACTCTTCACCTCTTTATTAGAAACATCTGCCATGCCATTAGACTGTGAGTGGTAAGAATTGGCTACTCCATACTCGAATTTATAGTCCTTCGATAATGATATCATTTCTCTGTTCACAAAATGGCTAACCCCATCAGAAATTAAAACCTTTCGGACTCCAAACCTTGTAATAATATAATCATTGATAAACTTACAAACAACCTTGCTATCTACGATTTGGGTTGGGATAGCCTCCACCCACTTGATAAATAATCAACGGTCAACAAAATGTACTCTTGTTTATTATCAATTTCCCATGCATCAAAAACATCATAGAAAATCATTGTTTCCATGGGTGTTTCATCTATATCCAACAGTCCCTCCCATTCTATAGCAAATCAAGCATGGCCATACAAAATCATTGGTATCTCTAAACAAGGTTGGTCAATAAAATCCACATTGGAGTACCTTATGTGTGGTCATCTTTCCCTGATGGTGTCCTCCAGACTCAAGTGTATGATAGTGTGTGAGGACACTATGGTATTCCTCCTGAGGAATACACCTTCGCTAAACAGAATCCGACCCAAAAAGGAACGGATCATCCCAATGGTATTTCCTCGATTTTGACTTCAGACAGTAAATACTTCTCTTAGGCCAACCCTGGGCAGCATGCTTAGAGACAAGATAGTTCACCATGTTGGTGTACCACGGGAGTGAGTTGGTAGCACAAACTTACTCATCTACGAAGGTCTCTTGAATTGGTTCAATATCAGGATTATTATTTTGTGAATTAGGGTAAGGTAATCAACCACAACATTCTTCATTCCAGGTTTACCCTTAACTTTCAAATTAAATTCCTTGATTAAAAAAAGATTCATCTCAGAAGACGCACCTTCGCACCCTTCTTTTCCATTAGGTATCATATTGTTGTGCGATCAATAAAAATCATCACCTTGGAGCCCAATATATATGACCCAAGTTTCTCTAGGGCCCAAACTACTGTGAGAGATTTCTTTTCAGTCACCATATAATTTCTTTGTGTAGGATACAAAACTAGGCTCATGTAGTGAATCGCATATGGTATCCTATCTCTCCTTTGTCCAAGCACAGCTCCGACAGCAAAATCCGATGCATCAGTCATGATCTCTAAGGGAAGAGACCAATCGGGAGCTTGTAAATTGATGATTCGCATATTTTATTTTATCAAGTGATCAAAGGCCTCTAGATACTTATGATTGATAATGAACTCAATCTCTTTTTCTAAGAGCTCAGTCAGTGGACGGGCGATCTTTGAACAATCACGATAAATCTTCGATAAAATCCGACATGCCCTAAGAATGACCACACTGACTTAACTTTGGTTGGTGGCTTAAGTTTCTTGATCACATCCACTTTGGTATGGTCAACCTCTATTCCGTTCTTGGGGATGACGTGCCCCGACACGATACCCTCTGTCACCATGAAATGACTTTTCTCCTAGGAGAGTTCCAAATTTACCTTCCTACACCTTTTGAGGACTCGGTCCAAGTGCACTAAACATGTATCAAAAGAATCACCATAGATCGAGAAGTCATCCATGAAGACTTCTAGGAAGTCACCCACCATCTCGGCAAATACGACAATCATGCACCACTAAAATGTGCCCGAGGTATTATAGAGCCCGAATGGCATGCACCTCTACGTGTAAGTGTCGAATGGACATGTGAATGTGGTCTTTTCCTAATCCTCAAGAGTGATAGATGCCTAATTGTATCCTGAGTACCCATCTAGAAAATAGAAGAACACTTTCCATGCAAGTGTCTCCAAGATTTGATCCATGAATGGCAGAGGAAAGTGATCTTTCTTGGTCACGACATTCAAGAGCATGTAGTCGACACAAATGTGCGATGACGTGGGTACTCGTGTCATGATCTCTACCCCCTCCTCCTTGGTGACCATCTGGATTCCCGACTTCTTCGTAACAACATGAAGCGGGGCCACCCACTTGGAGTCGGAAATAGTGTATATAATCCCTATTTTGCACCATTTCTCAATATCTTTCTTAACTACTTCCCATAGATTAGGGTCTAGTCTTCTCTAAAATTCATGGGAAGTTCCTGTGTTATCCTCAACATATATTTGGTGTGAGTAGAGAGCGAGATTGATGCCTACAATATCCGAAACTATCCATCCAATGGCTTTGCAGTTTTGCTCAAGAACTTTAAGTAACTTGGACTCCTCGTCTGCAGTTAATGTCAAGCTAATGATCACAAGAAATCTCTCTTTCGGTCCCATAAGAAATGCATACTTGAATTTAGGGGGAAGTGGTTCAGCTATGGCTAATCTGTATCATCAAATTGGTCCATCTCAATGGCATATGGGTTCAGCTCTATGTTCGATGATGGCGGTTCAATCTGTGATGTTCTGGCTACCAACTCTGATGAAATGTGAGTACAGAAATTTGGCCAAATACACGTCCGACTCGTCATCTATATCCCTTGATTGCCCCAAAGAAGATGGGACTAATATATCCAAAGAGATCTCTACATCATCAAGGGTATAGGCATATGTGTCTCTAAGTAAATCAGGAAACACCTGGCAAAGTGTAATGGGCACTGCGTTCTCTCTAGATAAGAGGGTCTCACTCTATCCTATTGGATTCTGTTGCTAAAATCTAATTGTGATAATCAAATAGCACTCTGCCTATAAAGATTCTGCGTACTTGGTACTGGATTCAGAGTTAGGTCTTTGCCATTTTATCTACTTCATCTCTTGGTCCACTTTCTCCCCCGTGGAGAATAGAACTTCATCATTCCTGTGTCATAACCGAATATTGCTTTTATGGTCCTCAAGAATGGTTTTCCTAGAATGACCTGAGATTCTCTCCAATGATTGGGGGTTTCCATATCAAGGACAGTAAAGTCCACTTTGTACTCATGTCTCTAAACCAAGATAACAACATTTTCACTTCTTCCTTAGGTCTCTTCATTGATGGATTTCTGAATTAGAGTAGAGCCAATGATTTTCTGAGAGGTCCTAACTCCCATTTTTAATATAATGCTAAGTGTAGAAGATTGATTGAAGAACTATTATCTAGGAGAGTGCATTCAAACGCAATGCCGCCGATGCAACTCTCCACATAGTGAGCACCCGGGACTCTCTTTTTCCTTGGTAGATGTTTATTTTTGACACAATGGATAGTGTCCATTGTTAAGACATGAGTCTCCACAAATTGAATCAGTTTCTTCTTGCGAGTCATGGAAAGAGTGCATTTATTTTCAAGTACTTCTGAAATGCAGGATTGTTGGCCATATACTAGTCAAATGACACCTTAACTGTGATGTTTTCTTTACAAAACTGTGCCATTGTCGGGTCATCTTGAGTGGTCTTCTTTGGTTTGTGCTTTCCTCCTATAGGAGAACGAGGGAAAGGAATGGAAGGAGTCGAGATGGGATATAAAGAACCAAAATCATAAACAAAAACCTCATGATTTGATTTATTAGAAACAAAGTTCTTATTACGTTGATCTTTATTCTTCAAATGATCATAAAAATCAAAATTGTTTACTCATGTTGCAGAAAAGATGATAGAGTTGAATTAGCTGCGACTAGAGGAGCAATGTCCCCTGTAGACTGCATTGGTGCTTTTCCCTTCTCCTAAGCGGGAATCCTCGGTCTCCTATGATATGGTAGTAAATCTAGATTTCTTTCTTCTTCATCTTCAGAAGTATCACTTGGTTAAACTTTTGAGTCATTTCTCTCCATTTCCCTTGCCTAGACAGGCATGGCCACGGTCCTTCCACTCTTACGTAACATAGCAATGATATTCTCAAATGAAAGGATCTCATGATCAGATATAGATGAACTTGAATAGTATACCTGACCACCATGAAGATATTGAGATTTGTTCAAGCTATTGGGGTTAGCTTGAACTTGGGCGGGAATGGCTGTAGCAGGAGCCGTCTGTTCATCTCTCTAATGGGATAATCGATTCATGTCAACTCATTGATCCTAAAGATTATTCTGAAAAGAGCGGATCTCCTCGAGCATCTGTTGTTGGATTCAACGGGTTTGGTCTAAGTGTTGGATGGTGGTGAGGGTTGCTTCTAAGATTGGCCTTGTGGGTCTTGGTATTGTTGTCGGTGACTATTGGGGTGCTTGCTAGTATTGTAAACCCTGCTAGTTCGCTTGGTATTGGCCTTGTCGACCGTATGACTGTTGCGACCTATGTTTCTAGGATGGGGCGGGTGGGAATGTGACATTATAGAAGGTCGAGGGATGTTGGTAGGACGGACTGTCCCCTGTATTACCCTCTCAGGCAGGGTCCTGGGTATACCAAATGTTGTTCACTTCAAACACTGGAGGCAATACTTCTTCGATGACCTCGGCTGGTGGTTGTGACTGCTGAAAAGATTGGGCATAGTACTAGTCCTGAACCCAAGTCTATGGTGGCCTTGACATTGGCAACTCCTAGACATGATGAACTTGGTAAATGGGACCAGCAGATGCAGTTGCGGCAGGTGCCTCGATCTTGGACACCTTCTCAGTCAACACCTCCATCTACTTCAGAAACTGGGAGATCTTGTTGTCGATGTCATTCATCATCTTGTGAATCTGATCCACTATGACTAGCTTGTCAGAGATGATGCCCATGTTTGGAATCAGGTCCTCAGTTATTTTAGCAACAATCTGCTTCCCTCCTTTAGATCGGAGTGTATTGAGGGAGTCAGTATATGCCCTACTGGCGATTTGTGAATGGCTTGTCTCGGCCATTTGCTCGAATACCTTCCAAATGGCATCCGCACCTCGTGATGTATAGTTGCCTCCACAGGCAATGCTCACTAAACCTTGAGTCTCGTAGCTAAGAGCAGAATAGAATGACTGGACCAAGATATCATCATCCAAAGCATGACAGAGACACTTCTGTAATAAATCTTTGAATATATCCCATGCATCACAGAATGGTTCATGAGGTATCTGAGAGAAGTTGGTGATGTGTGTCCTCATCTGATTAGTCCTACTCAAAGGGTAGAACTTCTTTAAGAACATGTCCTTGAATTGATATTATGTGGTAAATATCACTCCTAGATTCTTCACCCAGTAGTCTGCTTTGCCTTCCAATGCAAATGGAAGTACAATGTGATGAATGTAGTCCTGGCTTACCCTGGGGTGTCTCAGGTTTGAACATACTAGCTCTAAGTCACGTAAGAATGAATATAGTTCTTTAGTAGTATTTCCATGAAATTGAGGAAGTTGGTTCAAGAAGGGCGGCTTCAGCCCATAGTTTACTTCTGGATCAGGTGGTTGCAGATAATTCCTATATCTATATTGGCCAGGGTTATAGGTTGCTTCCATTGGTGGTTCACCCCCAACATTTAGTTGGTTAATCTGTTCCCTCAGTAAAATCTGTTGGTGCTTAGATGCAGCCATCCTTGCTAATATCAATTGCATCAGGTCTTCATTCTATTCTTCTTCATGATCTCTTTTCTTTGGGGACATCTTCTTTTGGTTTTAATCTTCTTCTTCATCTTCATAATATAAAGGATTTTAATTAATAGAGTGGAAAGAATTAGAACGAGAATTATCGAGGTGAGATTCTTCTTGGTGATAGTTTTCCTCGATGTGGTGAGGAGAAATGGATAAAGTCTAGTTCTGTCCTCCTTCATGGAAGAAGAGAGAATCATAAGATGGGGATTCAAGGGAAGAGGGTCCATGAACCCAAGTTCGTCCGGAGAAAGAGTGTCTCCGAACCTTTGAGGATGGTAGGTTTGTGGTGGTTAGTGGATGGTTCGCCTTTATTTCAAGCCGGTGCAGAAGAGGATTATGATTCATGAATCAAGATGGGAGTATGAAGGCACAAATGTGCAGTATTTGATGATTTATCTTGATCTACACACAATACAAACACAGTACAAACCCCGTGTTCACCAACTCACACAGTGAAGGTCGCAAGAGTCTAACCATTTATCTTGTCAATTTTAATTAGTGATATAATCAATCTTGAAATCCTTTAAGCGAGTTGTTAGGTGCTGGAAATTTTCCTAAATATTGGCCTAAATTCATATAGCTAGTTGCATCTACTTTTAGCCAGTATGGGTGTAAGTATGGACCGTAAAACAGCTACCTATGGTACTTAAGGGTGGTGCCAATCGTGTTGACCTTAACCACCCACTCTGCTAAGGGAGACCATAGTTCCCTTACTGAGAAGTAGCTAGTCATTTTTAGAATCATTAGTACGAATGAATATTCTGGAGCTTGGCTCTATCCTAGTGTGCATCTCTCACTCTCTCAGCAAGATAAACAAATCTAAGGACGGACTTATTCTCCCCCAACAATTCGTGATTTTTTGACTTAGTTAAAGCTGGCCTTGTTTAGCAGTCCCAATTTTAATTTACGCGATCACTGAAGAATAAAGTGAGCATAAATACACGTCTACCGTCCACTCCCAATTTCCTTTGGATTTTAAATGACAAAACAACAGAGAGAAATTGAGAAAGGCCAATGCACACGAAAAATGATGATGTATGCTTAGTTAGAAGACTTATAGTGATTCCTCGTAATCTCCATGTGTGATGCAATACAAGAATTAAAATTATTCTATATGAGTGCAAGTCGACAAAACCACAACCAATAGAAAGTTCTATTAGCCGGGAAGAAATGGATTGCATTTTTGACTAAATTGAACTATCTAGAGTATGTCTAAATTAAAGTGTCGTGTTTCCCTAGGTTCTACTTGCACAAGCAATATAAACCCTGGCAACTCTAATAGTTGCAGTGCAAGTCTAACCTATGAGCCACTCAAGTCAGGCCCCACCCTCACCATATAGTGAAACATGCTATGAAACACCATAGAAAACGTTCAAGTCTTTGTTACACACACCAGATTTCAAATAGATTCCGTTGAAAATGAGTATTTATTACAAATAATTAATTAAAAAATGAAAATTCTGAAATAAATCATATACTATAAGCTCTCTCATGACTCGACTTGATTTTAATTTTGTGTGGCTTTTTGGCAGGTTGTAGAGATGTGTCGGTTTCCTTAAAAACCGCTCCAAATACAATGAGTACCTTACATAAAAATAAGAGAGAAAATGTAAGAGAGTTGACAGAAAAAAATCAAAGATAAAAGATACTGAAAAAGAATAAATGCCGGAAAATAAAAAAATGAAAACTTTACAGTGAAGGCTTGGGGGTCAGACTACCCAAGTGTATGGAAAACCTAATATTAAATTTACTAGACAAAAAACCTAAGTTGTTTGCCTCCCTTGCAACGATGCCATTTGATTAATATGAAATTACCCTTGTTAATTATCGCGAATCAAATGTGTCATTTGTGTTGTAGGTGGGGAATATGGATCCATCAAGAAATAAACCGCAATTAATTATATAATTAACATAAGGTGGTTTTTATGTTTATTTAGCCTAGGAAAGCCTCAATATCGAACTCCATGGGGCAAAGGAACAACCGATTCAATGTCTATAAAATTTAATGTGCGATTTTTTTGTATTTTTAATGCAGTTTTTGAATGCAAATGCAGATGTAGCCAATTTAAAGGGCTAAAATGCAATTTACATTTAAATAGTCTAAAAATTATTAATTTTAGCGGGAATATAAACTATGAGGGGCCTCAGTACCACCGTCTGCATCTGGTATCAGCACCACCGTCTGCATCTGGTATCACGACGGCCTCAGTACCGTCGTCTGGATCTCCATCATTGGTGGCCTCAGCACCACCATCTTTAACATCATCATTAGCGGCATCAGCACCGCTACTCTGCTCCTCTGGCACTCCTGATTCAGCTGGTGGTTGTCGCTCAGAAGAGGCGCTGCTGGCTGGCATCCTACCGCTCCTAATAGTCACAAAATCAGCATCATACAATGAAAGAGATATGTCTCTAAGATAGTCACTAGGAGAGGTGTCCTCTGTAAACTCTACCTGCTCAGACTTCATTTTTAGATTGTTCGAGTTGGGTTCAATCTGAGCGGGTATGGCGGCCTTGCCTTTAATGATTTCCCTCATTTCCTGCCAGAATTCATCCATTTCTTGCTGGAAGGATGCTCGCTGTTCGGAGAGCAGACGGGCAAGATCATCGAGAGCTGGGTTCTCAAAAGCGGGGGCTTGAGAACCGGATGGGTTCCCTTGAGGGAAATGAGGCTGCTGCTGCTGCTGGTGGTGGTACTAGGGAGGGTGGGGATATGACTGATGAGGCTGCTGACGCTGCCTCCACTGTTGTCCCTGATAGGCGGGACGAGGACCACTCAGGTACTGCGGCTGGTGGGCATACTGGGACTGCTGCTCTGTGGTTGCTGGCTGCTCTGCTGTCCTTGAGCGGGATTCTACGGCTGGGATGAGGAGCCACCGTTGCCCAACAGAATCCTGGGTGATCGCGACGAATCCCAGGCTGAGGGTACTTGTCGTACCAAATCCCATTGACTTCCATCAATGGTTCCTGCTCGAAGGAGGGTGGAGGAAGAATTGCCAGTGGTTGCTCCGGCTGATACACCACCATCTGAGTGTCCGGAGATGGCAGTTGCGTTGGGTAGTACTGTAGCAGTGGAACCGGCTCTGCCTGGATGTGGTTAACCTGGCAGTACGAGGCAGAAGGTTGGTTGGAGCTGCTACTGTTTGGGTCAGCCCGTGACCTGGGAGGCTGCTGGGAAGATGTCTGTGCCTCCTGGACGCAAAGGATCTGCGTCTTCAGGTCACTCATGGTTTTGGCAATCTGGTTCATCTGGGCCATGCCTTGCATTTGTTTCTTCTCAAGGATCTAGAGACGGTCCAATTTCTCACTAATGATGCCCATGTCGGCTGCGGCTGATTCAGCTTAGGCTGTGGCTACCGGCGATGTGTTAGGATCGGCATCGATGCGGGCGATCCTCTAGAATGATCCCGCTCCTTGCGAGGACTTCTGTTGTGTGTAAACACGGGCTTGGGCCATCACAATTGAGTTCTCTGCCATGCCTTCGTAGATGGCCCAAACATCGTCTTCACCCTTCGAAAAATAGGACCCACCGCAAGAGGCGTTGACAAGCCCCTGCAGCTTTGGTGTCAGCCCACAAAAGAAGCTCTGAACTAGATTGGGCTTTGAGATATCGTGATGTGGACACCGATCGATGATCTCTCAGAATCGATCCCAAGCTTCATGGAATTGTTCATTTGGGATCATGACAAAGTTGCTGATCATCGCTCTAGCTGCATTAGTCCGGTCGAGAGGGTAGTACTTCTTTAGATACGCAGTCTGGAGATCTGCCCAAGTATCGATGAATCTCCCTAGATGTTTGAGCCAGTATGTGGCTCTATCAACAAAGGAAAAAGGAAAGGCGTTCATCTTGTTTGTGTCCTCGATCATCAGCCTGTCATGGATCGTACTGCAGATCATTTCGAACTCTTAGAGATGGAGGTGTGGCTCTTCGGTTGGCAACCCATGGAATTTGGGTAGAAGCTGAATGGTATGGGGCCAAAGCTCGAAATCTCCATGGATCGGCGGGAGTCTGATCCAACGATGAGTGAGGGATGCTGTTGGATTGTGTAATTCCCTCATGATAGTCTGTGGAGATCTCTCAGCGTCGGGATCACCTCCTCCTGCATCAGGTCCTCCTCCTCCTCCACCACCGCCACCGCCCCCAGGTCAGTTTTCTCTCATCTGTGCTATCTCACGTATGAGATCACCCATGAAGGTTCCCTTGTCTCGGATCTGCCTCTGCATGGTCTCCAGGGATGCAAGAAGTGAATTGTTGATGGCAGCTTGATCAATGAAGTATGGAGGGTGCTCATGATCATCAGGATGCTCGCCTCTGTCAGCCATGTCGGGGTTCTCTTAAAAGGCAAAAGAACCCATCTCAGGTGCCGTCAAATGTTCTGAGCTCTGCAATGCACTAAAATCTGAGACTCTTGGACTGATGGAAGGGGAATGAGAAGGGTGGTCGAGGGGGAACAGGGTGGATGTGAACTCAGGCTCGGAGAGCAGACTCTCCGAGGTTGTCCTAGATGAATGAGGAGGAGTGCTGGATAGCAGTGTCGACAGAGTCGGCCTAAGAGATCTCCGTCCCATCATCTTGATTATTGGGAAGAGCAGGGTGGATGCAGAAGAAGAAGGAAGAAATGAGATGCAAAATTGCGCACAAGTGTGCTGTGTTTTTGATCTTGACCTAAATAGAACTAGCAATCAAACAAAAAACAAGGGTGAGTTCACCAACTCAACACATGAAGCCGTGAAGGTTCAGCTTTTATCTTGTCGGTTTTAGCTTGAATTCAGGAATTAATCTTTTCACGAGTCCTTAGAGCGCTACGCCTAAAGGAGAGAGAGTACTGCCGGAAAAGTATTCCTGTACTTGTCCTCCTCCTGTGTAACATGTAGCTTGTGCTTTTTAAGGTCCTTGTAACCCTTCCTGGATCCCTACTCAGCCAAAGAATAAGAGGGAGGAAGCCGATAGGCAAAACCGATACTTAGGATCTCGCTCGCAACGGAATCACCCGTGAGCATGTAAAATCCTACTCGGACGCAGACGGTGAGACAGACACACCCGTGAAGGCGTGGCCTATGCTCGATACTTCGGACAAGATCGGTGTTCACACAATAGTGAGTCACCAATGGCGACAAAGCCCTACTCGCCTAGGTACGATAGTAGCGCCAATACTTCAGAAATCCAGGCGATACACAAGGCAGCCACAAGCTGGGATTTGGGCTCTAATCCTTACGAAGCACTCTGCTCACTTGGAAGGAGACCTTCCCATGCAACCTGAAAACAAGTGAGGGTGTGACTCTCCCCAATCAATGAATCCAATTACCAATTTTATTTTTGGTCAAGGTTTTCTTAGCAGTCCCTTTTTTAATTTTTTTGGTGTTATCACTTCTTTTGAGTAGATTCAAATAAGCGCCTAATGGTTTTTGTATTTTCTTGATCCTACTTTGTCCAAAAACAGAGGGAGAATAGAGTCGGAAAAGCCGTGCAAGTCAACACCAAGGTGGAAATCTCACCTTTGTGCCTAAATGATGGATGCAAAGTAAGAAGACTTATAGCGAATCCCAGCTCTCTCCATGCGGGTTGCAAAGCGGAAATTTATAAGCCTAATATATATGCCGGTATGCAATGCGGAAATCGTCCTAAGGCAGGCAACTGCTACGTGAAGAACCACGAGTCAACCACTATCCTTCAATCCTAATGTCCGGTCTAGGCTCACCCCTCCTTCTCTCGACACATCGAGTTTAGGAGAACCGCTTGGCGGGATGAGCTCGCGGTGCGGCGGATCAAAGAAAAGTGAATTGACTGTCTAGTTAAACTAAGTCCAAATACGATCTATAGGAACATGCAAAGGTTATTAGTATGTTTGGACCTAATCTAATCGAACAAGCAAGCCTACAACTAAGGGCTCAATCCACAAAAAGAAATGAAAATGAAAACAAAATCGGAAAATGACAATCAGAAAACACGAAGAAAACCGCAGTGAGCCCCCGGGTGAACAAACACCCGGAAATTAGGCCCGGAAGTCTAAGTGCCCAAGTCCTTGATTATTACAAATTAATAGTCGCTCTCACACAAAAAGAAAATGCAAGCTAACTACTACTACTCTCTCTCCTCCTGCTCTCTCCTGCCGGCTTGGCTTAAGAAAAGCCGGCTCCACCTCACGTGGTTGCTTCGGATCCCCTAGGCGATCCACCTCGCTCCGTGGTCCCTCGCAAGAAGACAAGAAAAAGAGTGGTCAGAAAAGCTCAACAAGATATATCAAAAATGCAAGAGAGATAAAATGAAGCAATGGTAGACAAACAACACAATCAAACAAAATAATGAACTACTCGTTGTTGCTCCCCGGCAAAGGCGCCATTTGATAATCACGTTTTATCGAGGGTCTAAATAGTCCACACAAGACAGGACTACTACGTAGCTGTGGCGACCCACAATAAACCGTAATTAATCAACAATTAACTCACACTATATATATCAAACAATGACAAGCAATGTGAAGTTAAAATTTATTTTTAACTCTACATAAATGGTGTATAGCAAGAAAGTACATAGAGAGTTCGAACACAGGGAGCAAACAGGGTAGATCAAACTAATGTGTGTGTGTGAGTGTGAAGTGTTGTCCACACTATGCAATGCAAGGATTTTTGTGGGTTTTTAATTTTTAAATTTTTTTATTTTAATTTTTAATTTTGTATTTTGATTTTTAATTTTCTAATTTTTATAATTTTATATTTTATATTTTTTTCTTTTTCAATGTTGGAATATATAAGTAAGGAAATAAAAGAGGTGCTACAAGATTTATATAAATATGCAAAAATAGTCAAAAATTCAGAAATAAACTCTTTTTGGTCTTTTTTTAATTTTTTACTGTTTTAGGGATTTTTTGGTATTTTTCAGAATGTTTTTGGTATTTTTAAATAGCAAAATAAAGGAAAACAAGGAATTAGCTACTGGCTGGGGGTAAAATGGGAATTAAAAATATCAAACAACCACAAAATTTTCCCAAAATAATTTTCAAATAAAGATAATAAAATATAGAACCTACAGGAACTAAGTTTGCAATTTTTGGGATTTTCTATAACTTTTAAGATTTTTTTTGAAGTTTTTAGGTATTTTCGAATTTTTAAGGTTTTTCTTTTGAGATTTTTAGTGGTTTTTGAACTGACACTAAAATAGGTTAAAATAGAAAGTAGGTAATATTTTTGGAATTTTTCGAGGTAATTTAATATTTTTTTGGAATTTTCTAAGCTAAACAGTACTGAAAATGCCTATTTTTGATTTTTAATAAATAATAAAATGCGACAAAAATAAAATCTAAAAATATGGCGTTAAAGTGTAAGTGAACAGAAGCTTAGTATGTATTTTTGAGAATTTTTGGAATTAAAATGGTGCCTTAATTAAATAGATCAAGCTCACAAAAATATGTACCATGGCAGGGGTATAACTGCAAATTTTAAAACATCTAGGGGTACGACTAAAATTTTCACAAAAGTTTTGAACTTAAACAAACAATATCTAGACTAAGCGTCAAAACCAAAAGCCGTAAGGGCTTTATTGCAAAAATCACCAGGCCCACATGAGTTTCACACGCGCTTGGGAAGGGCACGGCTGCAATATCTCGAAAGCACATGGGCTGAAATGTAAAATGTCCAGATATTTTATAACTGAATGTGAGAATTTTGGCACTAAAAAGAAATATGCGAAAAGCCCGGGGTCTTCTTGCAAAATCGCCAAGTCACATGCGTGATGTACGTGACCTGGCAGGGACCCAGAAGTAATTAGACAAAAGCTGGGGGCCTATGTGCAAATGTTACAAAGTTACTACAACTGTAAATGAATGATTTAAAGTTATTTATAAAATACAAAAAGTGACTGGGTTCAGTTGCAAAATACCCAGTCCAAGTGCGATCGGACGACTGATGTAGTCCCACTTACGCCACGTGTCGCGAGTGCGGGGCGCAATGCCGCTTCGTTTGGATGGCCACGATTAGACGATGGAAGGGCGATCGACGGCTGGGACCCTCGCAAGATCCAAGGACGCTGCCAAACCTGGAGCTTCTGATCAATCGGACGGCGGCGGGCGAGGCTGGAAGATCAGGGAGGAACCCTCGCCGGAGCGAGCTTCCCCCGCGAAGACTGTCCCCCTCCGTCAGCCGTTGGAGCTTCAGAAAGGGCCTGGGAGCTCCTGCAAGTCACCTACATTTCCTGGGACTCTCAAAATCGTCGGGGCCGCTTTGCAGTGCTGTTTTCGAGGGCAGCGAAGGTCCGAGCTTCAGGCAGCTCCGGCGGACGGCCAAAACTGAGCCCAGGTGCAATGTTGTGGTCCTGACCTACAGAAAAGAATGAAGAGGTCGGGGGCAAAATGCCCCGACCTCGCAACGAGGTGGAAAGGATGCTGGCGAGGCGGAAAGTGTGAACGTGAAGGTGGCCGGAGATGGCTCTAGCGATCGATCGATTGAGCGAATCGATAGGCTAACGATGGTGATTAAAATGGCTTGACGAAGCTCTAACTAAAGGGAATAAAACGAGCAAAGAAATAAAGGGGATAGATACCTCAGGGGGGCAGGACCCTAGGTGGGAATACCTCCACGGCGAGGTTCGCCAGAGGTGTGGAACGTGCCTAGAACGGTTGTCTCTCCTCTGCTTGGACGATGGCGACCCGAAGCTGTCATCAACAGGACTTCAACGCGAGCCAAAGGAGGGAGAATTCTAGATGTATTGCGGTTCAAATCGAAATTGGAGGACTGGGGGTTGTTTTGAATGGTTGACAATTGCAGCTCGCAAATTGAGAGACCTAGAGCACTGCGATGATATATAGTCCGAGAAGAGCTAAGGGCGTGTATGCCCTATGGTAGTGGACCAAAGTTGCAGAAGGAACGATCACGAAAGGATGAAAGGATGAACCTAGAAAAATCCGCGAAGACGGATGAAAAACCAGGTCTGACACACCCTAAGGGAGTAGGTCAGATATTTGACCGGGGTCAACTGTCAGACCAACCTGGTTGGTCCACGTGGACCTACCAGGGAAAATCCCATAAAAATTATTTAAAAATAGAAAATGGTATTATTTTAGTTAAGTTATTAAATAAAAAATATTTCTAATATTATAAATTATTTTATGGTAATTTTTATTAATTTTTAGGAGGTATAATTTTATAAGTTTCCTTTTGTGCCCTTTATAGGTATAATACTTATATATTTTAGTCTTTTATTTTTATTCTGTGTATTCTAATTTTATTATTTTTGTTTCATATTTTCTAAAATTATAAAATACTTTTATACACTTAATTGTATTTTTATTTTAATTTTCTGAATTATTTTGTATATTTGATAAAATAAAAGAATGTGTTGTATAGGTTTGTATATAGGTATAATACCTGTGTATTTTGTATACAAGTATTTTATTTTATGTTTTCTTTGAGTTTTTATTCTGATTTTAATATAAATATTTATTATAAGTAATTATTACAAAATTATAAAAATATAAAATTATAAAAATAATGAATAAATAATAAAATGAATATTTTAATATGTACAAGTATACAATAGGGGTCCAAAACTCAACTTTCAAACCGTAGCTCCGCCAAATGCGAAACCACCGCCATTAAATAGCTTATTTTGAACTATATACAATTAAAGGTGTGTTTGATGCATTTGGAGTTTTTATTTATGAGATACGGGTCTGGGAAGTTGGCATTCTGGAATCTTATTCAGACCATAACTTTTTATCTGTGTATTATTTTTGAGTGAAATCAATTTTGTATTTTTATTTATTTAATTATCTACAAATTTCATGTACAAAGTTTCTTTATTTTATGTATAAAAAGTTGAACCAAAAATAGGTCCCAAAATGAATAAAGAATGAATGAAATGAACAGGTATTTACCCCTTATCTCCCCTTACTTTATTCCTTGTCGACCTATTCATCAAGATGCCTAGGTCTCGGGGTTTTGGGTCATAAAATATTTACAATATTTTATTCTTTTTCTTTTCTTTTATTTATTCTATAATTTTGGCTTTAATTACATTATTTTATACACTAATGGGGTGCACATGCATGAATGCTAAGATGCTATATTTAAGGTTGTTTACAGGCATTTGCTAGGGTTTTTGATGCCAAAATGATAGAATAAAGATGATGAAATGTGGATTCATCAACGACATGCAGCCGAAGCAAGGGTAGATTCATGCGGAGGAGGTGTGCTGCGGCAAGGTGCGATGCTCCTCGGATCACGCCAAGTAGAGGTCGGCTGGTACTGTAACCATCAGGGAGGGTCCTTACTGGTTGAATGGATGATGGCTATGAAGGGCTGACTTCCTTAGATTTATAGTGGGTGATAGGGAGACCAGAGATGGAAGGTATAGGTGATGGAGATTTGATTAGGGATCAGGGACTGGATAAGGAGTCGAACCAAAAGGAAGGCGACGATGCTGATTGAAGGTCTCATGGAGATTCATGAGAGGCGGTAGCCATATTTGGAAGGTGGACGGTGATCTGACGAGGGTATCGACTGAGTAGGATAACGGGCGGTGCATATAAAAGATTGGAAGAAGATCGGGGAGGAGAGAAATAATAGGAAGACGGAGACGATGCAATGGTCGTCGGATCAGTCGAGATTGGACGTCCAGATGGGCGCCACGTGGAAAAGATTTTTATTTTTTTTTTATTTTTATTTTTTATTTTTTTAAAATAAAAACTCGAAATATAGTCCAGAAATGGGTGACACATGGCGGCTCCAGGAGCTTCATGTGTGACTCCTAGAAAAATCAAAAAATAAAAAAATCGAAAAGAAAAAGCAAACAATCTCAGATCGAAATTTTCTTCACAAAAGTTTCTCGTCTCAATGAGATCTACAACTTTCATGAAGAGATTAACATCAGAATAGGTCATTTGCACAAAGTAATATTTTTGTTGATTCCCCATGTACATAAAAAATGTTTTTAGATAAAAATCAGGGAAAAAAAGATGAAATAAAATACAAATATTTATACATTAATCTAATTTTTTTGGTTTTTTATCAATTTCGAAAAAAGAAAAATAAAATAAAGTATGTTAAAGACCACTTTTTTACAGATTGTTAGTGCACACTCAGACTCTGTCAATTTATTTTATTTTGATTTGATTTTAGGTTTGAAATTCTACGCATTTTAATAAAACTTTTATCAAATAAAAATAAATGAAAAATAAATAAAATAAAAAGATTTAAATATGTACATAAAATAATAGGTCAAAATGGGTAAGGTACACAATATACAAAAGAGGCCCCAAACCCAACTTTCATATATGAGCTCTGATTTACATGGACTTGGTCTTGTTTTGTAGTTAATTGAATGTACATTAGTTCAAAAGTGAGTAGGATTAAATTTGTACATTGTATGAAGTAGATATCAGATTTTTAGTTCGGTAATTTTAAAATTAGGGTTTCAGTTTGTGAGCCACTTATTTATGTTAGTGATTTTTTTTGTAATTTCCATTTATTTTTATTAGTGATATGTACACATTAGAGGTGGTTTTAGGTGATTTAGAGTTTGCATCAATTTTTAAAAATCAGAGAAGTTAGCTTATTATATAGGTCATTAGGACTAGGATTTTTGGCTTCTTATTCTATACAATTATGCATGATAAAATGCAATTATTATTTACATATGCATGAATGCTAATTATGCATGATAATTGATAAAATGCATATGAATTTTGAGGAACTGAGCTTTATTAATCTCTTTTAGAGTGATGAATCACATTTTCAACACCAGGCCCTTGATTGTCTGGTTCAGCTAGTGAAGAGCGTGGTTGAGATGGGCCAAAAGATAGAGGATATGACGACTGCCAAGACTATCATTTAAGCTTAGGTCAAAGCCAACCCAAACAACTTCCATCGTAAGGAGTAAGTAGCCTACAGTGCATCACCTGATTCACATGAAAATAATGTCTTTTTATCTAACAATAAAAACCTCAAGAGCGGTAGGAAACTCCAGTCATCTACGATTGCAAAGGGGAAAAGCGAAGCGTCTGATGGTGAGTCATCATCCAGGACGACATCAGTGTCAGCACCATTTTTTGGAGTAGCACATGAAACAAAAACAAAAAAAATGAAGAAAATATAGAAATACAAAAAGAAAGCAGTAGTTTCGGTGAAGTCATGCCAGCCTTGGAGATACTCGTACCTGCATCAAAACTAGATCCAACTGATGGAACAACACCTATTGTTTTTGGTCCACGAGATGTAGATGAATGTATTCCTTTTTGCCATCTACCTGTATAGAATGATATATTCAAAATTTTTAATATGAATATAATAATTTTTGATGATGCACATATGCCTTTTCCTTCTGCAATTAAATCAAAAACATTAAAAATTTGAAAAATGCTTTATTTGATTCAGGCCTCGTCAAAATATTGTAAATTATTATGCTTGAGATGCCTCTTATGAAATCCTTGGAGTACATTCGCATTGTGAGGAAAGGACTCAAAGAAACATGTACAATGAAGTGTTAGCCACGTAAAATCAGACCCATAAAATCGGAGAAGCATAGCCTCACAATGGATACAGTGAACGCCATTACCAATCTCCCGCACAAGGAAAAAGAAAAGGGATTACCACTTATTAGATGCCAAATTTTCAATCAGGAGTTCGAGCGCACCTTGCTTGATAGTGGGTCTTATATCAACCTTCTACCATCACCACTACTCACAAAATTTGGGTTAGTAACTCAAGCCAACCAAGATAATTCTGTAGTTCGTGGATCGATCTGTCAAGCAGCCTAGGGGCATGTTGGAGGATGTGATCGTCATCATTCAATAGATGCAATTCCTTATTGATTTCATTATACTGGACATGGACACCTCAACGCCTCTACTCCATACCTCTATTATCCTTGGATGATTGTTCCTTTGAACAATCAATGTCGTAGTTGACTACGACACTAGAGAGATCGTGTTCCTCCCCAACAGTAATAAGATACATATAGAGATTGTGCCTGAGCCGAAACTTGTTGAAGCCGTGTCTTAGATGAGTGTGCTTGTACCATAATGTCCTGAGGACTGTGACCTTCTAGTAGAGATTAGAGATACAAATCTATTTCTAGATGATAAAGAAACCATGTTTTATATTCCTTTTTACAGAGGAAGTAAGGGAAAGCACAGTCCAACTAACCGAGGTATTTAAACATGAGATTTTTGCTGATGCACAAATGGAGTAGTTTGAACAATCCCCCTCATCTGATTTTGAGGATTTCATTGCCGATATTTTTGTTGTGTTGAAGGAAGAAGCTGAACTGCCAAAGGTGGACAACCAACAGTTGAAAGAGCTAAGACATGTAGTTGTCGCGGAGGTCACCACTGAATCAACTCCCACACCACCAGATCTCAAACCTTTGCCCTCCAACATGAAGTACACATTTCTTGCTGGTGAACCAAATACTGGTCATTATTAATGCTCATTTGGACGAAGACCAAGAATCTCGTCTGATGGAGGTTCTTGAATGAAACAACAAGCCGATAAGCTGGAAGATATCGGATCTCCATGGGATCAATCCATAGTTGTTCTCACATTAAATCTACCTAAAAGAATACAGCAAACCTTCCCATGAATTCCAACATAGACTGAATGCGAACCTCTGGGAGGTTATGATGAAAGAATTCAGAAATAGTGTGTTGTGGGGTTCATTATCCCATCTCAGACTCTAAATGGGTGGGTCCCCTGGTCGTAATGCCAAAGAAGTCCAGGATCACAATTGTTACTAATGACAAGGGAGATGAGATTCTGATCAGAGTGCTGACATCCTAACGAGTTTGTTTGGATTACATACATCTAAACCTCACCATAAAATAGACCATTTTCTATTTCCCTTCATCAACCAGATACTCGAGAGTTTGGCTGCAAAGTAATATTTCTACTTCTTGGATGGTTACTTTGGATACAATCAAGTTGCAATTGTGCCTAAAGATCAAGATAAGACAACGTTCACCTATCCTTTTGGGATGTATGCTTTATGACAAATGCCGTTCAGTTGTGTAATGTCCCCCCTACATTTCAAACACGTATGTTGGTCGTTTTTGCAGATACGGTGGGAAACTTCCATGAGGTTTTCATGGATGATTTTCAATCTACGGAGATCCATTTGATCAATTTTTGGACTATCTAGATCGAGATCTAAGGAGATGTTGTGAAGTGAACTTTGTTCTCTTGTGGGAGAAGATCGATTTCATAGTGACCAAAGGGATCGTGCTGGGTCGCGTGGTATCAAAATGTGGCATGGGAGTGGACCTAGCTAATGTGAAAGTGATTTCAAAACTTGAGCCACCTACCAATATGAAACAGGTCCGATTGTTTTTGGGGCACGTCAGTTTCTACCATGATTTATCAAAGACTTCAGCAAGCTTGCCAAATCGTTGACAGAACTACTAGGCAAAGAGACAAGTTTTGTTGTGGATGACTATTTTTTCCAAGCCGTCAATCAACTGAAAGTCCTGATCAGACATGCTCCTATCCTACAACAACCTGATTGATCTCTACCCTTTGAGATCATGACGAAGACATCAGATTTTGCGATTGGTGTTGTTTTAGGATAAAGTTGAGATGGGATTCCTTTGCGATTCATTCTGCTACCAGAACACTATTTACGCTAGAAAACTTCAAATCACAACTCCTCGGATCAAAGGGTAATAAATTACACTGACCATTTTGCCATTAAATACCTTCAAAGCAAGAAAGACACCAAGCCTAGTCTTGGATTCTTCTACTCCAAGAGTTTAACCTGGAAATTCGTGACAAAGCAGGCGTTAAAAATGTGGTGGCAGATCATCTTTCCAGAATAATTAATGCAGAACGTCATGAGCAAAATTCAATTCCAATCACAGAGACCATTTTAGATGAGGTAGTCATGTCTATATCCTCTCACCCCTAGTATGCTGACATTGTAAATTAGCTTGTCTCCAAGAAGACTCTACCGACTAGTCGAATATCAAACTTGATAAATTCTTTGTTGACATTCATTTCTATTAGTGGGAAGATCCACATCTATTCTGAGAGGGCATAAACTGCATTAGGAGGAGGTGTATACCTTAGGAGGAAGTAATGGGTGTCCTAGACCACTACCATAAGCTCGAAGCCGGTGGACACCATTCTAGAAAGAGGACTATTACAAAAGTGATTCAATGTGGACTTTGGTGACCAACTCTATTCAAGGATGCATATGATTATGTAAAGGAATGTACTGATTGTCAGTGGATGGCTGGGAACATCAACATGTGTGACACAATGTCACTGAAATATATTCAGATATCTGATGCGTTCGACACATGGGGCATTGATTTCACAGTGTTATTCCTCAATAGACAGGGTTTTGAATACATCCTGCTCATCGTCGACTATGTCACTAGATTGGTGGAGGCAATTCCTGCTTGAACCACATATAGTCGAACAGTATGTTATTTCCTGAAGAATAACATCATTTCACGTTTTTGGATACCAAAGATTCTCATTTCTGACGGAGAGAGCAAGATTATCAACAAAGAGGTCAAGAAGTTGACTAAAGAATATGGCATTGAACATCATGTAGCAACGTCATACCAACCACAATCCAATGGCTTAGCAGAGTGCTCAAACAAGGAGGTCAAAATCATATTGCAGAAGATTGTAAATCCGGATCACAAGAATTGGTCTCAGTTACCGGACTCAGTTTTTTGGTCATATCTCACAACATGCAAGTCTCTTCTTAGCATGTCTCCCTACCGCCTAGTCTATGGTAAGCCTTTTCACATGCCCGTGGAATTGATTCGCAAATTTTTATGGGCATTAAACATGTGCAAAACATGTGCAACCTTGATTCCGAGAGAGGAGGAAACATTCACAAAGGTTATATGAACATATTTCTTGATTTTCAAGACTACACAGACAATAACAACCTTATGTATAAAGAGAAAGTCAAGAAATGTCATGACAAACACATTCGTTGGAAGACTTTCGAACCTGGATAGAAGGTATGGTTATTTGATGCGAAGTTGAAGATTTTTCTAGGAAAGCTGAAGAGCAAATGGACTAGGTCATTCATTGTGAAGACTGTGCGTGACAACGGAAGCCTGCTAATATCAGAATTCTCACCTAACGGACGACCCTTCGTAGTCAATGGGCAGTTGCTGAAGCCATATTTAGAGCATGGCACATTCCTATCCGTTGTCAATTCCATCGAGGTTTTATTTCAAGATGAGCTCATAAAGGCAAATGGATCGGACATTTGAGCAGAAAAATTACAAAAGATTTTTGTTTTCTTCTTTTCCTTTTCATTTTTCTAATTATTCCGAAAAGATGTTCGCATGTTTCATCAATGTTATACTTAGGGCATACGTTGTCCTAAGTATAGTGGGGATGAGCACCCCGGGTTATTCATTTATGTGATCCCTCATCTGTCCCCTCAACTCTTGATATTATGTTTATACATAATGATATTTTACCCTAAGTATAGGGAAGGGCAGGTCAAGCCGATGATTTCATATATTCCCAACCTTGACCCTCCTTATTTTGTATATAGTTTGTTATACTTAAGATTATTTCATTTAAAGTATAGGGGGGACGGTCAATTTCGCATTTGTTTATTCTTTCATCATTGCAATATAGACTTTTCTATACTTAGTACTATTTATGCATTCCTTTCTCTCTATAATCTATGAGGATATAACTCAATTTAAGTATAGGGGTCCTATATAAATTGCATGTAATTTAGCCATGACTCATACTTTTGTATTTTCAATAATATCGCTAATTAATAAAACACACCAAAATTCTTTGTACATATAAGTAATAAATTAGTTTAAAATATTTTGTAAATGATTTGAAAAATGGTTGAAAAAACTACTTGAAAAATCTTTTGAAAACTGTTTGCAAAACTTTTGCAAAATGCTTTTAAACCGTTGTAAAAGTGTTTTGTTTGCAAAATTTTATTTTATTTATGAAAATAATATCTTTTATAAATCTTTTTGCAAATGATTTGAAAAATGGTTGCAAAAAAATCTATATGCATTGTTTGGAAATCTTTGTAGAGTGATTTTCAATGTTTGTAAATGTTTGTAAAAATGTTTATCAAAATTATTTGCAAAAATAATTTTTAAAACTATTTTAAAAATATTTTGAAAACATTGTGTTCATAACAACTCAAATAAGAATCTTGTAATAAATATATAAAACATGTATATAAATCTTATAAACACTCACAAACATACAACTTGTAAAATCCCATGTATAAAATACACCTTCCTACCATCCTTGTAAATACATATGCACTCCCATGTACATACTTGCATCTAATTAGTTTCTAACCTTTTTATCTTTCAAAAATACCTAAAAAATTGCAAATTTCAAAACTCCAAAAATATTTGTAAAATCTTTTCTGCACTAAACCTAATTTCCAAATATCCAACTGAGCTCCAAACTTTGATTTTATGAAGACATGTTTAAAAGTGAAAATAAATCCAATTTATTTTTTTCTTTTCTTATTTTCTTTTCTGCACTTTTAGGCATAAGTGTTACTGAGTACTCGTAAAGGCAAATATATGGGGGTGATGAATCTCTGTTTCATCACCTTTATTCCTACATTTTGGCCTTTTAACCCTTGCTTAATGCACATAAATAGCAATATTTTGCATCAAATAACATATAGTATTTATTGTGTAAATATGTATAAAATCTTATGTTTAAAGCCAAAATAAAAGAATAAAGAAAAGAAAAGAAAAATAAATTAAATATCTTAGGTATTGAATTAAATCCCAAGACCTAAGCATCATGATGACTGGGTCGACAAGGAATAAAGTAGGGGGAAATAAGGGTCAAAATACAATAAACCCTAGTATTCATATTCATTAATATGTCGATTATGCGACCTATTTTATTCTTTATTGTTTATATCTCTACTCAATAAACTTTGTACAAAAATATTGTATATAAAAATACATAAAAAAATATAAAATTTATTTCACACAAAAATACTGCATAA
The DNA here is from genome assembly GCA_037367405.1 of Ottelia alismoides. Classification (NCBI taxonomy): domain Eukaryota; kingdom Viridiplantae; phylum Streptophyta; class Magnoliopsida; order Alismatales; family Hydrocharitaceae; genus Ottelia; species Ottelia alismoides. Next base: position 197,729 of record JAZKJV010004644.1, on the reverse strand, counting down.
TGTACTATCTACACTCAAAATAAAAATCCAAAATCCCAACTTCATAGACATGTATCTTCTCCATATGAACTCAATATTCACCAAAATTACCATTAATTGTATATTTCTTTTAATTAGCTATTTAATGAAAGTGGTTTCATTCAATTTGAAGCTAAGATGCAAAAGTTAGGTTTTGGACCCCAATTGTACAATATATCGTAATAAAAGAACCATTTTATTTATTCTTTGTATTTTTCATATTATCATATTTTTATAAGATTTTAATATTATTTATAGTATATATACATATTAAGATTAAATAAAACCCATTAAAAATAAAATTAAATAAAATAGTATGCTAAAAAAATATAGAAGAATGCATATACACATATCTATATAACAAACATACTTTTTTATTTAAGTGTACAGATTAATTAAGAAAAATACAATAAAATATATGCATTTAAATAAGTTATAAATATATAAACTTGAAATATATTAATTATTTAAATAAAATAATTAGAATTTTAAATAGAAGATAAAAATAAAATAACCCAAGTATAGGTATATACATATACCTATATGTGTAAAATAAATATACAATAAACTAACTTGTAAAAATAAATGAAAATCACCATAAAATAGTACATAAAATAAAATATAATTTTATGTTTTAACCTAAAATTAATAAAATCATTTATTTCTTTTAATTTTAACTCATAACAATTTTTTAGTCTTTTTGTCGTGTAGCCCACCTACGTGGACCAATAGGAGGGCGGTCGGAGTTGACCTTAGTCAACTCTCCGCCCCTCCCTAGGTATGCATCTGGAAGGCCTACACCATTTACTTCCTTAATTTTAGCGGACAATATTGTTTCACCATTTGGCCTCAATTACTTCATGACTTCTGCACATCGATCTTTGCTCCTCCACATGCACATGAAATATCGATCAATGGATCATTCCTCGGGTAGAATCCGCTCTTGAACCATGACCTGTGCATATACCTCCACATCGCCATGTTTTGACTTTGATTCATCTTCTCCCATCCAAACCCTAACTATAGACGTTATTGACATTCCTGGCGACAACAGGAACCTCTCCAAGGGTTCAGCGAGCGAGGAAGGCCATAATCGAGTTGATCCAGCTTCACTGCCATCTTCCAAACGAGCTTCTACTCCTTGCTGCCCAGGTCAGATGAGCTTCTATCTCTTTGCATTTTTCTATTCCTAGAACTTAGAATAGAGTAGATTAGTCTTTATTTCTAGTTGATTTGGTCTTATATTCTGAAAAATCAAAAATTCGATGTTTGTTGAAGCTGGGCTCTAACGACCTTCTTAACATTTTCTCGATCGTCTTCCGACATGTTTTCTGCCTCCATATCATTCTTCTTTGCTAGTACTATGCCCCAAGCATCTTTACTCAACCAGATGACGCTCGGATCTGGATCTCGACTCTCCCATCTCCACCTCTCACCGGAGAGCCTCTGCCATACCCCATATTAGCTTGGTTTCACCTCAACTCGAACCGTAAGCCTTCGCTTTTATATTTCTGAGTTAACCCTATAGGTTTTGAGTGCTTGAGGGCCCATCTAGGTCAGGTTTTTGCCATCTTTAGGAGCTTCAGGTCTGCCATCTTCTTCTGAGTACCAAGACCCCCATCAATCGGTCCTTCACGTCTTTGAGACCATCCACCGGCATGGAAGAGCAGCAGGTGGGCCACTTCCTCGGATGCAGCCAGCCTCGACCGTAGATCCAACTGCCTAGATCTAATTTGGTCCTTCCATTGGCGAAGGGTTATCGTGTGAACCCCTGCATTTTTGTATTTTATTTTTGGTATAAAAATATTTATCTACAGTACAATATTTTATTTAAAAATGATATTAAGGCCTCTGAAGCTCTGCTATTTACATTTTAGTCCCCTGCCACATCACCTCATGTGCCCGTGCGCTTGAGGGAACATGCATTTTACAAGGGGGACTTCCCTTTTTGTTATTTCAAATTAGACCTGTAATTTTTAATTCTTGTATGAAACTTTTTGGTTAAATTGCAAAAAAGGACCTGTTAGTTTTTAGATATTGCAAAAAGACCCATGCCAATGTTGTTTGTGATATATTTGGGTATTTTGCATGTAAAGTCGTAGGCTTTGTTGAAGGATTCTAGAAACATAAAAAATTTTCTGATAATTACAATTAGGTCCCTTTTCAGAAATATATTTTTATTTCTTGAAATTTTTAAAATATTATTTCATATTTAAGAATTCTAGGAAAATATTTTAAATTCCTTAGACCATATTAATTCGGATATATTTTTCTTGCACCTTTTAAAATTATTTTTCTATTTTTGAATATTCAAAAACCTTGAATTTTATTCTTGTTTGCATCTAAATATACATAAAAATTATAAAAACATTTTCAAAAAATCCAAATATAAACTATTTATTATTGTTTTTTGCACCAATAGACCAAAAATCACTAAAAAATTCAAAAGAAAAATAAAAATAGCAAAATTTCTCTAATCGTAGAAAAATTATTTAAAAAACCATTAAAATCCAAAAATGGTTTTGGAAATTTTCTCTATCTTATTTTCTATATATAAAAATTAATTTTGGAAACTTTTGAGCTACTTAGCTATTTTAAAATCCAAAATAAGTCAGCTATATATTTTTGCTCATTGTTTACTTATTTTTATCCAATAAAATTATAAAAAAATTAGCAAAATTACTAAGAAAATATAAAAAATATAGCTTTTTTGAAACCGCGCTTGCATTTCTCATTGCACACGACATATTATTAAAAAAACTAAAAATATCTTATTTTCTTATTTTTGAAATATTTATATCTATTTTATAAAGCTAAAAAACCCCATTTTCTAATATATAGCTATATTTACTTATATTGTTATTAATATTATTATAAATATTAACAGTACCCAAAATATTTTTAATACCCTTAAAAAATAAAAGGACTGTAGCTTAGGGTATTTTCTTGATTTTATATTTATTTTGTATTTTTATTGTATATACTATCTTTATTATTTCTATATATTAGAGTTTCTTATCTTATATCTAATTGAAAAGAAAAAGAAAATCTAAAAACTAAAAACATAAAGAAAATAAAAATATAAAAATATAAAAACAAAAATCCATAAAAATATAAAATTAAAAACCCACTAAAAATAAAAAATCTTCTTTAAAACACCAAAAACAATAGTTGTCTTTTTGCCAATTTTTGTTGTCTATTCCCCTTTCTCCATGTGTTCAATACTCTACACTACTTTCCCTATACACATATTATGTAGAGTTATAATAAAATTTAACTCCATATTTTTTCTTTGCTTTATTAATCTATTTGTAGGTTAATTATTGTTGGATTCGGATTTCATGAGCGCTTGTCTCAGCGAAACTGTATTATCACCTTGTGAGTATATTTTAGTCCCTTGTAATATCCTAGTCAACATCAAGATAATGTAAATGCTTCTCTTTCTCTTCTATATTTTGGGATACATGTACAAATGGTCAATTTCTTCTGTTACATGTAAAAATATGTGGAAATTAATGCAAATATGAATTGTGACACAGCTAGCTTAACAATATTATCTGCAGACCAAAACTCTCATAGATTACATTACCCCTTCTCACTAGTCTCAGTCAGGGGAATAGTCTTGTGATTCTCTGTCTTGTTATTTAAATTGTGAATGGCATTCCAATGTAAAAAAACTTCCCTCAAATTTTGTAACCCATTGCAGTCGATAGAGAATGAAATATTGTGAATGTTGTGTAAATAAGTAACCTGGATCTGCGGATAGGATTTTAGAAGCTTCAGGTCCTATATTTAAATCTCTTATTTCCACATGAAAATGTTCATACTTCGACTCTTAGTGGCTAATCCAGTTACCTCATTCTGAGTACGACTCTTGAATAGGGAACTAATATGGACTCTAGCACTATGCACTTAGCTCAACTCAGACGAGGTGTTGGAAGACTTTGTGAGCTTCTTTTATGGTAGCTTGGACATCTAAAGACCCGAGTATATGTTGAAATAAAGCTTCGTATGAGGGATTCACTACTAGTATAAATTTTCTAAGACCCCAAATCATGGGCGGAAAAAAAGATTCTATATCCTCAAGGCACAGAAAGGTCAATGCAGAGCAACAACAATTCATACCAAAAGAAGCTAATTCCCAAGTACATTACTTACCATAATGGTCCAAGCTTCAGATAGCCTACATATCATGGTGGAGACTTGGTTAAACTGGACAAGCTTGACATAAGATGTTACTACACTAGTCATACTGCAGTTCTTTTCTCACTCTTCTAGACTTCTCCCTCCATATTCGTTGTGAACTAGCACGCACCGAAATTCAGAAGGAAATACTTGACTCCTCGAGGACGAGCTTCAAGAGGAGCAGTTTGCATGATAGTCCAGCATCTCGAATGGGGAGAGATAACACCCTTTACATATAGGAGATAGTTGTTCAATGTTCATGGGGTACATTTTCAGAGGGTGATGATCTAAGATGACTTTTGAGCTAAACCGGTACAATGACGTGTAGAACTTGGATATTGTTGATTTAAAATTCTAATTCTCACGAGAATTTTGTCAAATAATTAATCCAAGGGTCGGGTCGAGCTCCATTTTCACTTTTTGATCATCATATTAGTACGGAACCCAATCTACACTACAAAAACAGTGGGAATGACATGCACATAGTGTCTTGCATTAGGCAAGCACATGTGCTCACCTAGGACTGGGCAAGCACGCATAGGACATGGGTGCTCACCCAGTCTGCTCATCCATTTAAATTTAGAGACGTTGGACAGGAGGGCGCATGTTAAAGACTAGGAGGAGCATCTGTGGGCTCCTAGGCAAGCACTTCGGTGTGCTCTCTAGTGTCTGTAAATAGAATGCGTGGCCGACTCCATGGCTGATTTCTCTCATTCCTTCTTCCCCAGACCGTGTCATCGGCAATTTTTGAAGCCCCTCCACCTCTTCTAGTGACCATTGTGTGCCTCCTTCTTACTCAATATCGCATTCCTTGAGGTATAAAGTCTACTCCTTTTAAATTTTTTAGTTTATGTTTCACACATATTGGGAAAGCTATGTTTTAGGTTTTTTGTATATAGATTAATTTTTAACCAATGTATTGTTGATTTATTGTTTTATGTCGTATTTAAATTATCTAATCATTAGTGTAACATGTATATATTTATGATTTGATTCCAGATTAGCAAAGCTTAAACAAATTTATAATGTAGATAAGGTGTATGACAAAATACTTAAATCAAGTTAGTTCTTCTTGTCAGCATATGTAACATTTTTTTCATGAAATATTAGATGTATAAATGTTATGATAAGTCTTTGGTGATTTGAAAATGAAATTTTTGATGTGAAGTAGTATTAATGGTTCATATAAATGTTAGATTTCATTCTATAATATTATTGCTTAGGTAAGTTATATCGTATATTAGAGGGTGTTGAATGGGTAGAATTGTTCGATGTTTATAGTCAACATGAATGGACTTTGTTTGATGATAATAAATGTGTGGAAAACTTATTGTGGAATGGTTATTTTCTTAAATTGTAGATGTTTTATGATCGGGTGCATAGATTTGAATGTGAGGAGGGTATATGAAGGTGGTATCAGATAATGCTAATGTGAAATTATCGGAGATGAAGATATGTAGATGTGAATATTATGGTAGCATGTGTAGGTGTATAGAAGTTAGATGTGAACGCTTGTGTGTTTAGTTTTGAATTTCAGGGTAGTATGTATAAATGTGATCTAAATATTGGATAAACCTTGATCAGTGTTAAACAAACACCAAAAGTTGTATATACGTAGGTGAAGTTGTATGATGTCAATATGAAGATGTATATGCAAAGGTGTGTGCATGAGTTTGCTTATGGGTGGGGAGATGTGGGTGTGTTCGTACAATTACATAGGTGTATGGGTGTGTATGCATGATAATTTCAGGATAAATAGTTATGTTGTGATACTTTTTTATCACATTAAATTTTAGTTAATGTTACCAAGTGTGTCAGATTAACTTATAGTTAGGTAGATAATAAGGTCAAAATATTTAATTATTATTAAATTTCACAAAATCAATCATACGTCGTGTGTCCCTCCATATCGGTCAATGTATGGCGCTGCACACTAGGATGTGTGTGCAAGACATTAGAGGATCTCATCTCCTCCAATTGTGTTATATGTTTTTTCACAATACAGTTGGACTCACTTTGGGATGAGATTTCTCGATCTAATGGTCATGTTTTTGATGTGTGCAGGTGGAAGAATAATTTTTTGCATGTACATTTCAAATAATTACCATTTAAACACTTTATTGGACACCAATTTAGGGTCATGTAGGTCCATATCCCCTATGTTAACCAACTAAATATACGTAAATGTTTGGTCAATATAAATAAATAAATAAATATTTTAAGATCATTTTGCAATTCTCATTTCTAGCACGTGCAAATGTATGACATAAAGTTATATTAAAATATTACATTTATGTCGCCTTCCTTAGTCCGATGGTCCCGAACTAAGGAGATCCATAAGGATTCAAACCTTACTGTAAGGCGATCGTTGTTACATTCATGTTTATGTCTTAGGAAAACTAGATTGATAGTCAAAACCTTCATCTTCGGTATACTAACCAATCATAATCTACTATTAATAATGTCACTAGGGTGATAGTTTTAAGAGTTGATTATGATTCGTTTTTTGGGTACATTGGAGGGGTGTGTGGTTATGTTGCCAAATATTCCTCAGATATAAACTAGCATGTGACAATGGTTGTTGTGTCCTAAGTTTGAATCTTTATGGACGGGCCCAAGTGATAACTTAATGAAAACATTTCTCTTCTCATCTCCTAAAATTATTTAAATAGGTTTAGGTGAACAATGGGTTAGGGTTTAGATTTTCCATGTCTGTTTTACGAATTGAAGCCTAAGTTGAATCTTCTCCTCTCATTTGACATCTTGAACTGTTACATTTTTGTGACAGTGATGGCCAACAAAGAGTGTATGTACAGGCATGTAGTTGGTGGTCTTATTTTACAGACTTTTCAAAGAGGTGTTCAAGAATTTATGGAATTTTCTTATGCCCAAGGTTCTTGTGTGGTGGATTCAGATGGTACTATCTTGTGTCCGTGTAAAAAGTGCCATTTACTCAAGAAGAGATCTAAAGATGAAATTCAGTTGCACCTTTTTAAAAATAGTTTCATTGAAGGATATAATATTTGGAGGCACAAAGAGTTCATTGATATAGGACCAATGAGTAAAAAGATGCGGACAACATTAATCCATTTGTAGAAATGGTTATGGATGTTTTAGGTCCAGAGTTTAACCCTGATGAAGAGGAATCACACAGTGAGTCAGAAGACTTCTACGAGAAGTTGAAAAGGCATAATAGCATTTATGGTCGGGTTGTAAGACATATTTAAAACTCTCAGTAGTTTCAAAGCTTCTATCGATGAAGATGGAGTATAATATGACTAATCAAATTTTTGATATTATGTTGATAATTCTCAAGAAAATGTTATCCGAAGATGCTGAATTACCTGTAAATTATTATAAATGAATAATTGATGCAAAAGATATATTTAGCTGAAGTTAAGATATATTTTTGTATAAATCACCATATTTTTATTATGGTGAACATGAGCATTTGACACGTTGCACGAATGTGATGAGCCACTATTTTAGGAATTAAGTGAGAGTGGAAATAAAATATAAAGAAATATTTTACAACATTTTTCGTTGATTCCGAGATTGATGCGATTATATTATTGTAAGGAAACAACTAAATATATGTTATGGCATATCGAGCATAGTCGTGAAGAGTATATGGAGCATCCCTTAGAGTCTAATTGTTGGAAAATATTGATGTCAACCTTTCCTTCCTTTTTAGATGAAGGAATGAAATGCATTATAGGTTTATGTACATATGGATTTAATCCTCATGGTAGAAGTAAAGATTACTCTTGTTGGACAAGTATGAAAACACGTTACAATCTACCTTCATCGTTGTGTAATAAGAGATAATTAATGTTTTTAACATTGTTTGTGCTAAGACCTACACATCTAAGAAAATACATAGATGTGTATTTACGTCCTCTTATAGATGAGTTGAAGATGCATTGGATCGATGAAGTGGATACATACAATACAAATAAAAGTCAAACATTCAATATGAAAGTTGATCTGCTCTGGACAATAAATGACTTCTTGCCTTATGGAATGCTATATGAATGGATTACGCATGGACGTAAAAGTTGTTCATATTGTATGGAGAGTACAAAGTCCTTTCAGCTTAACACAATCGGAAGCCATGTTTTTTTATTATCTTAGATGTTTTAAGAGAAACACCATCAAACTTTCTTATCCTCCGACAATTAAGACCGACGATACGATATTATCATGCTTAGTTGGAAAATTCAACCATGGGAAATGAGGAAAATACACAAACTCTACCTGGTTTTGGTGAAAATCATAATTGGATTAAGAAGAGTATATTTTAGGAGTTACTTTATTAGAGCAAGTTAATGATACAACACAATTTATATGTTATGCATATTGTGAAAAATATCTCTAATAACATCTCTTATACAATTATGTATGTCACTGGTCAAACAAAAGATACAATTAATTTTCATCATGGTTTAAGGATCATTTTCAATCGTCCAGAGTTATAAAAGATCGTGATAAAAAAGGGTCGAATTTCCGAAAGTGAAGTATGCATTGGTTGATTTGAAGAAGCTCTCATTAAAAGTGTATTTATGGAAAGACTGCTACCAATAGTATTTAGAGGATTGTTAACAAAAAAAATACCGTCAATGGTCTATCAATTGTCAGCATATTTTCCATATTTTATGTTCATAACACGTACTTCAGATGGAGATGGAATATCTTGAAAAAATATTCCTTTGATTATGTGTAATTTGGAGAAGATATTTCCACCAACTTTTTTTGATTCAATGGAGTACATGATGATTCATCTTCCATACGACGCCAAAGTTCGTGGGCATGTTAAATACTGATGGATGCATCCATTTGAAAGGTTCATGTTCTTTCTAAAAAGAAATGTCCAAACAAAAGTAGAGTTGAAGGATCCATAAGTTCTTAGTATATTTATGTAGAAGTAACAACATTTAGGAGATTATCCACAATAGAACAAGGAGGAATGAGATAATTTACTTCGATAAAGAACCTCATATCAGTGTCTTTTATCAGTCAGCTCAGCTAATAGGAAAGGTTAGGGAGTGTCTACTGTTGAAACAAGAGAAAGATGTTGCTGAGCTATGCGTATTAGACAATTGTGAGGAAATAATACCATTGTTGAGTATGTCTCTTGTTTTAAATAAATTATTATTTATTTATACTCATATTTTAGTTATGTGCATTCATTTTAAGGATTTTTGAAAGAAAATTATTGAAAGGAATCTTACACATTCAAAAGATCAAGTTGTGAGCACATATAGGAATCAATTTCTGGAATGTTTTAAGAATCGAATAAAAGAATTGGATGATAATAATTATAGTACACATATAGTAAAATATTTTTCAGAAGGCATGATCCTACAACTGTTGTTGGAGTAATGGTTGTCGATTTCATTTCATAAATTCTTGTAGAAACTTAAGCACTTAGAATTACATAGTGATGGTTCGTAGATCTTCTTACGGGGAGGACAATTTGGACTATTATGGAATCCTAAAAGAGGTACAGGTAGTAGACTAAAGTATTCCATTCATAAACAAAGTAGTTCCTTTTTGTGCGATTGGTGCGATCCAAAAGAAGGTGTAGTGATCGATAGGAGGAATAAAGCCACTGATGTTATACAAAGAAAATTTATATGCAGATTTAAACAATTCATTCTAGCTTCACAAGTGGACCATGTTTTGCTAACTTCTGCAAGTGTCAAAGAAGAATAAGAGCGTAGAATCATTCATTGTCATAAAGATAAATTCACACAATTATATTTCTAAAGAAGACCCTCATGCATAATATGTCACAATTGAAGCTTTTACACCTGCTTATGAGCAAAATAATGTACCAGATGTAGTTCCAATCATTGAATCTATTTGATTGGCATATAATGAGGCGATACGCATTGACCCAGTAGATTATGTGGAGATTACAAATGATGATTTTGACAACTCCACTATCAATGAAACGGATTATATCTCACATGGATCAAATTATGAAGATTTATTTTAAATACTTGGTAAAGTATTTTATCATATTCAATTATAAAATATTTTCCATTATTAATTTTATAATTGACTATTATATTATAATTACAATCATGGTAGGCTTTGGATGTGGCGGCTCGCAGGTATCTCAATGATCCAGTCATTTGTCCTCCTCACAACCACTTTCTTCTAGTAGGCATCCAACCGCTCCCACTGATTCAGGATCTCTTCCTAAGGAGGCTCAACAAATCTTATCCTATCACAAGTCTCTTGGTTATCCTCCTCCTCCCTTTATGGAGTTGTATATAGAGAGCCCTCTTCCTCAATTGTTCCCGAGACATGCCCAATCCTGGTTCCTGCGCAGACATCGATGGATTTTGATTCTCCTTCTTCTAGACATCCGAATGTCCACATGACTTTACCGAATGGAGGTAGGCAGACTTCAGAGTCATTTCCTCTGTTGGAGGTTTCTGCATATGGGAGGTAAAATTCATTTAAATTTTCACAATTTATTTTTCCTAAATATCCTCTTAATAAAAAAATTACAAAATTTTGTAGGGATTTTTTGAATAGTAATGGGTTCCAAAGAAGATAACCAACATTGTGAAGACCTATTAGACAAGTACCCAATACTTGTGATGTTGAATTCCTGCTACCAAGCATGAGAGATTGTTTGAGATTTTCCTGGTAAGAATAGTACTTTATCAAATTAGATGATAATTGTTATAACTCGTTTAACTAACAAATTTTTTTAATTTTCAGAGTGTGTATTGTTTTGTTCCTGGTCTAAGGAAGGAGGCTTATTGTAGAGCCTTTATCTATTTGGTGGAGAAGAGGATGTGCGATAAATTTCTTAAGGCAATGAGAGACTCGCATCTGGAGACGGAATGCGATGAGATGAAATTTGAGGAGATGAAGAGATACCCACTGACATAGTGCATAGAGGATAAGTATTGACTTTTATTATATTTTAATATTTATTTTTTTCAATGAAATTATATTCATTTAATATTTATTGTAGTTGGGTTGGTTTTTGTGATGCCTTTATTTCTGATTTTGAGTTTGCAAGGAGGTCGACGGCGGGAAGGTCAAACCGCCAAAAGCAAAAGATTAGGTTGACCAGTGGCTCAAAAAGTCACAATCAAATTAGAGTAGAGCTAGTAATTTAAAAAAAACCTCTATTTTAATCACTAACTTGTTATAGGTACAAGTTGCCATAATAAATTGTATTTCTTTTTTTAGGCTGCAAAGTTGAAAGAGAGCCTGATGATATGCGACAACCCAGGTAACTAATGTCCAATATTGGAGGGCCTACGATGTCCTATAACTCAGATTCGACAATCACTATGTTGGTCACTCTCATGACACTCGATACCTGATCGACGCAAATCAATCAAAAATTAACCCACAACATCAATTAAGCAACAAATGTAAGTGAGCTAAAACCTATTATACCCTACAAAGAATGTGTATAGTACGCAAGCAGTAGGGGTCGAACCACAAAGGAGCACAAGATAGAGCAATAAAAATGAATAGACAACCTAGGATTTTTGGGGTCTTTTGGTCTTTAAATGTTTCTTGTGGGTTTTTTATTTATAGATATATTTTTTTATTTATGCAAATTTTTATTTTTTATTTGTAAGATAAAAGTGAAGGATATGGGAAAATCCTCAAGCACATCACGGAAGTGCGAGCGTCGTATCGAATATGATGAAGAACGACTAGTCGTACTAGTTGTTCGGTGCAACGGAATTTAAAATTCTTCATGCGATGAAACCACATGATCCAAGAACGATTCTCGGATCGTTTCATCTATAACCACAACAAGTATAATGCAATACCTCTTGAAGCGTGGTTGATCGAGTTTCTACAAAAAGAGACCTCCTATCTCAAGTCCGATCGTCGGAGAAGAAGCTTGCGAGCGCGGAGATGAGTTGCATTGTCCTCGCAATCCAACGAGTTGATCCAAGCACAGTGAACTCCTGATCTCGTAGCATGAGATCGAACGTCTCCTTCGTGAGCATAGCACTCCAAGAAGACGAAGAACCGCTGAACGTCGAAGCGGCGACGCGGTAGCGTAGGCCACGACGAAGACCTCCCTAGGGTTTTGGTGGTCGGCCACCAAGTAGAGGGAGAGATGGTTGACGTGTATGGAGAAAAAGAGAGAGAGAGAGATGTGCTCCCAATAGCATGCACTAGAGAGCATAGTATGCCTCTCTATTTATTGGGTTTTAGGATCCATGGATCTCAATCCATGGGACATATAAAATCAATGGATGAGATTGATTTATGTCAATCCAATGGTCAAGATTGTTGTTGGTAAAAACCAACAACTTATGATTTAATTTAGATCAAATATATTTGATAAATAAAATATACATCAATCCTAAAAATTAAACCAATCAAATAAGGAGATTATTTCAATAGAGATCATGTCTCCCCAAGTAATAGGGTGGATGGCCACCAATTCCTTATAGGACTTGGTAGCCGCCCACCACTTACCAAGTGGGGGGCAATCTCATGGATTTCCATGAGATTGCATATCTCCTTGAATTTCTCTATTATTTAATCCAACAACTTTTGTTGAGATTTATTCTACAAAAATAATTCATAATTAATTTTAGGAATATTGCAATCTTGCCATTGGAAAATTGTGAATCATATTCACAACCCAAAACAAAATATAATTTACATTTTCAATTAATTAGACAATGTGTATCCAATACACATTAATAATTAATCAACAAATATAAATTATAATTAGCTCTCTCTAATACATTATAAATCACATTTATAATATATTATGAATAATTGGATATTGCAATCCACATTATTCTTATCCATAATAATCAAATCACATTTAATTATATTGGATAATTCCTCATACATCATGATAAATAAATCACATTTAATTAACAAATTCTCAATGCTTAGATCTTATGGAATTATTCTTGAACCATTCAAGAACAATGCTATTTCTCCTCAGATACTTGGAGATAAGGACAGGGCGATTGTATTGTTCCATGTATAGTAACTTGGATATTGAGATCACATCTCAAATCCAGATCCCATGGACCTCTTATAGATGCTTGGTTAAATCAAGACCGTAAACCTAATCTTCTCATTGCATCTGAATCTCATTCAGATCAATGTCCAGTACATGGACTAAGATTAGGTCACTTCTCTAATAAGAGGAGTCACTAAAATCCAGACATGTTTCATCACTCCCTCGGAATGGAAGCATCATGGTTATACAATCGTTTATGATAAAATCACCCTCTTGTGTTCCCAATATATGTACATCCTACATACTGGAAGACTCATGATCATCCTGAAGATATAGATCATTTTTACACTGTCATCTTCATGGTATGATCACTAATTTTCTCAATCTTGGTCCTTGGGATTTTGTACAGATCATATGCTCTCACAAAGCATATATCTTACCTTCAAATTCATGTCATGCTTCTAAAGAATGACGACCATGCATGGAATTTGATCAATCCCAATACCTCATGAGTGAGCTCATGTCTCCCGGTTCACAAGTGAACTTGTATGATCCCTTTGAGAGATCGTATTACTCATATGCCCTTACATGTACACCAGCTCGCTGGTGTATGAAGGATATTGAGAATCCTCAAGCGCATCACGGAAGCGTGACGATCACATCCAATACGATCGGGGCGACTAGTCGCACTAGTCGCAAGGTGCAGCGGAATTTAAAAAATTTAAATCAATCAAGGAAACCACATGACCACGAGAACACTTCTCGGATCGTTTCATCAAACCACAAAGTATAAGGAATACCTCTTGAAGCGTGGTTGTGATCACGAGATCCCAAACAAGAGATCCTCCTGTCTCAAGTCCGATCTACGAAGAACACACTTGTGGGCATGATGATGAGTCGCGTTCCACCTGCAATCCTCGATGAAGACCCAAGCAATGGATCCCCTGATTTCATCAAGCGAAATCCGTCGTCTTCCTCTAGAGCAAGTAGCCACGAAGAAGAAGGAGAACCTCTAGTAGTCGATGGTGAAGGCGAGAACTTCTCTCTTTTCTTAACAATGGTGGTCGGCCACCCTATGGAGAGGGAGAGAGAGAGAGCACGAGAATGAGAGGGAGAGAGAGAGAGAGTAGAGTAGGCATCTACTTTGATGTGTCTCTTCAAGGGCTAGGGCTACCCTCTTTATATACTAGTTTGAGATCCAATGGATCTCAATCCATGGCTCTCATGGATCCAACGTCCATTGTAATCCAAGAGCCATGCAACGACTATGATTGGTGTTGATTAAAAAAACAACAACATTAATTTACATTAAATTAAATATATGTTGAATTATTATCAATAAAATTTAATTAACATAAATTAATTCATTAAGAGATAATATGACAACAAATAAGAGGAGGCAACAACCCTCCTAAAATCTAGGAGGCATCACCTATGACTAAGTCATAGGTGACGCCACCTTTGATATTTGGTGGTTTTGTCTCCTTTTATTTATATTATTATTTCTTAATTAATTGCAATAACCATTATTGCAATAATATCCATAAAATTAATTCCAAATTAATTTGTGAATATTTCAATCATGCCATTGAAAAAATATGTGAATCATATTCACATCCCAAACTAATTTATAAATTACATTTCCAATTAATTAATTAATGTGAATCCAATACACATTAATAATTAACCAATTCTATTTACAATATTTCTCTCTCTCTGATATATTATAAATCCCATTTATAATATACGCAGATATTCTGGATATCACTATCCATGATCTGCTTATCCTTGATATTTAAATCCCATTTAATTATCTTGGACAATCATTCTCTCAACATGAATCTTATTCATATTGTACTTGATAATTAAATCTCATTTAATCATCAAGACCTTCTTGCTTGGATACTAAATTCATCACAGGAATTAATCTTGAACTCCTTCAAGAATAATGTGCCTTCTCCGCAGATATTTGGAGATAAGGACAGGGTGATTGTATTGTTCCACGTATAGTGACTTGGATGTTGAGATCTCATCTCAAATCCAGATCTAACGGACCTCTCATAGATGCTTGATTAAATCAAGTCCGTATACTTAATCTTCTCATTGCATCTGAATCACATTCAGATTAATGTCCAACACTTGGACTAAGATCAAGTTACTTCTCTACTGAGAGGAGTCACTAAAATCCAGACCTGTTTCATCACTCCCTCGGACTGGAAGCGTCATGGTTATACAATCGTTTATGATCACATCACCCTCAGGTATTCCCAATACCTGCACATCCTGCATACTGGAAGACCAATGATCAAGCTGAAGATGAAGATCTATTTTATATTGTCTTCTTCAGGGTTTGATCACCAAGTTTCTCAATCTTGGTCATTGGGATTTGGTATCGACCATATGCTTTCCCAAAGCATATATCATACCTTCAAATTCTTGTCATGCTTCCAAAGCACGATGACCATGCATGGAATTTGATCGATCCCAATACCTCATGAGTGAGCTCATGTCTTCCGGTTCATAGGTGAACATGTATGATCCCTTTGAGATATTGTATTACTCATATGACCTTATATGCACACCAGCTCGCAGGTGTATAGACCTTGATTAGGTCATCAACCTAATGGTCTGCCAAATGTACATACTCAGACATATAGTAACATATCTGTCTCTGGTCAGAGGATGTGTGCCTATGCTGTGAAAGTATTAACATAGGACTTAGGTTATCTCGATCTCGCTAAGTCAACCCATTGACTTAACTAATCTGACACCTCCAAATCACTATTCCCATGTAGAGGACCTGCATCGAGAGGTTGGTCAGATATCAACCTATGTGAGAAAGGATTGCCATCTCCTACTCAGGCTGGAGATCATCTCTTAATAATCATTCGACGGTGTTTGATGAGTCCTCTATATAACCCATTAGATATTCATCTAAACACCGGCCTCTATGATTCATTTAATGAATCAACAGCTATATGATTATCAAGATGGCCATGGTACATAACCCTAATTGTATAGAGGGACCTTATAGTGCATTCATTCACTTAATTTCAGAAAGGGAGTGAACAATTAATAACTTTTATTGATAAAACATAATTATTGCAATAACACTTGTTGTTTCGCCTCAGGCTCACATGGCTAACAATCTCCCACTAGCCCTCAAAACCATTCAGCAACAGTCCTTAAAGCCATACTCATTACATGCTGGTCGAAAACCTTCTGTGTCAGAGGTTTGGTAAGAGGATCAGCAACGTTGTCGACAGAGTCCACCTTGGTGATGATGATATCACCACGCTTTTGAATCTCCCGAATGATGTGGTATTTCCTTTCCACGTGCTTCCTCTTTTGATGCCATCTGGGTTCCTTTGCCTGGGCAATGGCTCCCGTGTTATCGCAGAGTAACGGGATGGGAGTGTCTGGGGAAACTGCGCCAAGCTCCAAGATGAACTTGCGCAACCACACCGCCTCCTTTGCAGCATCCGATGCGGCAATGTACTCAGCTTCTGTTGTTGAATCCGTCGTAGTATCCTGCTTCTTGCTTCTCCAGCTCACAACACCACAGTTCAACAGGATTACAAACCCTGATGTCGACTTTTGATCATCAATATCTGATTGGAAGTCTGAATCTGTATATCCCAAGACTTGGAGATCACCATCTCCATAGACCAAGATGTAATCTTGCGTCCGTCTTAGATATTTGAATATGTTCT
Source organism: Ottelia alismoides (assembly GCA_037367405.1). Lineage (NCBI taxonomy): Eukaryota > Viridiplantae > Streptophyta > Magnoliopsida > Alismatales > Hydrocharitaceae > Ottelia > Ottelia alismoides. Next base: position 180,830 of record JAZKJV010004644.1, on the reverse strand, counting down.
TTACTGCATTCCAGTGTTGCTCTCCATAGCAGGATTGGTAACGACTTACCACTCCCACAGCATGGCAGATGTCTGGCCTAGTGCACATCAGGCATACATTAAGCTTCCTACAGCTGATGCATAGGGGCATCCAGCCATGGCCTTCTTTTCCTCAACACTTTGAGGAGCCACCCCTTTAGATAGATTGATACCATGTCTTAAGGGGAGGAATCCTTTCTTGGAACTATCCATGCGGAATCGTTTAAGAATCTTCTTAATGTATCCATGTTGTGACAATCCCAACATCCTCTTTTCTCGGTTTCTGAACAACTTCAGGCCTAAGATGTAAGAGGCTTCTCCAAGATCTTTCATCTCGAAGGTATGAGATAGCCAAATCTTCACACTGGTTATCATTCCTGTATCATTCCCAATGATAAGGATATCATATACGTAAAGCACGATGAACACAATAGCGCTCCCACTAAGATTCTTGTACACACAAGGTTCATTAGGATTCTACACAAAATCATAACTCTTTATGGTTTCGTCAAATCTGATGTTCCAGCTACGAGAAGCTTGTTTGAGCCCATAGATGGATTTCTTTAGCTTGCATACTTTACCGTCCTCAGCTATGAAGCCCTGGGGCTGCTCCATATAGATATCCTCCTCGAGGTATCCATTGAGTAAAGCTGTCTTGATGTCCATCTGCCAGATGCCGTAATCAAGAGATGCAGCTATAGCCAGCAGTGTCCTGATGGATTTAAGCATAGCCACAGGAGAGAATGTCTCATCGTAGTTGATGCCTTCTCTCTGTCTGTAGCCCTTGGCTACGAGCCGTGCCTCGAAAGTCTCTACTTTCCCATCAGGTCCCCTCTTTCTCTTGAAGATCCATTTGCACCCAATGGGTTTCACCCCCTTAGGTGGATCCTCTAGGGTCCATACACCATCCTTATGCATGGAGTCAATCTCTGACTTCATTGCTAGCATCCATCTATCCATGTCATGATTCGCGAGTGCTTCATCAAATGAAGTAGGATCATTGTCATTCTCACTTGACACATGGAATCCATACCTTTCAGCTGGTGCAACCACCCTCGAACTCCTTCGAAGAGGTATGGGTGTTACATCTTCATTTATCTCTTCAGTTTCTAGTTCAGGAATCTCAGAATCCTCAGGGGATTCGATGAGTTCCTCTACTTCATTTCTATCTTGACCTTTAAGGAAATCATCCTCCAGAAATCTCACATCTCTAGAGACAAAAACCTTTTGGGTCTCAGGATCATAAAGTAGATATCCAATACCATATTTAACATACCCAATGAAGTAGCACACACAAGTCCGAGATTCTAGCTTACTTGCATCAACATTCTTCGCATGGACCAAGCAACCCCAACCCTCAAGTGTCTAACACTAGGTTTGGTTCCATACCAGAGCTCATGAAGAGTCTTAGGCACAGATTTGCTAGGAATCTTATTAAGGATATATATTGCAGTCTCTACTGCATATACCCAGAAACTAAGAGGTAAACATGCTTTGCTCATCATTGAACGGAAACACCATTAAGTTGGTGAGTTCCAGGGGTAGTGAGATTGGAGTCAATTCCACTCTCTTTAAGGTATCCCTTGAATTCATCTGAGAGGTACTCGCCACCTCGGTCAGATCGAATCCGTTTAATCTTCCTATCGGTTTGGTTCTCAACCAAAGCCTTAAACTCTTTGAACTTTTCAAAGGTTTCCGATTTATGACGTAGTAGGAAGATAAACCCGTATCACGAATGGTCATCAATAAACGTCAAATAATATTGATATCCATTCCGAGTCGCGGTACTGAAGGGGCCACAAACATCAGTATGTATTAGGTCAAGAATACCTTCGCATCTCGTAACCTTGTTACGGAAAGGCATCCTGGTCATTTTACCTCGAATGCAATGTTCACAGGTAGGTAAAGATTGGACCTGTAGAAAATCTAAGGGTCCATCCTTTATCAATCTATTGATCCTATCAAAAGATAAATGACCAAGCCTTTGATGCCAAATCATATTCGAATGATTTCCATTCTCCCTGGACCTTTTAGGGTTTTTATTAGTGGTAGTGACATTCATGACACATTCATCAATGCACAATTCATAGAGTCCACTAGAACTCAAAACGCCATCCGTAATAAATTTATCATATTTATTAATGACTAACTTATTACAGAATAGGAAGGAATATCCATGTCTAACAAGCTTAGATACGGATATCAAATTCCTCCTGACTTTTGGTACATAAAGACACACTTTAATTACTAAGACTCGACCACTAGATAATGATAGTCGGCAGGTCCCGATGGCGATTTCTGCAACAATTGCATCAGATCCCATCTGGATGACTATCTCCCCTTGCTCCAGATTCCTAGTTTCCTGAAACAAATGCAACGAATTGCATACATGAACAGAAGCACTAGAATCTACAACCCAACTTCCTTCTCGTCCAACGAGAAAGCTAGTTTCAATGATGAAAGTAGATTTCATACCTGCTGGGGCTTTACCTTTATCAGCAGACTTCAGGTATTTTGGGCAATTACGCCGTCAGTGCCCCAGCTTCTTGCAGTGGTGACAGACATCGGTCTTCTTCGATGTCATTAATGTAGAAGCATTAGAAGATGATCCAACTCCTTGATTCTTCTTCTTTCTCTTCTGGGCCTGACCCTTCCAAGAACCTTGCTTCCGACCGCGCTTTCCTTTTACTTGTGCTACCATTGCACTGGTAGAGGGGATGTCCTTCTTCATGACGTCTTCTGCAGACTTCAATGCGGCTAACAACCCAACGTTAGAGAATTCAGCTTTGCTCATGTGATAAGACATGACAAAGTTGTTGAAAGACTTAGGGAGCGACATGAGAATAAAATTAGCTTGCATATAAGCATCCATGTCAGCTCCCAGGGTTTCCAGTTCAGAGAGGTACCCAAACGCTTTGAGCACGTGCTCTCTAACAGAGGTCTCTTCCTGCATCTTGCAGCAAATAAGCTCTTTCATCACATTGTAACGTTGTGTGCGGTTGACGTCACCGAACATTTCCTTCAGATTCAACATAATTTCTTGGCAGTGGTTCATTTCCACATGCTGCTTTTGAAGCACGTTGGATAATGAGCCAAGGATATAACATCTTGCCAAGTTATGATCTTCATCATATTCTCATTAAAAGATTTATCTTCCGCAGTTAGAGGGTCTGCTATATTGTCTTCGCTCAGCACATAAGAGATGCACTCCGCAGATAGGACACGATCCAAATTTTGGATCCAATACGAATAATTTGGTCCGGTCAACTAATTGACCTCTAGAAGCATGCTTAGAGAGTTCATGGACTTCATTTTCTGAAATTAAGAATGCAATATATTAAAATATATAAATAGTTATATATCTATTTTAAAACATTTGATTAAGGCATTTTAAATCAAATTTGTCTTGTTATGTCTACTATGAAAGATTATTCCCTAAACATCTTTCAAAGTAAGAGATATACTTACCGCTATATCTCAAGTAAGATCTGGGATCTCCTCTCTATCTTTATCACATCCCAATAATATGAGAACATGTGACTCGAATAAAGAGAAGACAGAACACATTCCGCCTTGCAAGTCCAACTTGCATTTCCCAATTCGGTATTTAACACCCGGGCCCACCACTCCTAAGATGATGTTGACCCGTTGCTAATTGAACCAACCATCAACAGACTTAAAACTCGCTACACGTAATCCAATATCGCCCCAATAATATGAGGACCCGATATTGGGGTCACTACGTATACGACCTTACTATTTCGAGAAGCAAAGAACCCGATCCAAATAATTGTATATAGGATCTGTCACTTCGGACAGGCGTCTCCTATATACAACTTTTGGCGACGAAATTCTTTGCCTTGACGGGAGATCATGGATGTCACTTATGTGATCCTCCACCTCTTATTCAAATTGAAATAATTAATTATCGTGAATCATATTCACATAATTAATTATTCCAAGGGAAATACACATCTATTCATAATAGAGTGTTTTAATAGGATATGATTAATTTAATCACATTAAATCAATCATAAATCATATTATCAATCAACAAACTTTGAATTTTACTTGAATAGTAGGTATAATCTCAAAGTACGTATTATTTTGAATTTTAATAATTAGAAATACACTTTGATTTCTCTAGCATTATCCAATCCCTACCCACTGTCATGGCCAGTACCGGCAAGAGTGGGACGGACCACATATGTTGCAACCCGCTACCCCATCGATCTCCGACTAGACACCATATCCACCTCAGGAAAGGATAATGCCAGAAAGATCATTATGTACTTTGAGATGCTCATCGGTCTTTCAATCGAAATTATACCATATAATATACATCAAAACATTTTTGATTATATTATAAGGAGATTTGATAAATAAATCCCCAATCCTATTCAAGCAAAAAGTTGTCCTACAACTATTGTAGGATGTCCTAGGGTTTTGCATGAAAATAATGACTGTTGATGATTTCAATTTAACCAATGATCAAGATCAACTATCTTATCAATATGGTTTAGTGGGATGTCATTCAAGGAATTGATTATCAACTTTAAATATTTCACAAATATTTATCAATAACCAATTTCAGAAAAATAACAATTAATTTTCATCAACATTTATTTGAATGACTATCACAAGGTTCATGATCAAAAATTGTCAATTTCCAGCAGTGACCCCTAATCACTAAAATTAACTTATTTTGATCAGTTTAAATCCCAAAATCGAAAAAATTAGTGCCCTAAGATTTCCAACTTGATTTAAAACATTAATAAGTGATAATTCACGCATTTCAAGGCATAACAAAACTATAATTAACAAATTAATCACGTTGTGTTCTGCAGTTCCCGCAACTGTGAATACATGCATATTCAAAAGACCATATCTTCAGCAAATTAAATCCAAATTTAGTAAACTCAAATCCTATGGTTTCCTTGTTTAATGGGGAACAAAATCCAATTGAATATTTCGTGTTTAAAAATTTAAAACAGTGCCTAAAAAATCAATTAGACAGAGTTGCGAAAAATCAAATGCGCCAAAACTTTCGCGACCCTTTCAAACCCAAGTCGTCCTTGGTTCATGGATCATATACAAAACCTTTTTCAACCTAAGGCTTTGATACCACTTGAAGGATATTAAGAATCCTCAAGCGCATCACGGAAGTGTGATATTCACATCTAATACGATCGGGGCGACTAGTCGCACTAGTCGCAAGGTGCAGCAGAATTTAAAAAATTTAAATCAAACAATGAAACCACATGACTACGAGAATACTTTTCGGATCATTTCATCAAACCACAAAGTATAAGGAATACCTCTTGAAGCGTGGTTGTGATCGCGAGATCCTAGACAAGAGATCCTCCTGTCTCAAGTCCGATCTACGAAGAATGCACTTGCGGGAACGATGATGAGTCGTGTTCCTCCCGCACTCCTCGATGAAGACCCAAGCAATGGATCCCATGATTTTATCAAGCGAAATCCGCCGTCTTCCTCTAGAGCAAGTAGCGACGAAGAAGAAGAATATCCTCGAGTAGTCGATGGCGAAGGCGAGAACTTCTCTCTTTTTTCAACAATGGTGGTCGGCCACCCTATGGAGAGGGAGAGGGAGAGAGCACGAGAATGAGAGGGAGAGAGTAGAGTAGGCGTCATCTTTGATGTGTCTCTTCAAGGGCTAGGGCTCCCTCTTTATATACTAGTTTGGGATCCAATGGATCTCAATCCATGGCTCTCATGGATCCAACGGCCATTGTAATCCAAGAGCCATCCATCGGCTATGATTGGTGTTGGTTAAAAAACCAACAACATTAATTTACATTAAACTAAAATATATGTTGAATTATTATCGACACAATTTAATTAACATAAATTAATTTATTAAGAGATAATATGATAACAAATAAGAGGAGACAACAACCCTCCTAAAATCTAGGAGGCGTCACCTATGACTAAGTCATAGGTGACGCCACCTTTGATTTTTGGTGGTTTTGACTCCTTTTATTTATATTATTATTTCTTAATTAATTACAATAACCATTATTGCAATAATATCCACCAAATTAATTCCGAATTAATTTGTGAATATTTCAATCATGTCATTGAAAAAAATATGTGAATCATATTCACATCCTAAACTAATTTGTAAATTACATTTCCAATTAATTAACTAATGTGAATCCAATCCACATTAATAATTAACAAATGCTATTTACAATATTTCTCTCTCTCTGATATATCATAAATCCCATTTATAATATACGCAGATATTCTGGATATCACTATCCACGATCTACTTATCCTTGTTAATTAAATCCCATTTAATTATCTTGGACAATCATTCACTCAACATGAATCTTATTCATATTGTACTTGATAATTAAATCTCATTTAATCATCAAGACCTTCTTGCATGGATACTAAATTCATCACAGGAATTAATCTTGAACTCCTTCAAGAATAATGTGCCTTCTCCGCAGATACTTGGATAAGGACAGGGCGATTGTATTGTTCCACGTATAGTGACTTGGATGTTGAGATCTCATCTCAAATCCAGATCTAACAGACCTCTCATAGATGCTTGATTAAATCAAGTCCGTATACTTAATCTTCTCATTACATCTGAATCACATTCAGATCAATGTCCAACACTTGGACTAAGATCATGTTACTTCTCTACTGAGAGGAGTCACTAAAATCCAGACCTGTTTCATCACTCCCTCGGACTGGAAGCGTCTTGGTTATACAATTGTTTATGATCACATTACCCTCATATATTCCCAATACCTGCACATCTTGCATACTGGAAGACCAATGATCAACCTGAAGATGAAGATCTATTTTATATTGTCTTCTTCAAGGTTTGATCATCAAGTTTCTCAATCTTGGTCATTGGGATTTGGTATCGATCATATGCTTTCCCAAAGCATATATCATACCTTCAAATTCTTGTCATGCTTCCAAAGCACGATGACCATGCATGGAATTTGATCGGTCCCAATACCTCATGAGTGAGCTCATGTCTTCTGGTTCATAGGTGAACCTGTATGATCCCTTTGAGAGATTGTATTACTCATATGCCCTTATATGCACACCAGCTCGTCGGTATATAGACCTTGATTAGGTCATCAACCTAATGGTCTGCCAACGTACATACTCAGACATATAGTATGACATCTGTATCTGTTCAGAGGATGTGTGCCTATGCTGTGATAGTATTCAACATAAGACTTAGGTTATCTCGATCTCGCTAAGTCAACCCATTGACTTAACTAATCTGACACCTCCGAATCACTATTCCCATGCAGAGAACCTGCATCGAGAGGTCGGTCAGATATTAGCCTATGTGAGAAAGGATTGCCATCTCCTTCTCAGGTTGGAGATCATCTCTTAATAATCATTCGACGGTGTTTGATGAGTCCTCTATCTAACCCATTAGATATTCATCCAAACACCAGCTCTATGATTCATTTAATGAATCAACAGCTATATGATTATCAAGACGGCCATGGTACATAACCCTAATTGTACAGAGGGACCTTATAGTGCATTCATTCACTTAATTTCAGAAAGGGAGTGAACAATCAATAACTTTTATTGATAAAACATAATTATTACAATAACACTTATTGTAAGAATGGTTCGCCTCGGGCTCACATGGCTAACAGTGTATAGACCTTGGTTAGGTCATCAACCTATTGGTCTGCCAAATGTACACACTTAGACATACAGCGATACATCTGTCTTTGGTTAGAGGATGTTTGCCTATGATGTGACAGTATTTATCATAGGTCTTTTGTTATCTCGTTCTCGTTAAGTTAACCCATTGACTCAACTAATCTGATACCTCTGAATCACTATTCCTATGCAGAGGACCTGCATCAAGAGGTCGATCAGATATCAGCCTAATGAGAAAGGATTGCCATCTCCTTCTCAGGTTGGAGATCATCACTTGTCTATCATTGATCATGCTTGATGAGTCCTCTATCTAACTCCTTAGATATTCATCCAAGCATTAGCCTATATGATTCAATCAATGAATCAACAACTGTATGATTATCAAGTTCACCATGGTACATAACCCATATTGTACAGAGGGACCTTATAGTGCATTCATTCAATAAATTTCAGAAAGGGAGTGAAACATAATCAATAACTTTCATTGATAAATCATTTATTACAATAACATTTATTGCAGCAATGGTTCACCTCGGGCTCACATTGCTAACAAAAAGATGTATAGATGTATAATATATAGATATATATGAGTAGATAGAAAATATATAAATAGAAAGGGATAAAAAACTTTTTGATTTTTAAATTATAGGAAATAAATTATAATTTTAGAAATAAAATCTTTTGGTATTTTTATAAGTTTTTTTATCATTTTGGTAAATTTTGGCTATTTTTTAGAATGTTTATGTATTATCTAAATAAGGAAATACTAAAAAACAAAATAGTAAATCAAGGACTTTGAAATGGGATTAATAAATATCTTTTAATCAAATTGAGCCAATTTTAATTTTCCTGAATACGAAATAACATGAAGAAAATTTAAAAATTTTCCAACATATTTTTATGATTTTTAAAAATTTCTAGACATTTTTTAAGTTTTTCTATGTTTTTCAATTTTTAAGAGTTTTTATATCATTTTATGAAAAATAAAAGGTCAAAAAATCAAGTATACATAAATAAACACATGGGAATTTTTGGAATTTCTTTTAAAATATTTTATAATTTTTTATTGATTTCTAAATGTAAAATAGAAGAAAAATGTAAAATTTTTGTATTTTTATAAATATTAAAATAATTTTAATTTCCTTAAGAAAAATATGGCATATAATATGGTACTAGGAACTTAAGATAATTTTCCTATGATTTTTAGATGTAAAATATTATTTTTAATCATTAAAATAAAACTACAAAATTAAATCTATAGTATAGGGATCTAATTATCGTTTCCTTAAAGTTTCTGAGCATTTAATAACATATTTAAATAGTCCAGCAACATATAGGAAATTTATCCACAATTAAAACATTGTCCACACTAGCAGGGGTATAAATGCAATTATCCAGAACACTAGGACCTAATATGTAAATTCACCAAAAAATATTACACTAATATTCAATGTTCTGGGACAAAAAATAAATACATAAACCGGTAATATCCAACCCCTCACGTGGACAAGCATGTAAGGTGATGTGGACTGGACTTAACTGCAAATAGAATAAAGCTTAAGGTCCTTAATGAAATATTACAGGAATATTTAAACTGCAAATGAAAGTTTCTGGGCTATTTAGAAATCACAAAAGATAGAGGGGAGAAATTGCAATATACTTCTCAATAGGTGTTGGCGGACGACGTATGGAGCATCACTTATCCACGAGGCAGGCAACTGAGGGTCGATGATGCTCTAAGGATGGAGGGAGAAGATTAGATCCCACCCTCTAATCTGATGGCCCTGTTGAGCTTGATTGGACGACAACTACTTCACTTGACGGTTATTCATGATCTAACGGTTGGGAGCATGCCTGAAAGAATAGGGAAGAAGGCTCGGCTAGGCAAGCCTCGATCTGGCCTATCTCATGGTCTTGAGGGTCTCTTGGCTCGTGGAGTAGCTCAAAATGTTCCTGGAAATATTCTGCATCAGCTCGTGGTCTCATAGGGTACCAGATCTCACTGAGGAGAGATCTGGAGCTCGAAGAAGCTCGGAGACCTAGAGCTTCTGTCCAGGCCAAAATCAGGTCCTAGGATGGGTCCTTAGGGTTTCTTCCTGCACATGAAAACACCTGGGTTGAGGGCGAAGCTCCTCGACCCGTTAGTGTCTCAAAATGGGGTGAAATGAAGGTGGCGGATGTGCTCTAGAGGGAGGCGGAGGAGGAACACTGATTTCCTAGATCTGAGTAAGATATTGGGTGGAGATAAGTCGTGGCAAAAGAAGATGATAAGGAAAAGATGTATAGTAGGCGGATCGGAGTACAATCATACCATAATGAACAAAGGCCACATTTTGGAGCTCCGACGAACTTCGATTTTTGGTTTTTGGTAAATAAGAGACGAAATTAACTAAAATAAAATGCAAGATTACTCTATTGCTAATGCTAGGAATGGAAAAAAACTAAAGAAAACGCAGCTCACTGATGGAGTCGTTGAATATGATGTTTAATTCGGGTACGTTGTAGCACGCGTACTTAGCAAATAAGTCAGAACCGAGAGAAGATCTCCATGAAGAGGGTCTCGGCTTAATTTATATTCTGGGCAAGTCCAGGGTCGAATACAGGAAGGCAAAGGAACAACTTTGAGGTTAATTTGAAATTAAGATCTAGATTCCCAATGCGTTTTTTTTTTAATTTTTTTAATGCAAAAATAAAGGTGAATGCAAATGTGGATGAATCAAGATAGTAAGAGAACACACAACCAAGTCAAATTAATTTTAATGACAAATCAGTACAATTAAGCCAAATTATATTTTTCCTAAGATCTTAATTCAATGATGCATGCAAAATATATTTTTTAGAGTTTTATGGAGTAAAATGCAACAATTAAAAATGCACACTTTTTATGGTTTTTTTTCGCAATTTCTCACACAAACAGTAAGCAAAAATTAAGAAAAATTTACTGGGATAACAACATGATGCAAGGAAGTTACAATAATATTTTTGCAATTTTTTTTACAAAATATGAATTTTTTATGGATTTTTTAGGGAAAACAGAGTAACATTGAGTAAATAATTCCTAATAAATCCATAATTACAAACTAATCAGAGTTCAATTTATCTCAAAAAGATATTTTCATATGGAATCCAGGAGACTTGAATTTTTGTGAAAATGATGTATGTGGATTTAGCTAAAAATCTAAGATCCAAATCACTGTATAATTTATTTCAGGCACATGACAACTCTAATTTGGATGAAATTTGGAAAGTAATTCAATCACATATCAAGGCATCATCTCTAATTTTTGTGGAGTTTTTAGAGCAACTATGTGACATATATGTATTTAAGAGTCCAGAATGGATAAAATATGCAAAATTTCATTAAGATAATTTTATTTAATTACCCAAATATCAGAAAAATATAATTAAATATACATGTGGTAGAGAACTAGTTGCTCAACATCAAGACATTTTTCATTGAACAAAATGATGCAAGATTGACATCCAAATAAAGAAGCAAACAGAGGGTTGTCTTTGTAAATTCAGAAAACAAAATTACAATGCAAGTTATGTACAAGGACTATTATGTAATATTAGAAACATAACAGGCAAACTTGCAATAATTACAATAAAAAATAGAAAAATTACAAAGAACCTTTCTTCTTCCTTGTTCTAGATATGCGGCAAAGGGGGAAGAGGGAAGCGCGTATCGGCAAGGCGGAGCCGCTTGCAGAGGCTCGCCGGGGCAGCGGTTAGAGTTGTTGGAAGGGCGAAGGCATCGGTGTGGCAGTTGGTGGCGTGATGCAGGCAGTGCAGGTCGGTGGCGCGACCGCGATCGATGTTAGGCCACGCACGGGGGTACGTCGGCGACTGCCGTCTGCTGGAGCGGACGTAAGGCAGCCGTGCGGGGCTGGCGGGCGGTCGGCTGTGGCGTGGCCGTGGAAGAAGAAGGGGAGTGGCGGCGATGGCTGTGCCTTTTTTTAATTTTTTGGTTTTTTTTTGAATTCTTTTTTTTGGCTGTAATAAGAAACCTTTTTTGTTTAAATTTTTTAATTTTTTAAATTTTGTTAAACATGAAATGCAAATGATGTGGAAAAGAAAAGAGAAAAAATGATGTGGTGAAGGTGGTAAAGAGATGGCGAATAGTGGGAAGATGAAGATGGTGGTAAATGTGATGTGCTAAAAATATGCAAAGATAAAAACTATGACAAGATGAAAATGAAAATAAAATTACCTACGATGGAGACAATCGCCTATGATGTGCTCACGAGAGCATGGTCTTCACTCGAATCGCCGGTGAGCGATGAGCTCGAGCAGCGCACGGGTGCAGCTGCGATGTTGGCCAAAAAGCCAATGGATCTCACTGGAAAGAGGGCTATCGTCGCTCGACCGTGGTTGCGTAGCTGTCACCGATTCAACTCTAGGAACTAGGCTCTCCTCACATAAAGATGGATCAAAAATAAAAATGAGGAGGATGATATGTATATAAAGAGGATGAAATGAGAGGTTATTAAAGTGGTGGGAGGTTATATTATTAATGGAGTTAAATGGGAGGTTTAAGAAATGGTGGGGTTGAATGGATGTTGGTGGTAGATTGGAGTTGAATGGTGGTTATTGTAGAGAATGGAGATTAAATAATGGAAAAATAAAATGAAATAAAGTAGGCTACATTAAATACAACAAAAAAATAAAGAAGGAAAAATAGTGGAGAATTTACAAAGGAATACATACAACATGTACATTTTTTGTTTGCTTTTCTAATATGTATTTTTTTGTCTTTTTAATAAGAGATATTTCCAATGAAAAAATATAATAAAATACTATAATTAAAATACAACACAACAATGATTTTTTGGATTTTTAAGTAATTAAGAAATATAAAATAAAAATGAGGAAGGAATGAATATATACATAATATACAATGTACATCTAGGTCCCAAAACCCAACTTTTGCAAATGAGCTTTGATTTTAATGAAACCACTTACGTTAGATAGATAATTTTCTAACTTGAACTTTAAAAGTGAGTTTGGTAAATTTGGAGTTCATACGGAGAGGGAATTTGGCCTGGAATTTGGACTTTACGGCCTTTTGTCTTTAGGATCTAGGACCATTTATTTGAGGTAAAATTTGTTTTATATTTTTGTATTTTTATATACATTTTTATAAACAAGTTAGAAAGAATTAGCCAAAAAAGAGTTGAAATAAAATTATTAAAAAACCATGAAGTTTTGGGCTATTTACAGGTGAAAAACTCATTTAATTTTGCGGCTTTTTATTGTTAATTTATTTTGTACAATAATTATTGTGTTTTATTTACAAGAGTCATTTTGTTAATTTATTGATTTTATATACATTTATTTAGGACTTTACTCGGGGATTTTGCTAAGATCAAGATATTGGAGATGATGAATCACAGATTCATCACCCCCCCTATACTTAAACTTTGCTAGTCCTCGAGCAAATAAAGAATTAGTAAGTTGGAAGAACCCCTGATTGTGCATGTGAATACAAGACTTGATCCATTCAAGAACTCTCGGTTTTAGAGATCCTAAAATTCTAAGCTGAACCAAGCTCTAGTCAAAAGGTAATCCAATTTCCCTAATCATCAGACTCTCTTTGTTACATATATAGTAGGGATAAGACTTAAGTGTTGACCGCAGTTACAAGAGTAGAGTCATAACATCGCCCAAGGTTCCAGTCCAAGAGACTCTCCTAAGAACCCAATCCTCAACACTAGGGAATAAACCATTTCTTGCATCCAATCCACTGTCTCTTTAGTTGTCAGACTTGAAAGTGTAGATATAAGGCCAGTTGATGGAGGGCATAGGATTGTGTCATTTCTTCTCTCCGTCTCATTGGAACAAGGATCCTCTCGAGTGCCTTATTACTCAATGCATTTTTTGGTGTTGATCATTGCATCCATCAATAGAAGTTGGAGTCGTATGCACTTGTTTTCCTGGGAGTACATTGGGGTGTGCCTTTTTTGAGTACCTATCATACCTTCTACACCCAGACTTGTAGCATTTACGATGTAGAGTCCTTTTTTGATGCAAGCCTGACTCCTTGTCCTAATAGCGGTAATCCAAGTGGACACTTTGAAATGGTTGGAAGCGCTCGCCTTTGGTGGAAGCTCTTTGATTTTTGACTTTGTGGAATGAGAGCTTTTCTCTGACATTTCATTGCTTTGTAGTATTTTTGGCTAGCTCCACTACTTTTACCAAGAGTTGGCACACACTGATCAACAAATATTTAATTTATGACACCCTTGCACATAGGTAAATGTTAAGAGATAGTACAAGAACTATGTTCTCATACTGGCTAATGATGCTGACACTCAGGTTTCATGAAGCCTTCATTGATTTTATCCCATCCTCGAGCATCATCAAATCAAGTCCAAACTCAAATCCCTCATCCAAGCTCCTCAAGTGAAATTTCAACTCATCTCATCATAACTGCAGTCGTGTATGTGAGGTGCTGATCATATTCTTAAGGTAGAGACTAAGCATGCAATATAGCACACAGATCTTTCAAAATAGGGAAATGTGAATAATTAAGTCAAGGACCCTAATGACTAAGGTTGATTAACTCAAATTCTCAAGAGCTCATAAACCAAGTGTTCTTGAACATCACTAGTGTTGTGTGAATGTGAAAGTGTCAGGGATCAAACCAACCTATTAGTTAGTTTTTTTGTGATTTTATTTATTTGTGCTTTTTTTGTTTTTTTGTTGTTTTTTTTTATTTTTTTGGTTTTTTTATTTTGAAAACGGAAGGAAGAAAGAAAGATGTTTTTTTGAAAAACACACATTTTTGATAACAAAGAAAGAAAATAGATTCTTTTTTTGTTTTCTTTGAAAAAGTTTTTTTAATGCAAATAAGAGTTTTTTTGAAAAGATTTTTTTAATTTTACGCACCCCATAATTAGTGTAATATATACAAAAATACGTGAAAGTACAAGCTATGGGTAAAGCATATATGTAATATATACACGCCCCCTATACTTAGCATGTGTTGTGTCCTCAGAGCACAAGAAGGGAGAAAAAGACATAGCTCGTGCTAAGTGTCGGAATGCTAAAATAATAAAAAGTATAGAAGTCGATCTGCCCCCTATACTTAGGCTCTGGTAAGTCTAAGTGTAGAAGAGGAGCAAAAATGGGGCGAACGAGGTCAAGAGGAGAAATGGATGAGTATATACACATGGTGGGCATCAGTTCCCCCTATATTTAGGCTCTGGTCAGCCTAAGTATAGGGCTTGAGTAAATGTGAGAACCAATGTGATCTGGAGAATATATAGAGAAAGGATGATATACAAGAGTGAAAGAATCTTCTAAGCTGTTGAATCTTGATACTGCATCTTCATGAAGAATACGATGTATCTGCTCTGTGCTCACTCTGCATGAAGTTGATGGCCTCAAGTTGGACCAACTGCTCTTTCGAATCTACAAAATACTTCAATAGTTGTTCTTTCACCACATGAGATTGTGCACCATCTATGAGATCAGCTATCTCTACACTTCCATTCTCGTTCACTTTCTTAACAACAAAAGGACCCGTCCATTTAGATTTGAGCTTCCCATGGAACATCTTCATCCTGGCATTGAACAACCATACCCTTTGTCCAGGGACAAAGTCTTTGCACCTTATGTGTTGATCATGCCATCTCTTTACTTTGTCCTTATAAATCAAACTGTTGTCATATGACCTATTTTAGATTTCCACGAGCTCATTCAAATTCAAGTCTCGACAAAGCTTCTCTAGGTGACAACTCCAATTAATCCGCTTAATTGCCCATTCGGATTTGTGAATCAGCTCTGCGGGCAAATGGCATGGCTTGCCATAGATCATTCTAAATGGTGAAGTACCCAATGGTGTCTTGTAGGCTGTCCTATAGGCCCATAGAACTTGGTCCAAGAGCTGGGACCAGTTCTTCCTATCGGGACGAACCAACTTATGCAAAATACTCTTCGCCTCTCTGTTCGAAACCTCTGCCATGCCGTTGGACTGTGGGTGGTAAGGACTAGTAACTCTATGCTAAAATCCATAGTCCTTAGCTAAAGATCACATATCTCGGTTCATCAAGTGGGTACCCCCATCAGATATCAAAACTTTTGGCACCCCAAACCTAGCAATAATATGATCTCTCACAAACTTACAGACAATCTTGATGTCTGCGGTTCGGGTTGGGATAGCCTCCACACACCTAGATAGATAGTCAACCGCCAACAATATGTACTCATGTCCTTGGCTGTGGGGAAAGGGACCCATAAAATCATTGCCCCATGCATCAAAAACATTACAAATAACCATCGGTTGCATGGGCATCTCATCTCTCTGTCCAACTGTCCCTCCCATCCTTTGACAGATCAGGCACGACCGAACAAAGCAATAGCATCTCTCAACAAGGTAGGACAATACAATCCACATTGAAGTACTTTGTGAGCGGTTCTCTTTCCCGAATGGTGTCCTCCAGCCTCAAGTGAATGACAATATGTGAGGACACTCCGGTACTCCTCCTGAGGAATACACCTTCTCCAAACACAATCCGGCCCTTCGAAGAAAAGGAAAGGATCGTCCTAGTGGTATCTCCTCGAATCCGACTTAAGTCGATCAATGTTGCTCCTAGTCCAACCAAGGGAACCTGCTTGGAGACAAGATAGTTCACCATGTTGGCATACCGTGGGGAGTCAATAACACAGATTGACTCGTCTAGGAAGGTCTCCCTAATTAGCTCATAATCAGGAGAATCCTTAAGTTCAATCCGAGAAAGGTGATCAGCAAAACATTCTACACTCCAGGTTTATCTTTTATCTCCAAATCATATTTCTGAAGGAGTAAAATCCACTTAAGAAGACGCACCTCCGTGTCCTTCTTTTCCATTAGATATCGAATGGTTGTATGGTCAGTGTAAATTGTCACCTTAGAGCCCAAAATATATGATCTGAACTTCTCATGGGCCCATACTACCGCGAGCATTTCCTTTTCAGTCACTGTATAATTCTTCTATGTAGGATCTAATACTTTGCTCGCGTAGTGGATTGCAAACGGGATCCCCTCTCGTCGTTCTCCTAACACAGCTCCTATAGCAAAAATCTGAAGCGTCAGTTATGATCTCAAAGGGGAGAGACAAGTCAGGAGCTTCTAGGATAGGCAAGGCACAAATCTTCCTCTTTAAGTGCTCAGTCATGATCTCTGCACCTTGTGAGGACTCGGTCCAAGTGCTCTAAACAAATAACAAAAGAATCACCATGGACCGAGAAGTCATCCGTGAACACTTATAGGAAATGTCCCACCATCTCGATAAATATGGAAATCTTGCACCGCTAAAATGTGCCCGGAGCATTGCAGAGCCCGAATGGCCTGCGCCTGAAAGCATAAGTGTTGAATGGACATGTGAATGTGGTCTTTTCCTGGTCCTCAGGGGCTATGGCCACCTGGTTGTAGCTTGAGTATCCGTCAAGAAAATAGAAGAACTCTTTGCCTGTGAGTCTCTCCAAGATCTGATCAATAAAAGGCAAGGGAAAGTGATCTTTCTTGGTCGCATCATTCAGGCGCCTGCAGTCAACACAGAAATGCCACTACATGGGTATTTGTGTCGCGATCTCTACCCCTCCTCATTTGTGACCATCTGAATTCCCGACTTCTTCAGGACAACATGAAGTGGGGCCACCCACTTGGAGTCAGAAATAGGGTATATAAACCCTGCCTTGCACCATTTCGTGATCTCTTTTTTCACTACTTCCCGTATATTGGGGTTAAGTATCCTTTGTTACTCACGGGAAGGTCTCACGTTATCCTCAGTAAAAATGTGTGCGAGTAGAGAGCAGGGTTGATCCCCACGAGATCCGACACTCTCCAGCCTATTGCTTTGCGGTTCCTCTCTAATACCTTTAACAACCTAGACTCTTGTTCTAAAGTCAAATATGAATTAATAATGACAGGATATCTCTCCTTGGATCCCGCTAGAAAAGCGTACTTGAGTGTAGGAGGTAGTGACTTCAGTTCTGGTAATGTGGTATCATCAAGCAAATCTGGCTGAACTGAATCTGAATCTGGTTCCGTGCTGCATGAAGGTGGGCTCAACTATGTAAGACTCTCCACCAAATCAGAAGTATCGGGAGTCAAATCTTCAAAAATATCCAATTAATCAGCAAAAGCCATGTCTACTCGACATCTATGTCCCATGATTGTTCCGAAGAGGATGGAACTGACAGATCCAGATTGATCTCTACGCCATCATAGGAATAGGTAGATGCATCTCTAACAAGATCAGACAACACCTGGCAAACTGCATCATGCACTATGTCCTCTCCAGATGAAAGGGTCTCACTCTGTCCTGAAGGAATCTGTCCCTAAATCCCAACTGTGCTAATCATTCTGCACTCTGCCTCTAAAGATGAGTACTCTGTGCTACTCTCTGAATCGGGTCGTTGACACTTGGTTTGCTTCATCTCAAGTTTCACCTCTCCACCTAGAGAACGGAACTTCATCATTCATGTACCATAATTGAAAGCTGCGCATGCGGTCCTAAGGAAGAGTCGTCCGAGAATGAACTGTGATTCTCACCAATGATTAGGGGTCTCCATGTCCAAGACTGTGAAGTCAACTTAGTTTATCCCCTCAATCAAGATAACGACGTTCTTCACTTCTCCCTTAGGTCTCTTCACTGAACGATCTGCAAATTGGAGTAAAGCTCTGGATTTGCGAAGTGGTCCCAACTCCAATTTCTGATATACTGCTAAGGGAAGTAAGTTGATAGAAGAACCGTTATCCAAGAGTGTGCGTGCAAACACAATATCGTCAATACGACTCTCCACATAGTGAGAACCCATGTCTCTCTTTTTCTTTGGCAAAGTCTGATTCTTGAGACAATAGGTTGTGGCTACTGACAAGACATGTGTCTTTATATTTTTATTATCTTTCTTCCTGCTAACCCTTGTAGGTGTGCATCTCACCTTAAGGTATTTCTGGAAAGCAGGATGGTTAGCCACATACTCATCAAATGGCACCTTTATAGTGATATTTTCTTTACAAAACCATGCCATATCGAGGTCATATTTTTGAATCTTTTTGATGCACTTTCATGTCGTAAGAGCACGGGGGATAGGGATTGAAGCCAGGGAAACAGAGGATGAAGAGTCTGAATCATGAACTGAAAGATCATTCTTTGCATTAACGGAAACAGAGTTCTTCATACATGAATCTTTTTGATGCAACATGGGATCGAAGTCAAAACTATCGACTACAGGTTGTGGAATAGAAGCAGGAGTGGTATATGCCACAATCGGACATGCAAGGTCCTCCATAGAATCAGAAGTGTATCCATGTTGCCAATGCTGCATACGTGCTCTCCTTCTCCTCTCGGCTCCCTGAGTAAAAATCCTCGAATGGTGCTGATGGGACTCTGAAATATGATACCTCTCCTCCTCGTCCTCTGAAGACTCCTCAGGTAGAGCTCCAGAGATGCCCCTCCTCGTATCCCTCGCCCGGTCATGTACGGTCGCGGTCCTTCCGCTCCTGAGTGACATGTGGTTAGCCTCGTCACACGAAAGAATCTCATTTCAGATCTAGGAGATGCTGAATAGTATACCTGACCAAAGTGCTGCTGAGAACTAGATCGGTTTAGGCTATTGGGGTTAGCCTGAACTTGGGCAGGGATTGAGGTAGAAGTTGTAGTCTGCTCGTCTCGCCATCTGGACAGGCGGTTGACATCCACTCGTAAGTCAATAATTTCATTCCTGCAGGAAGGGAGCTCGTCGAGTATCTACTGATGAATATCCATTGGTCATGACGATGATGGAAGTGGATAAGACTGGGAAGAAGAACGAAAAGACTGGTCCTGCTGGCCAGGGTACTGCCTCTGCTGCTGCTGTTGGGGTTGCGGGCCCTGCTGGCCTGTCTGGTAATGGCCCTGTCGGCCATACTGCTGGTACTGTTGCCGCTGCTGCTGGGATGGATGGAATCCAGGGCTCTGCTGTGAAGAAGGTGGTGCGGAGGTGAATGAGCTATTATGAAAGGTCAGGGGACGTTGGTAGGTCTGTCGGTCTCCCGTACTTCCATGCCTGGCAGGGTTTTGAGTATACCATACTCCATTCGCCTCCCAAACCAGTGGAGGCTCCTCCTGGACTGTCTCTACTAATGGAAGTTGCTACTGGAAAGAGTGAGAATGGGACTGGTCTTGCTCCCACGGCTAGGGTTGCCTTGACACCAACTGCTCCTGAACATGGTGAACTCGGTAAACGGGAGCAACGGGTGCAGTCACGACGGGTATCCTTATCTTAGTCACCTTCTCAGTCAACTCCTCCATCTGTTTTGGATGTTTGGAGATGCTCCGGTCTAACTCATCATTCCTCCTATCGATCTTCTCGACTACAGTAAGCTTGTCTGCAAGGAGTCCCATGCTAGGGATCACATCCTGAGAGAGATCGACTACAACTGATTTTCCCCCTCCAAATGAAAGTGAACTGGGGGTTGATGTATAGGCCCTGCTGGCAATCTGTGAGCGGCTAGTTTCAGAAAACTGCTTGAATACCTTCCAGATGGTATCCGCTCCTCGTGATGTATAGCTGCCTCCACAAGTAGCGCTCACTAAACCCTGCATCTCAGGGTTGAGACCAGTAAAGAATGACTGGACCAAGATATTATCATCTAAATTGTGACAGGGACACTTCTGTAGGATGTCCTTGAATCTTTCCCAAGCAAAAAGACTTCATGGGGTTAACTGGGAAAAACTCGTAATGCGCGTCCTCATCATATTCGTTCTACTCAATAGGTAGAACTTCTTCAGAAACAGGTCCTTGAACAGGGCATAAGTGGTGACTATAACTCCCAAGTTCTTTACCCAATAGTCAGCTTTGCCACCCAAGGTAAATGGAAGGGCTTTGAGCCTAATATAATCCTAGCTAAAATTATGATATTTGAGGTTAGCACAGATGAGCTCAAAGTCCCTTAGGAATGCATATGGCTCCTCAGAAGCATTCCCATCAAAATGTGGCAGCAGGTTCAGAAAGCACGGCTTCAACTCAAAATCAACTGTGGCTTCTGCCGTATTCAAATTGTTCCGAATTTGGTAATGTCCTGGTTATACGCCACATCCATTGGTGGCTCGACCCCAACATTTAGATGTCCTAACTGAGCTCTCAGTAGTGCGTGTTGCTGCTCAGATGCAGCTAATCTGGCAAGTACCATTCTCAATGGGTCTTCATGGTTCTCTTCTTCCTTTTCTTTCTTCTTTGGAGGCATTTTTCTTGTATCTTCTTTAAGTCCTGAATCAACAAGGTGTTCTTGATTAGAAGAGGATTTATGAATCAAGATATTCTCACCGGGCAAAGGTCTTCCTCGGTTAGTTGGGAAGAGAGAAAGGGAATGGTTTGAGAGTAACCATCCCGAGAGTGGGTGATCCTGAGCTCAAGAAGATCATGAGTCCAGGGTGGTCCAAGTTGTACCTGGACCTTTGATGACATACTTTTTGGAGGGTTCAACGAGAGATTCGCAAAGTTCGAATAAATATCCCCCCAATTAGTCATCTTCGATGTCAAAAGAACCGATTAGAATACGATTTCAATGATGCGCTAGTTCTACGGTGCATGTAAATGTGTGGAGTAATTTACTCAATACAAACACAATTCAAACCTTCAATTTCACCAACTCAACACGTGATGGCCATAAGGGTTCGACCGAATTATTTGGTCAATTTTAGTTGGTGAGAATACAATCTTGGAAAGATTAACGAGCTGTTAGGTGCTCGTATTTTCCTATAGACTGGCCCGGTTCTTACGACTAGTTGGACCTACTTTCAGCCAGTATAGGAGTAAGTACGGACCATATAAATACGGCTACCCGTTGCTTGAGAACTAAGGCGTCCTCTAAACCTCCCACTCTGCTAAGGAAATCCTGACTGTTTATCGGCTACCCATAGATCCTCACTGAAGAGTAGCTAGTCGTCTAAAAATAAAGAACCAGTAGTATGTAAGAAATCCAGACTTGGCTCTATCCTAGGGTCGTCTCTCTCTCACTTGCAAATAAAACAAACAATGAGGGCTTTATGCACCCGAGAACAGGGGTTCTTTTTATTCCAATTTTTTAAATCGACCTGCTGAATTCAGTCCCAATTTTAGAGTTAGGTTATCACTTAAAATTAATTTGAACACACAAGCACATCTACCGTTCAGTCCCAATTTCCTTTTTTGACTTTAAGTTATGAAACAAGAGGGGAATCGAAAATCAGAATGCAAACGAGAAACTATGATGCATGCTCAGAAGAAGGCATACTTACAGTAAATCCCAGCACTCTCCATGTGTTATGCAAAACTGAATTTGTAAATTTTACACTAAATGCAATGCAGATCGAGAAAACCACACCTAAACAGTATACTATTAGCGGGGAAGAATTGATTGAATTTGAGCTAAGTAGTACATGTCTATGTGCGTCTCATTATGAATCTTAGAAGATAAGTGAATCTTCTAAGATATGTGTGGCCTAAATTATGATGGGCACAAACAAATTTGATGCTAAACTACCGTGTGCCTAATCCTTAAATTCGCCACTCAAGTCGAGCCCCACCCTTACCGGAGAGTGAAACAGGACTCAACACACCACAAATAATGTTCAAGTATCTTTACACACACGACCTCTTAAACAAGAGCCGCTATAAATGAGCAAGTTATCTAAATAATTACAACTATTACAAAAACTCTCTCAAAAATAAATTGATTTTCTTGCTCTTCAGCAGTCGGTGCGTATCACGTCCATCGAACTCCGATGCACTCCAAGTCCACCGGGCCCTCGCAAGGAAAATAATATTTATATTAGAGAGATTAAAAATAAAATATATACAAAAGTGAGCAGAAAAATAATTGCAAAGAAAAAATGAAATAATTACATGTGGCTCCGGGGTCAGACTACCCGAGGAAATGAAAATCTAATTCCAAATTTTTAAATTAATCCCTAAGATGTTTGCCTCCCGACAACGGCGCCATCTGATGAAGTCGCTGAATATGATGTTTAATTCAGGTACGTTGTAGCACGTGTACATAGCGAATCAGTAAGAACCGAAAGAAGATCTCCGTAAAGAGGGTCTCGACTTAATTTATATCCCGGGCGAGTCCGGGGTCGAACACAGGGAGCCAAAGGAACAACTTCGAGTTAATTTGAAATTAAGATCTAGATTCCCAATGCATTTTTTTTTAAATTTTTTAATGCAAAAACAAAGGTGAATGCAAATGTGGATCAATCAAGATAGTAAGAAAACACACAACTAAGCCCAATTAATTTTAATGACAAATCAGTTCAATTCAGCCAAATTTTATTTTTCATAAGATTTTAATTCAGTGATGCATGCAAAACATATTTTTTAGAATTTTATGGAGTAAAATGCAACAATTAAAAAATGCACACTTTTTATGGGTTTTTTTGCAATTTCTCAAACAAACAGTAAGCAAAAATCATGAAACACTTTCTAGAGTATCAACATGATGCAAGGAAGTTACAGTAATATTTTTGTAATTTTTTGACAAAATATGATTTTTTTATGGAATTTTTAGGTAAAATAGAGTGACAGTGAGTAAATAATTTCAAATAAATCCACAATTACAAATTAATCAGAGTTCAATTAATCTAAAAAAAATATTCTCATATAGAATCCAAGAGACTAGAAATTTTGTGAAAACGATGTATGTGGATTTAATTAAAAATCAAAGATCCATATCACTCTAAAATTTATTTCGGGCACATGACAACTCTAATTCAGATGAAATTTAAATAGTAACTCAATCACATATCAAGGCATCATATCTAATTTTTGTGGATTTTTTAGACAATTATGTGATAGATATATATTTAAGAGTCCATAATGGGTCAAATATGCATAATTTCATTAAGAAAATTTTATTTAATTACCCAAATATCAGAAAAATATAATTAAATATCCACGTGGTAGAGAACTAGTTGCTCAACATCAAGACATTTTTCATTGAACAAAATGACGCAAGATTGATGTCCAAATAAAGAAGCAAACAGAGGGTTGTCTTTGCAAATTCAGAAAACAAAATTACATTGTAAGTTATGTACATGGACTATTATGCAATATTAGAAACATAACAGACAAACTTGCAATATTTACAATAAAAAATAGAAAAATTGCAAAAAACCTTTCTTCTTCCTTGTTATGGATAAGCGGCAATGGGGGAAGAGGGCAGCGCTGGCGGTGCGGCTGCGCGCAACCGAGAGGAGGGCGGTGCACCGCACACAAGCGGCGTGTGTCAGTGAGGTGGAGCTGCTGGCGTAGGCTTGCCGGGGAAGCGATTAGAGCTGTTGGAAGGCAGAGGCGTCGGTGTGGCAGCTGGTGGCGTGATGCAGGCGGTGTGGGTCGGCGGTGCGGCTGTGATCGACGTTAGGCCGCGCACAGGGGTACGTCGACGAACGACCGTCTGCTGAAGTGGGTGTAAGGCGGCCGCTCTGGGCTGGTGGGCAGTCGGCAGTGGCGTGGCCATGGAAGAAGAAGGGGTGGCGGCGGCTATGCTTTTATTATAATTTTTTTATTTTTTTATTTTTTGAATTCTTCATTTTTGGTTGTAATAAGAAACCTTTTTTGTTTAAAATTTTTTAATTTTTTTAATTTTGTTAAACTGGAAATGCAAATGATGTGGAAAAGAAAAGAGAAAAAAATGATGTGGTGAAGGTGGTAAAGAGATGGTGAATAGTGGGAAGATGAAGACGGTGGTATATGTGATGTGCTAAAAAATGCAAAGATAAAAACTATGACAAGATGAAAATGAAAATAAAATTACCTACGATAGAGACGGTTGCCTATGATGTGCTCACGAGAGCATGGTCTTCGCTCGAATCGTCGGCGAGCGATGAGCTCGAGCAGCGCATGGGTGCGGCTGCGATGTTGGCTAAAATGCCAACGGATTTCACCGGAGAGAGGGTTGTCGTCGCTCGACCACGGTTGCGTCACTGTCACCGATTCAACTCTGGGAACTAGGCTCTCCTCACATAATGATGGATCAAAAACAAAAATGAGGAGGATGAGATGTATATAAAAAGGATTAAATGAGAGGTTATTAAAGAGGTGGGAGGTTATATTATTAATGGAGTTGAATGGGAGGTTTAAGAAATGGTGGGGTCTAATGGAGGTTGGTGGTAGAATGGAGTTGAATGGTAGTTATTGTAGAGAATCGAGATTAAATAATAGAAAAATAAAATGAAATAAAGTAGGTTACTTTAATACAACAAAAATATAAAGAAGGAAAAATAGTGGAGAATTTACAAAGGTATACATACAACATGTACATTTTTTGTTTGCTTTTCTAATATATACTTTTTTTTCTTTTAATAAGAGATATTTACAACGGAAAAATATAATAAAATACTATAATTAAAATAGAACACAACAATGATTTTTTTTGGATTTTTAAGTAATTAAGAAAGATAAAATAAAAATGAGGAAGGAATGGATATATACATAATATACAATGTACATCTAGGCCCAAAACTCAACTTTTGCAAATGAGCTCCGATTTTAATGAAACCACTTCCGTTGGATATATAATTTTCTAACTTGAACTTTAAAAGTGAGTTTTGTAAATTTGGAGTTCATACGGAGCGGGAATTTGGCCTGGAAATTGGACTTTATGGCTTTTATCTTTAGGATCTAGGAGCATTTATTTGAGGTAAATTTTGTTTTATATTTTTGTATTTTTATATACATTTTTATAAACAAGTTAGAGAAATAATTAGCCAAAAAGGAGTCGAAATAAAATTATTAAAAAACCATGAAGTTTTGGGCTATTTACAGGTGAAAAACTCCTTTAATTTTGCAGTTTTTTATTGTTAATTTATTTTGTACAATAATTAGTGTTTTTATTTACAAGAGTCATTATTATTTATTTTATATACATTTATTTGGGACTATACTCGGGGATTTTGCTAAGATCAAGATATTGAGATGATGAATCGCGGATTCATCACTCACCTGCCATATGTGGTTAGGAGTAGTGAACCATCATGGACTTGTTCGGTGATGGTTGAATCACCTTCAATCACCTTCCTCCTTATTGTGAATCGATTAGAATCACTCCCATTTACAGAAGAACACACCTAGGCTCGATCCAAGGGACAAAAAGTTACGCAAGAGGGATTAATTTCAACAAAATGGAGGAGGTGATTATATATATAGGCTACTCGAGAATCTCCCTCCACCTAGGGTTTTTGATCTCATCAAGGGTTAACTAGCACCAACTCTTGATCCGTTTAAGAGGCCAAAGTTAGGTGAAGGTTTCACATGAACAAATCAAGGGAAGAAGGAGTTTGGATTGATCCTAAAAATCAGGAGAAAAGGAGACGGGCCCATCCAAAGGGGAGTGAGGAGTTAATCGGGGTCAACAAGGTTCGCTCCCTAATTGGACCAATGAGTCGCAAGAAGATAAAACAGAAATAATAGAGAAACAATATAGTAAATTATTTTATTAATTTGTTTCTCAAAACATAAACGTTGTTTCATATTTTATGTACTATTTTAGGTGATTTTTATTTATTTTTATCGACCCATTAATTGTGCTAATTTTTGCAAGTATATTTATAGGTATAAATACCAAGATTTTGAGTATTTTATTTTTATTTTATATCTCTAATTTTATTACTTTATATGCATAATTTATATATTTCTGGTGTATTTAAATATGTATTTGAATATTTTTATTTTTTTCCTGACTTTATTTATGTACTTGAATAATTGTGAGTATGTATTATATAGGTGTAGTATGCTTATGTATTTTACCCCCACTTATTTTAGTAGATTTTTTATGGATTTATTATAGTTTTATTATTTAGATATGTTTCAAATAACATTTACAAGTATGTAAAAATATCAAAAGTCAAAAATATACATCTTAACTCCATTTTTTCGTACATTAGGGACCTAAAATCAATCTTTCGCACATTAACTCCAATTTTAATGAAATCACCTTAATTAGATATATTATTTAATTTAGAGTATAATAAAGTGAGTTTGGTTAATTTTGAGCTCATATGGAGAAGAGATGGATCTATAAAAAAATTTACGGCTTTTCGTTAGGTAAATTACAATTTGGGTCCCCATCTATGGGTCCCATCCCAGAACGGGTCCTGAATCTTTAAATTATAATGATTCGAGTCCCAGGGCCATTTAGGAAACAAAAATTTTAGGGTTCATGATGAATATGCCCTTGTCGGGAAGGGAATGGGGGTTGGGTTCCAACTTTTAAACAAGGGCATGTTCGTCATCATCCCCAAAAAGTTCATTACATTTACGGCCTTGGGTCCTGAATCGTTACAATTTATAGATCGGGACCCATTCTGGGATTGGACCCATAGATGGGGACCCAAATTATAATTACCCTTTTTCATATGTGTGTCCCAGTCACAATGTACCTTATTTTTATGTGCAATCCATTTTGCCTTTTTCTATGTATTTTTATGTACGTGTTTGATGTTGATAATATTTTTATTTGATGTGTGTATGAGTGTGTACACATTAGTGTAAGTTTCAATTATATATAGTGTATAGGTCACCTAGGGTTTCTGGGTGACAGTGTGGCTTTGTCTATATTTGTGTGCCCTTATCTCCCCCTATTTTTTTCCTTGTCGAACAAGTCGATATTGACTTAGTCTCAAGGTTTAGGGTCAGTCACCAATAATTCTTTCATTTTTCTTGTCTTTTCTTTATTCATTTATTTTGTATTTAAATACATGTGTTAAAGACCTATTTACAAGCAAAGGTCAGAGTGTTAATTTGTACAAGTTAGTTATATTTACATTCATTTATCTAGAGATATAAAGATAAAATAAAGGAATAAAGGTGAATTAGCATTCATCACCCCCCTTCCCCCCCACCTATACATAGCTTTTTTGGTCCCTAGCAAACACTTATTAGGAGAATAAGTGATGCAAAAATGTAATAAAGAAAAGAAAAATAAAGAAGATAAAATGATCTTGGTTTTTAAACTTGTCCTTACAAAATCAAAGTTTGGAGCTCAATTGTGGTCGGAACCATGTTAAGGTTAGGACTTGTGACTCAACAACCTCTACGTTCTATACTCCTTTGTCCAGTTCAGTTCACAGCCTGTTCAGAACCATTCTTTAGGATGTAAACTCATGTAACCTTAAAGTGATCGGTATCATGTATGTGAATTGTGTTAGCTCTTCCTAGACTAGTAGTCGAACTATCTGGTTGTCTCCTTCTCAGGTAACCTGTCCTTAGGGAGATGAATTTTTCCTTCTAAGATCAAGTACATGCTAGTGCACAACAAAGTATGGAGAAGCTAGAACAAAGAGAAAATAAGTGGGAAATGACCAGTGTAGTCAAATTTCCTTGTGAAGCTCGGTTAGCGTAACCAAGTCTTCACCAAGAATCAGGCATTTTCTGAAAATCAAAATGTTTTTTGGAATTTTCAGTGTAGACTTCTTTTGGACATTTCTTTATTTTTGGTGTTGCACTGCATTTTTTTGCCATGTCAGATATATAATCTCTTGTTCTGCCCATATTTTATGTCTTGAACAAATTGTGCTAGTAGATCATTCCTCATTTGAAGCTTTATTTCAATCCATTCTTCAGTCGTTAGATGTCCATGCTAGCAAAGAATAATAGATTGAAGTTTTGGTTTTGACAATTCTAAAGAATGGTCCCTGAGCCACCCTTGACTAAGAGGTTGAGTATCGTCTAGGCTTAGACTCCCAAATCTTTCAAACCCATCTTGGTTGAGCTACGTGTTGAGTGCGAGGGTTCAAGCAAACCATTGTCTCAAGAATCGTACGGATGACATGAAGGGTTCTAGTTGGTCACATTTAATTGACTCATGAACTAAGTATCATAGAACCTAAAGAATTAAATCATAATGACCTGAAGCATCACAATTCCAATTCTTAACAAGTAACTCTAAAATTAGATTTATTAGGGTGTAAATCAAGCTCCAATCTTCGGATATTATTCAGACTTGTTCAATTGTCAAATTCATTCAAAAAATGTTGATGTAATGCAAGAAAATAGTTTTGTGAAGACATTTTCTGGTTTTAAACTTTAAAGGGCTTTTCAAAGAATTTTGTAAATTTTGGTGTGATTTTTGAAAGCATTTTTCATATTTTTAAGTACTTTAGGTTTCTGAAAATTTTTATAGAATTTTTTAAAGAGAAAAAAAATAGAGTTAGTGTGTTGGTGCCAATTTTATGAGTATATTCTTTGCAGTTAATTTGTTATATACCCTTACCCAATAATTTGCCATTCAAAATATAACTATCACCTCCTCTCATGTACCGAAATGGTATGTTAGACACAATCTGTGTTCCTAGATGATCATGCTCCTCACTAACATCATTTTCCATCTCGTCCTCGGTATTCTAAGGTGAGGGTTCCATCAACCTATCAAGTTCTGGATCATTAATATGAGTTCCTACACAAGGACCCATATTCACCACATGAGAAACGGATGTATTTCCACCCTGAGGTATAGATCCATGAGGTACTGATATGGACATAGAAATAGTGACAGTAAATATCACAAGCCGATATGCAGCACCCATCTCCTCGGTATATTCCACAATCTCTCGAACATCATCACTGAACTCGACGCACCTATGTAAAACATTGCACCATCTTGGTACATTTTATGAAACACATGAAATTCGACTTCTTGCAATAAGTCCATCTTGAATACGGACATAATGTGCTCAATCAACCCCATGAATGGCACTTCCTGACCAACCTTGATGTTTTTCATACGACCTCCAACATAGGTCGTGTCCTTACTCAACTTTGAAGTTGTTCCATCACAGTGAAAAAAACAACGAACTTCGTGAGACATCCAAAATTACATTAGGTCGGCAATAACTGATTAGTGATGAAAAAACATCTATAATTTAGCACATCTCGCATACCACTAAAATACCCCAAAAAACCCTAAACTCACAATAGGCAATACCTTCCTTGAGGTTTGGGAGGGGGAGGGAGTGGAGATGGTTGGAGGTTGCGGGCGTGTTGCATGGAGGAAGCGAGGGTGAGGGTGGGGCGACGGGTTGCAGCAGGGGCACGTGCAAGGGGAAATGAGGGCAGGGTGGGTTCTGTTCACCCTCCTACTTGTTTAATCCCCTACCAAAGTCTCCTCTTGAAGATGCGGCTTTCTCTTAACCAGAGCCACCTCTTCAAGAGGCATCTTACCTATGATATATATATATATAATTTGGGTACCGCCCAGAGGCAAGAATTTAAAAATCTTACCACTGGGATGAAAATTCCTCTTTTTTAATGTTATTGTACTCTACTGAAGGTGAAAAGGTGACTTTGGCTTTATCTCATATTCTACTTGGTACAAGATCTGATTCAACAACCGCAGTTGTTGGTCGTGCTCTTGTGCTAATGTTGTTGTTGCTTCTAGCAATACATACAAGCAAGAGTATCATGGAATGCATTCAGTCATTCAAATCTCAAGTGAGACACATATCTACTCCAATTTTCTATGAGGTAATTGGGTTTTTTCCAGGATATCTCCTTGCCTATGAGCCCTACATGCCCCTTGTCGTCACAATTGTCCTTGCTCTCATCTATGAGATCGTCTCTGTGATGTTGCTTCACCGTAGGCATCTTCCTTAATATCTTCTTCATGTGTCTCGTCCCTAATTATCGTCAGATGGACTCATACAAATTTGGCTTGCTTATATGACCACTTTCCTCATACACTCTATGGAATCGCAATCTGCACATCCATTTGCATCTCATGCACGCCTCTAGGCTCTTCAAGATGGTAAGATAGATAAATGACGCCTCGTTTACAGACTTTTCCGGAAAAGGAATGCCTCCCATGAGCTATAGAATATAACATGTGTAAGCTGTAGGATCGTCTCCTCGTCAGTGTTAGTGAGGAGTGTCGAGAAGAGCTCAATCAGCCATGTCTTGTGAATCCATGCTTTATCAATGTTGGGTATTTCCAACCAAACACCTTAAAGTATCTCACATAGTCATGTCCAATTAAGCGAAGTGGTGTACCCGATCACTACGTCTCCATCGATCTTTAGCTCTAAAATGCACGTCACATCCTGGAATTGTAACTACCATCTCTCCCATGCACATGCGGAACGTATGAATCTCAGGACACCATCTCTCAATTAAGGTTGTAAAGAGGTGCCGGTCAGTAGAAATGATGTCCAGCTATATGATCTCGAAAAAAGAGACCATGTATACATTTGAAACCAATTGCACATCTAAATGGTACATGGTGTAAGGTGCTCTCCGAATGTATGCGACAAAGCTATCTCGTCACCTAAACAAATATATACAATCAAACAAGCATTGACAATAAAAAAGCTACAAATACGTATGAGCATACCTTGATCTTAATGTAAATGCATACGTATCTCACCCCAACTACATGCGGACAATGCGCATATTGATGGCGTAAAAATCAATCAATCAACTAGGCACGGATCCATCTATAAGCAAGAAATAAAATTTGTTAGATTTAATGTAGCAATTGCAAACTAAATTGGTTAAGGAGAAACAATTACCATTACATGTTCTATTGGGGCAGTTTCCCATAGTATGACCACTACTACCAGGAGTGTCTTTTTGTTCAGTGTACCCCTCCCATGTCAATTGTTTCTCCTATTACAATCAGTCACTTGGCATGATCCACATTGGGATTGTACGTTAGGCTCTCTCATCTCCATCTCATTATGTATCCATGTTGACTTCTGACCCCCCGTCGCCATTATCATGTGCAAATTAGGAACAACAAGTGCATTTTCAAACTATGCCCAATTTTCTCTATCTTCTATAAGGTAAAATAAATCATCGTTTGTCTAATATTGGGCTTTCTATAAACAACAAGGAAAGATATACTCTTCCACAGTAGTATTGAGATGTAATAATACGATACAAACATGCATGCAGGGAATTCTATTACATGCCACTTCTTACAAGGGAAAGATACATCACTTATCAGCATTGTGTACTCATTACCTCGCTTCAGCCCAAATTACGTTACTTAGTGTAGTGCCCTGTGATGACCTCGAACATGTGTAAAAGAGTGTCTCGTGTGTGGGTTATTAACGAATCCCATTTCATCACCTTTATTCTTTCATTTTGGCCTTTAAACCCGAGTTGAATGCATGTATATATCATTAATTTATCAAAATAAACATTCAGTAGTATGTACCAAATACAGTATAAAATATCTTATGTTTATAGTATTCATTACCAAAATAAAAGAATAAAGGAAAGAAAAGAAAAAGAGCGAAGTGTCAAGGACACTAAAGTGACCCTAGCCCCCGAGACTCGGTCATCGTGATGATTTAGTTGACAAGGAATAAAGTAGGAGGAGATAGGGTGGCTTATTATACAGAAAATACAGAACAAATCACTCTACAAGATAGGTTAATAATTACTTTCTGGGACCTATTTTATTAGTTATTACTTACATCTTAAATAAAGACACTTTGTACATGAAAGTTCTAGATGATATTGTATATAAAAATACAAAATTTATTTCTTACAAAAATAACAT
Source organism: Ottelia alismoides (assembly GCA_037367405.1). Taxonomy (NCBI): domain Eukaryota; kingdom Viridiplantae; phylum Streptophyta; class Magnoliopsida; order Alismatales; family Hydrocharitaceae; genus Ottelia; species Ottelia alismoides. The sequence continues at coordinate 148,633 of JAZKJV010004644.1, read as the reverse complement.
ACAATGTACATTTTATACACAGAGTAAAATCATGAAACTTAAACTTCGCAGACCCATATATCCCGAATAAAAACTCCAAATTATCAAAATCACCTTTAATTTTATATAACTTATAATAGGCTATATAATGAAGGTGGTTTCATATTTTTTGGAGTTAAGGTGTGAAAGTTAGGTTTTGGACCCCTATTATATGATATACCCGATTAAAATATTCAATTTATTTATCCTTATTTATTTTTATATTTTTATAATTTTGTAAATATTATTTATAGTATACGTACATATTAAAACTAAAATAAAAACACAAATAAAACATTAAAATAAAATACTTTTTTTTTTAATTTTCTTTTTATTTTAAAATGTATAATACAAGATATATAGACGTATACATACAATAATAGATAAGATAGATATAAATAGTATTAAAAATAACAAAAAATTACAGAGTTAATTGATTTTGGGTGTTAGATAATTTTTTACTATTTTTTGAGTTTTTTAGTTAATTTTGCTATTTTTTATATATTTTGAAAGTCAAATACCCTAAAATAGGGATAAAATAATATGCCGAAATCAAAATGAAGATGAAGAATATCAAATAGCATCAAAATTTATACAATAAATTTTAATATAAAGATAATAATATAAAGAAAATTATAAAATAGAAACCGTTATTTTTGGAATTTCTGTCGATTTTGTTAATTTTAAAGGTTTTTGGGATTTCTCAATTTTTAAGCATTTTCTTTTTCTTCTTTTAGTGATTTTTAATGCAAAGGTTAATAATACTTAAATAAGCCTTCTATATTTTTTTAGGAATTTTTCAGGGTGATTTTATAACTTTTTTGTCTTTTTTAAGACAAATAGAGACCTGTCTTGCACTATTTGATTTTTAGAAAATAGGAGACGGTGTAAAATGTAAATGTAAAATTATGATGTGAACAAGAATGCATCCAGGTACCTACTCCTATTTTTTGATAATTTTTAGGGCAAAACAACTAATTTTAATAAATAGAAAATGAAGCACAAAAATAGTTGGCCTAGCAAGGGTATAATTGCAAATATAAATAAAGGTGAGGGTCCCATTGCAATTTTACCAAAAAATTTAACACTGATATTTAAATTTGATATTTTAGAAAGATAAGTACATACCCTGTTAGGGTCGTTATGCAATTTTTACAAGATAAAATGTGCGCATGCATGTGACTTTGGTAGGGACTAAATTGCAATATATAAAAAGTTCAAAGGGCTACGTGCAATCTGTCCAAAAATTTTTAAACTATTTAAAATATTTACAGGGCCATTTACTAATTAAAAAAGGTAGAGGGAGGCTATTATAACGCTTTTCTCAGGTTCTAATTAGATGAATTATGAACAAGTCTTTGCAACCCAATCAAGCATTAACAAAAAATTTATTTATTCTCAACATAATATAATTACAAAAATATGTAACAAGAGAATTTCGCTTTTATTTTACCTATATAGCAACAGGATTGAACTCGTGGAGGCTACAAATCCCGAGGGTTATTCTTATAATCGAAAAAAATCAATTAAAAAAAGGGGGAATGCAAATGCCAACTATCTTGCTTTTTGTAGATTTTTTTTATTGTTCTATTTTTTATATTTTATATTTTTTTATTAATTTTTTGAGATGGAAGGTGACCAAAGTCTATATACACACGTGGATTTTACACATTTATATTCATATCCAATAATATACAAAAAATAATTACAATTTTAAAAGTACGAGTTATGTCTAAAGTATTTATACAATATATATGACACCCCCAATACTTAGCTCGAACTATGTCCTCATAGTGATCAAAGAGCTGCAAAGGAAGATATAATTCATGCTAAGTATAGAAAAGTGAAAAAGAACACTATACGACAATGACTCAATGAAAAATGAAAAGAATAGAAGTCGGTAATCCCCCTATACCTAGGATCAAGTAATCCTAAGTATAGAAGATTTTACAAAAGGGAAAAACCAATGTAGAGAATGTACGAACTCAACGCCTCGACTTGCCCCCCTATACTTAGGGTAGAATAGCCCTAAGTATAGAATATCAACAAGTTGGGGGACAATCGAGGGATCAGAAGAATAAAAACACAAAAGAGACGATATGAACAACATCACTCCCCCAATACTTAGGGTAGAGTATCCCTAAGTATAAGCAACAACATGATTGACGAACAGGATGAATATGAACAACACAAATCATTTACCCCCTCTAAAATTAGGATAGAGTACATCCTAAGTATGTTACACAGATACAGACAAGATGTGAATGACAAACAGAAGAAGGAAGGAGCAAATCAAGACAAAACACATATATACAAGGTAGACATTTTTGAGGTGCCTCTCAGCAAGCGCTAGAGTTTACGCCCCTAGCTGGGCACAAAGGATAGGATAACAAAGTTTCAAGGTTTAGAACATCTGTAATGCGAATACCTTATTGTCGTTGTTGTCTGGGTGTAAGAACAAAAATGTGGTCAAAAATGCAAATGAGGACACCCAGATAGGCAATCATGTGGGTGTCTACTACCAGGTAAATAGATGTGTAGATAAAATCGAGCACCGGTAGCAAAAAATAAATCTTCAGCTCATGGTCAGAGTGGAGTGAATGGTTGGAGCTGAAAAATGGAACATGGAGAAGGAAAGATCTGTCCTGGAATCCTCCACGTCAATCATCATCTCGAAATGATATGGATGATCAAGATTAGGAAACTCAATAAGAAAGCAGATATCCGATGCATGTAATTGAGAGAATTCAGGTAAATCATTGAATATATCAAAGATTGAATCTTCCTCGCAAGGGTCATCGAGGAGAGACAACTCAGACTCAAAAGAAAAATCAGAAGACTTGGTCTCGTGATCCGATAGATCAGATGCACAACAAGGGAGTGGAACCGATACAGAGAACACAATTCCCAAAGATAACCCTCGGGGATGTGGAAACAATCAGGTGGATTCGAGGAAGAGAACAAATGATTATACTCAAATAGTGGGTTCTCTCTTGAAGTCAGAGAAAAACCATCCAATGGATCATAAGTCTCAAAGATATCTAGGTCAAGATCAATGAGATCATTGACCTACTAGTGTGAAGGGTTCTGTTCTTGAGAAATGTTGGACAATATTTGATCCTCGGGGTGAAGGGTGGGAAGGAGGGAAAACATGAGTTATGATTATTTTTTATTTTTTATAGTGATTGCTAATGATTTTGAGAAAATGAACGTAACCAACTCAACACCAAGGACATACAAACACAATGCAAACCCTTGATTCACCTACTCAACTCGGTGACGATCGTTAAAGATCGGTCGTTAATCTTATCGATTTTAGAGTTAGGTGATTAAACAAAAGTTGTACAAACACATAGGTTGGCTTATGGGATTGGGGCACTAACCTTAGTGTGTACGTGAGAAAGTAAATACGAATACAACGAGGGGATCCTCTCCTAAAATAATGATTTGAATCAATTACATTTAATTTTAATAGTTCAAGTGATATTAGCAGTATCAATTTTAGTTTTTCAATTTTCACTTTTTTTGATATTTTTGAAAAACATGTCTAACGAATATTTCGATTTCCTTTATTCCTATATCCACAAAAATAGAGGGAGGAAAATGAAAAAGCTGATGCATAAGAAAATATGAAATGTAAATGCTAGAGATAGAGGTGCGTACCAGACTCTAGCACTCTACATGCAACATGATCGCATATAAAAATAAAACTAAGCTATATGCAAATGTAAGCGAAAATCGTCCTAAACAGTAACTTCTATTCGGGAAGGACCAAGTTATTATTTGCATAAGTCCAAACAATATATAGGAATAGATATTCTTTTAGGGCATTGGACCTAATAACTACCTGGATCAACCAAATAAATCCTAAGGCTAGGGGCTTCACTCACAAAAAATCAGCGTGAAATAAAAGAAAATAAAGGCGAAGAAAACAAATCACGGTGAGGTACCCCAAGTACACCGTCACTTGGCGAAATAGACCCCGCAACAAATGAAAGTCCTTTTACAAAGTTTTTAAATTCATGAAATAAATAAATAAATGAAAGCCTATATAAAAAAAATTTATGCTTGGTCTCCTTCAAATCTTCTTCTCCTCCTCTTACGCTATCTTGCGGCAAGGTGAAGAATCAAGCCGCCTCCGCTTCGCTTGGGTGCGTCAGCTCTCCTAAGAAAGTCGCCCTTTCTCGTCGGGCCCTCCTAAGAAAGAGGAAATGGAAAATATGTAAGAGACACAAATATAAAAATATGAGCAAGAAAAAATGAATTAGATTTAGTGAATTCGAACAATGAAGTAATGCCGAAAATATAGACAAAAATTTAGAACCAAGAATAGTAGGTCAAAAGAGAAACCTAGCTACCCTCGTCATGCCTCCCCAGCAATGGCGTCATTTTGTTGGAAGGGTTTTTTCGAGGGGTTTTATTACGAAAATAAAAGTGTTAGTCACTGCAACCTAAAGAAAACAAAAAAAATATTCTCAAACTAAAATTATTACAAAAAAAGTGTAGCAAGAGATTTTTTTGGCTATTTAATTTACCTGTATAACAACAGGATTGAACTCAAGGAGGCAACAAGTCCCGAGGATTATTCTAATAATCGAGAAAATATCAATTAAAAGAAAAGGGAATCTCAAATGCAAACTATCTTAGTTTTTTTAGGATTTTTATCTTTTTTATTTTTTATTTTCTAATTTTTTTATTTTCTGTTTTTTAATTTTTAGTTTTGCAAATTTTTACTTTTTTAAATATAATTTTCAAAACAAATTTATATACAAAAGGAATGCATTTTTTAAATATTTCAAATATATAAAAATGCTAAAAAATGTCCGAATAAAATCTTTTTGTATTTTACTGTTTTTAGTAATTTTTAGATGATTTTTCGAATTTTTTATGGTTTCAAAATGAATCAAAATAGAGAACAATGAAAACGATGAACAAACATGACAATTTTGCAACTTAAAAAATAAAATAAAATCAGAAGTTTCTGCAAATAATTTTCATAAAAACTAGATGAAATTATCTACAATCAAAAAGTGATATCACTATTTTGGATTTTTCTTCAATTTTCTGTGATTTTTTTTAAGATTTTGAGTATGTTGCAATTTTCGTGGGTTTTACAAATGATTAATGCGAGAAATCTGCACAGAAAATAAAATACACAAAAGGGAAGATAATTTAATTTTTTAGACTTTTTTACCGAATATTTAAATTTTTATGATTTTTCTAATTTCAAGCAGTGAAAAATGCTATGTTTTTATTTTTTTTAATATTAGAAAATGAAAATAAAATGCAATAAGAAATTTACAATAGAAAGATACACAAATCAGAAGCATAACATTATTTTTTTGCAAAAGCTATTGTTCACAAATGTTATTTATTTCAATGAAAAAAGCATCAAATCAAAGTATGGATATACATGACTGAAATGCAAATATTTAATGTTCTGGAATTAAAATATAATAATAAATAAATATGGGACAAAAATTGCAATTTACCTAGTTGCGCGTGCGGTGCACGTGCTGAATGGAGAGCAGGGGTCTCTTTGTAAACTTTCAAACCTCTAGAGGCAAGGTTACATTTTTTCACAATTGTTTATTTATTTCCCTACGGTTACTTTGGGGTTTTGACGAAAGGCAGCTCACGTGAAGAAGGGCAACACACGTCTCTAACAGATGGAGGGACTGGTGACTCCAGGCAGAGGTGGCCTCGCGGCTGGCGTGGGGACGAGCTTTACGGCGGGACCAGAGTTGGGAACTACTGGTGGTGTCGACGAGGGAGGCAGACCTCGCAGTTGGCATAGGCCTTGCGTAGGTGGCTCATTCTTGGCTCCATGTGGTGTCGACGAGGGCGGTGAGCCTCACGGCTGGCTGTGGATGGAGAAGCTCCGCCCTAGTCAGAAGAGGGGCGGCGATGGCATGGTGGAGGTCGGCATACCTCATGTGCGTGAATGGCGGTGGCGAATCAGAAGGTATCGATGGCGGATGTGGTCTTCGAGTGGGCGGACAGTGGCGGCAATGTGACGGACCTGCGAAGGTGGACGACGAGAGCGGTGGGCATCGCCTGCGGGTGGAGAAGATGGTGCCTGCTGCTTCTGATTTTTTTTTTGTTTTTTTTTTCTTTTTTGTAAAAACATAAACTGCATATTATTTTATTTTATTTGTAAAAAATAGAAATGGAGCATTTTTTATGTTTATTTTCTGAAGTAGCAAATGATTTTTTTTGTAAATATATATTTAAAAATCCCGTGTACCTGAGTTGGAATAAAATTGCTAACCACCAACTCGAGCACGATGGCTAGACCCACAAAAATCCAACACGGAAAATATGAGTGGATGCAGAACCTGGCGATGTGTATGGATGGATCCGGATCTCCGACCACCGTGCATGGTCGGAGGTGTGTGGTTGCGTGAGGTAGAACGTGAAGCAATGAGATCGAGAAAAATGGCGTGAAGTCGGTAATCAGAGATGGGTCGATTCATGATGAAAAATAGGAATGAAAATCTAAGATCTAGAATAAAAAATGAACAATGATATAATGATGAAATTTAAATCTAAAATTATCTAGAAGAGAGATTGCGAACTAAAGGGATTTGGATCTCACCATGGGAGCCGATAACAACGTAATGGCCTCAACGAAGGCCGACTCGCTGTCACCGGATGGCTCAGAGGCTAGGCACCTTTCGACAACAAGAACGCTCTTGGAGATTAGGTTCCTCTCACCAAAAATTGATCAAGTTGGAATGTGTGTGGAGGAGCCAAATAAATAGAGGAACAAATTTGAATTTGATTTTCAAAATTTGAATGGATGGGAAAAGAAGGGAGGAGGTTAATGGTGGATAAAATTATTTACATTATCTACATAATAAATAAATAAATTATTTACATCACTTTATTAAATTAAATAATAAATCTTAATTATTTAAATTTTTATGGTATGGTTATTTAAGGAAATTGATTATATACATATACTCTATACATATGGTACATTATATACATAGTTAATTAAGGGAATTAGTTTATTTTATGTTTTATTTTTTTTTGTTTTATTTTTATTTTAAACAATTATTAAAAATATTTACAATTATTTACAAGATATTATGTATAAAAATAAATATGGATAAATATATAAAATAAATAAATGTTAAAATTGTAAAAAAACACACCAGAAAACCATCTTTCACACCATAACTCTAAAAATATGAAACCACTGTTTTTTTAGATAATTTAATTTGGATTATGATGGAAGTGAGTTTGATTCAATTTGAGTTCATATGGAGCCGGAATTTGTCTTTTAATTATCACTTTATGTCTTTTTCCGAGTGTTGTTATTTTTATTATTTACATGATTTTATTTTACAATTATTTTTACTATTTCAAAAACATTTTATTTATTTTGCTTTGAAAATTATTTAATTTGAGGTCAATTTATAGACAAATAAAATAGTGTAAGTTTTATACAAATATACATAGAATAAATGAAACATATTTACAAAATGTTTTTTTGGATTTTCTGATTAAAGACCATATCTCCCCCTACTTTATTCCTGGTCGATCAGGTCAAGTCTGGACCTTCTCTCGGGGTTCGGGTCAGACTGTATTTATTACATATATACAATCTTCTTTTTTTATTTTCTTTATTTTTACTTTATTTATTTTAGGTTAAAATAACAATATATGTACAATATTTACACATAGATGCAGGTTAGTAAGAATATGGATTTATCAATATATACACGTGTTTTATGATGGGTTTTAAGCTAAAATAAATGATTAAAGATAATGAAATGCAGATTCTTCAGAGGCAATGCAATTTACCCACTTATGCACCTGAGATCTAGCCGTCCAAAAGTCGCCATGTGTCTGATCGTGTGGCCCTATTCACATACCGCTTTGCGGGAAATAAATGGTCCATATTAGATCTAGATTCTTGTTCTTGATCGAACGACAACAAGGGCCTCTGCAAGAACTGGCAAGAACACATCTCTGATGAGCTTTCATTCATCATTCCTCTGAGCTCTAGCTATCGTTCTATCCTCCGACGACCCCATCAGGTAGAAGAGCTTCCTCTGCATGCGACCGCAGGGTCTATGCGAGGCAAGAAGTAGCTAGATGCTCCAGTGAGGTTAAGTCACCTGGAGCAGCTCCAGGTGATCGTTGAGGTCCCAAGGGCATCGAAAGTCCTACAAGTTGTAACCAAAATATTCCTGGGTGTGAGTGTTATCTCCTCGATCCAGGGTTTACTCGAAATAACACGGGATATGGAATGGAGGGGGAAGCTCCGACGAGGGCGGTAGAGAGAGCTCCAACTCCTTGAATCAGGGCTTGATTCAAGCGGTTCTGAGGTGAATCGACAGAGAATGTGAAGGGGAGTGAGGTGGAATGGAAATCGAGGCAGATCGAAGGTCGGATCGGTGCGATTTTGACATGGAGCCTGAGTTCTAGGAATTTGGGCTTTTTAATTTGAGCGCTAATCGCTTGATTGAACTACGAATTAAAGATGTGAAATGAAAATTAAACTACAATATTAAATAGGAATGATGAAAGAGAGAGCTCAACCAGCCTGAGAAGCCAGGAGCAGAACCAACCAGAGGAGCTCCGGCGATAAGGTGGATTCACCTCCTCCGCTTACTCTCCTCGCTGCAAACCACGAGCTCTACCTTTTTGTCACCATGGAGAGGCTCATAGGGGTGATTTGAGGGCCTAAAACACGAAGAAGAGGGATCAAAAAGCAAAATATGGCAAGGGTGGAAAATTTATAGGCTAGGTTTCGAGGACTTTCAAGGAGATTTTGCATGAGATTGGTGGGAGGTTGGTGGGGATTTGATGATGGGCGTAGATCTAAGACGGACTGGCTACAGGAAGGCGCTAGTCTCGAGAGGAATGGACGAAGAAGAAGGCATGGAGAATTCTGCGAACTGGCAATCTCATGAAGCTCTAACATAAGTCAGAGGGTAGGCCGGACGGTTGATCGAGGTCAACAAAAAGTCACGCCTGGTTAGTTCACGTGGACCAACCAGGAAATCCAAAGGCAAAAATGCCTTGGAAAATTAATAATAAATAGTAACTGATTTTATTATTTTTTGGTTATAAAAAAATGTTTCTAATTTTCTGTACTATTTTATGCATATTTTTATTAATTTTTTAGTGGTGTTTATTTACAAGTAACTTTTTAGGGTATATATAGGTATATTTACCTATGTTTCAGGTATTTTATTTTTTATTTTACATTTTATTATTTTATTTTCTTATTTTATATATTTATAACTTATTTATATATATATATATATATATAAATATATTTTAATTATATTTTTCTGAAGTAATATATACACTTAATTAAATAGGAGTATGATATCTACAAGTATAAGTACATGTATTTTACCTATGTATTTTATATAAGTATTTTATTTTAATGTTTTATTTTTGTTTTTATTTTGGTTTTAATATGTACGTATACTATAAATAATATTTACAAATTATAAAAATATAAAAAAATAAGCAAAAATAAAATGAATATTTTAATCCGGTATAATATATAATAGGAGTCCAAAACCTAACTTTCACACTTTAACTCCAAAAAATATGAAACCACCTTCATTAAATTGCTTATTAAAAGTTATATACAATTAAAGGTATTTTGATGATTTTGTGTTTTTAGTTAGGATATATGCGTCTGTGATGTTTGGGATTCAGGATTTTATTCTGTGTATAAAATGTACATTGTATGTTATTTTTGTCTAAAATAAATTTTGTATTTTTCTATACAATATTATCTACAACATTCATGTACAAAGTATCATTATTTATGGTGCAAGTAATAACTAAAAAAATAGGTCCCAAAAAGTAATTATTAACCTATTTTGTAGAGTGATTTGTTCTGTATTTTCTGTACAATAAGCCATGCTATCTCCCCCTACTTTATTCTTGTCGACTAAGTCATCATGATGACCGAGTCTCGGGGGCTAGGGTCACTTCAATGTCTTGACACTTCGCTCTTTTTCTTTTCTTTCCTTTATACTTTTATTTTGGCAATGAATACTATAAACATACGGTATTTTAGACAGTATTTGATACATACTAATGAATGTTTATTTTGAAAAATTAATGATATATACATGCATTCAGCTTGGGTTTAAAGGCCAAAATGAAATAATAAAGGTGATGAAATAGAGATTCATCAATAACCCGCACACGAGGCACTCTTTAACACATGTTCGAGGTCATCACCGGACACTACACTGAGTAACGTAATTTGGGCTGATGCGAGGTAATGAGTACACAAGGTTGATAAGCGATGTATCTTACCTTGTCAGATGTGGCATGTAATAGAATTCCTTTCATGCATGTTTGTATCATATTATTACATCTCAATACTGATGTGGAAGAGTATATCTTTCCTTGTTGTTTATAGAAAGCCCAATATTAGATAAACGATGATTTATTTTACCTTATAGAAGATAGAGAAAATTGGGCATAGTTTATAAATGCACTTGTTGTTCCTAATTTGCACATGATAATGGCGATGGGGGGTCAGAAGTCAACATGGATACATAATGAGATGGAGATGAGAGAGCCTAACGTACAATCCCAATGTGGATCATGCCAAGTGACTGATCGTAATAGGAGAAACAATTGACATGGGAGGGGTACACTGAACAAAAAGACACCCGTGGTAGTAGTGGTCATACTATGGTAAAATGGCCCAATAGAACATGTAATGGTAATTGTTTCTCCTTTACTAATTTAGTTTGCAATTGCTAAATTAAATTGTAAATTTTATCACATTCTAACAAATTTTATTTCTTGCTTATAGATGGATCTGTGCCTAGTTGATTGATTTATTTTACGCCATCAACATGCGCATTGTCTGCATGCAGCTGGGGTGAGATATGTATGAATTTACATTAAGATCATGGTATGCTCATACGTATTTGTAGCTTTTTTTATTGCCAATACTTGTTTTCTTGTATATTGTTTTAGGTCATGAGATAGCTTCGCTGTAGACATTGGGAGAGCACCTTACGCCATGTACCATTTAGATGGGCAATTGGTTTCAAATGTATACATGGTCACTTTTTTCGAGATCATATAGCTGGACATCATTTCTATTGACTAGCACCTCTTTACAACCTTAATTGAGAGATGGCGTCCTGAGATGCATACGTTCGACATGCACATGGGAGAGATGGTAGTTACATTTCCAGGATGTGACATGCATTTGAGAGCTGAAGATCGATGGAGACATAGTGATTGGGTACACCACTTCGCATAATTGGATAGGACTTGTGAGAGACTTTAAAGTGTTAGGTTGGAAATACCCAACATCGATGGAGCATGGATTCACTTGACATGGTTGATTGAGCTCTTCTCGACACTCCTCACTAACACTCACGAGGAGACGATCCTACATCTTACACATGTTATATTCTATAGCTCATGGGAGGCATCCTTTTTCTGGACATGTCTGTAAATGAGGCGTCGTTTATCTACCTTACCTTCTTGAAGGGCCTGGAGGCGTGCATGAGATGCAATTGGGGTTGGACATGCGGATTGCGATTCCATTTATCGTAGGAGTAAAGTGGTCATAGAAGCAAGCCAAATTTTTATGAGTCCATCCGGTGACAATTAGGGACAAGCCACATGAGAAAGATATTGAGGAAGATGATTACATTGAAGCAATATCACAAAGACGATCTCGTAGACGAGGGAAAGGTCAATTGTGACTACAAGGGGCATGTAGGGCTCGTAGGCAAGGAGATATCCAGGAAAAAAACCCAATTACCTCATAGCAAATTGGAGTAGATATGTGTTTCACTTGAGAATTGAATGACCGAATGCATTCCATGATACTCTTGCATGTATGTATTGGTTTAGGTTCTTGCCTATAACAAGAGCACGACTAGAAGCAGCAACAACATTAGCACAAGAGCACGACCAACAACTGAGGTTGCTGAATCAAATCTTGTACCAGGTAGAATATGAGATAAAGCCATCTTTTGCAAAGGTGGTTATAGTCCAGAAGTTGCTATGTGTTCGATCGTGTGACCCTCTTCACGTACCCCTTTGCGTGAAATCAATGGTCCATATTAGATCTGGACCGTTGTTCTTGATCGAATGACAACGAGGGACTCTACAAGAACCGGCAAGAACATGTCTCTGGCAAGCTTTGATTTGTCATTCCTCTGAGCTCTGATTGTCGTTCTCTCCTCCGACAAGCCCAGGAGGTAGCTGGGCTTCCTCTGCGTGCGGTTGTAGGGTCCAGGAGAGACGAGAAGTAGCTAGATGTTGCGGTGAGGTTGAGTCACCTGGAGCAACTCCAGGTGATCGTTGAGGTCCCAAGGATGTCGAAAGTCTTATAGATGGATCGTTGAGGTCCCATCAAATTTTGTTTCTTTCTTATAGATGGATCTGTGCCTAGTTGATTGATCGATTTTATGCCATCAACATGTGCATTGTCCGCATGCAGTTGGGTGAGATATGTATGCATTTACATTAAGATCACGGTATGCTCGTACGTATTTGTAGCTTTTTTTATTGCCAATGCTTGTTTTCCTGTATATATTTGTTTTAGGTCATGAGATAGCTTTGCTGCAGACATTGGGAGAGCACCTTATGCCATGTACCATTTAGATGGGCAATTGGTTTCAAATGTATACATGGTCGCTTTTTTCGAGATCATATAGCCGGACCTCATTTCTATTGACTAGCACCTCTTTACAACCTTAATTGAGAGATGGCGTCCTGTGATGCATACGTTCGACATGCACATGGGAGAGATGGTAGTTACATTTCCAGGATGTGACATGCATTTGAGAGCTGAAGATCGATGGAGACATAGTGATTGGGTACACCACTTCGCATAATTGGAAAGGATTGTGTGAGAGACTTTAAAGTGTTAGGTTGGAAATACCCAACATAGACGGAGCATGGATTCACTTGACATGGTTGATTGAGCTCTTCTCGGTACTCCTCACTAACACTCACGAGGAGACGATCCTACATCTTACATATGTTATATTCTATAGATCATGGGAGGCATCCTTTTTCCAGACATGTCTGTAAACGAGGTGTCGTTTATCTACCTTACCTTCTTGAAGGGCCTGGAGGCATGCATGAGATGCAATTGGGGTTGGACGTGCAGATTGCGATTCCATTTAGCGTAGGAGTAAAGTGGTCATAAAAGCAAGCCAAATTTTTATGAGTCCATCCGGTGACAATTAGGGACAAGCCACATGAGAAAGATATTGAGGAAGATGATTACGTTGAAGCAATATCACAAAAACGATCTCGTATACGAGGGCAAGGTCAATTGTGACTACAAGGGGCATGTAGGGCTCGTAGGCAAGGAGATATCCAGGAAAAAACCCAATTACCTCATAGCAAATTGGAGTAGATATGTGTTTTACTTGAGAATTGAATGACCGAATGCATTCCATGATACTCTTGCTTGTATGTATTGGTTTAGGTTCTTGCCTATAACGAGAGCACGACTAGAAGCAACAACAACATCAGCACAAGAGCACGACCAACAACTGAGGTTGCTGAATCAAATCTTGTACCAGGTATAATATGAGATAAAGCCGTCTTTTGCAAAGGTGGTTATAGTCCAGAAGTTGTCATGTGTCTGATCGTGTGGCCCTCTTCACGTACCCCTTTGCCTGAAATCAATTATCCATATTAGATCTGAATCGTTGTTCTTGATCGAATGACAACGAGGGCCTCTACAAGAACCGGCAAGAACATGTCTCTGGCAAGCTTTGATTCGTCATTCCTTTGAGCTCTGACTGTCGTTCCCTCCTCCGACAAGCCCAACAGGTAGCTGGGCTTCCTCCGCATGCGGTTGTCGGGTCTAGGAGAGGCGAGAAGTAGCTAGATGCTACGGTGAAGTTGAGTCACCTGGAGCAGTTCCAGGTGATCGTTGAGGTCCCAAGGATGTCGAAAGTCTTGCAAGTCGTAACCAAAATATTCTTGGGTGTGAGGGATATCTCCTTTATCCATGTTTACTTGAAATAATAGGGGACATGGAATGGAGGAGGGAGCTCCAACGAGGGCGGCAGGGAGAGCTCTGACTCCTTGAATCAGGGCTTGATTCAAGGGGGTTCAGAGGTGAATCGACGGAGAATGTGAAGGGGAGTGAAGTGGAATGGATATCGAGGCAGATCGAAGGTCAGATCGATGCGATTTTGACCTGGAGCCTAAGTCCCAGGAATTGGGGCTTTTTAATCTAAGCGCTAATCACTTGATTGAACTATGAATTAAAGATGTGAAATGAAAATTAAACTACAACATTAACTAGGAATGACAGAAAAGAGAGATCATCCGGCCTGAGAAGCCAAGAGTAGAACCAACCAGAGGAGCTCCAGCGATGGGGTGGATTCACCTCCTCTGATTGCTCTCCTCGCTGCAAACCACGAGCTCTACCTTGTTGTCACCATGGAGAAGTACATAGGGGTGATTTGAGGGGCTAAAGCTCGAAGAAGAGGGATCAAAAAACAAAAGATGGAAAGGGTGGAATAGTTATAGGCGAGGTTTCGAGGATTTTCGAGGAGATTTTGTGTGAGATTGGTGCGAGGTTGGTGGGGATTCGATGATGGGAGTAGATCTAGAACGGACTGGCTACAGGAAGATTCTAGTCTCGAGAGGAATGGACGAATAAGAAGGCGTGGAGAATTCAGCGAACTGGCAGCCTCACGAAGCTCTAACAGAAGTCAGAGGGTAGGCCGGACAGTTGATCGAGGTCAAGAAAAAGTCACGCCTAGTTGGTCCACGCGGACCAACCAGGAAATTCTAAGGCAAAAATGCCTTGGAAAATAAATAATAAATAATAATTGATTTTATTATTTTTTGGATATAAAATAAAAATTATTTCTAATTTTCCGTACTATTTATGCATTTTTTATTATTTTTTTAGAGGTGTTTTTACAATTTACTTTTTAGGGTATATATAGGTATATTTACCTATGTTTCAGGTGTTTTATTTTGTATTTTACATTTTATTATTTTATTTTCTTATTTTATATATTTATAACTTATTTTTATGTATATAAATATATTTTTATGATATTTTTCTGAAGTAATATATACACTTAATTTAATAGGAGTATGATATCTATAAGTATAAGTACAGGTATTTTACATATAAAAGAAAATTATAAAAAAGATATAAATATATATATAAGTAAAACAAATAATAATAATGAATTAATTAAAAAATTAAAACCCACATTATTTTAACAAATATTGTGCATATCTCTATATACACTGATGCTTATACTATTTATTTTTAAATAATATAAAAGTGCTACATCGTGTGTTCCTTGTGTTCGACACCCTACTCTGCTTGTCACTATATGACCATTTTCATAGGGATATAAGAATTTTGATCCACATTGTATTTTTACTGTCTGACTTTTATTTCTAGGTTGATTGTTGATCAACCGAGGTTTCTTGTGGGTAGCTACGTCGATATTGTGTCTCCATCCCGTGTGAGACGTATCCAGACCCGCGATAGATTACGGTTCATCAAATGGCATGGTTGTCGAGGAGAAACAGATTGTAGCACATTTTTGTATATACAACTACCCATCAATTACTTGCATTTTCCTGCTTTTTGTTCTTTGATAATTATTTGACTATTCTAATCCATTTTTCTTGTAAATCTTTCTTGTGAGGGACCACTGATGAGGGCTATCTCTTAGGAGGTGGGCGGACCCGAGGCGAGCGGAGGTCGGTTTTATCTTTTTGAGCTGACCAGGAGAAGGCAGGAGAGAAGAATAGGGAAGGGGGAGTAGAGAACCCTTTAGCATAGCATTTTCCATTTTTCAGTGAGAGAGAGATTTAATTTTTTGCAAAAAAAATTGTAATTAATTTGGATATTTCTCTCTCCACTACACGAGGTCCAGTGCCTAGGTGTCTGTTCATCTAGGGGCCTCGTATCGGATTTTTCAAGTTTTATCGCTTTTATATTATTTGTTTCTTGCGATTTGAGCTTTCCGCCTTTGTTTATATTTGTTTTCTATGAGTGAGACCTTTGATAGTAGGTTGTGTGACTCGGTAGATAGGTCCAAATCCCTAATAACATTGCATGCACCTATAGTGATACATGCTGGGACTTAGTCAAAAATTAATTGTCGGTTATTTGGACTTGAGATCAAGCGCCGAGAGAAGTGATATGCAACACTTGCCAGATCCATTGCGGTGGACACTGATGCACTTCAAAGATCGAATTTTTGGATCCCATTTCTGAGTAGTTGGCATTTGGTTCTTTCCCAATAATAGGAGCTATCATTTAGGACATTTTATTGCTTTTTCATATCACAATATAGTGTAATTATTTCAATTCTGCCTTGCATCCCGTGTGGAGAGCTGGGAAGTACTGTAAGTAACTCTATCTTTGTATGTATCATTAGTCAATAAGGCGAGATTTCCATCTTAGTGTGCATGGCTTTTCCGTCCTCTCCCCCTGTGTTTATGTCACTTAGGACACATAGGAAAAATACAAAAAAAAATCGTTAGTCAGCTTGCTCTGAAAAATACTCAAAAAAATGAAGACCCAAAAATTTAAAAAGGGTCTGCTATATAAAATTGACCTTAGTTAAATTTTGTAATGAACCATTCATTGCTTGGGGTTCATAAGGCCCACATTATTTTCAGGTACACTACAGATGGAGTGAGGCACGACCCGTTAAGGATAAGAGCCCAAATTCCGATCTATGGCACCTTAGTTATCACTTGGGTTGGCGAAGTATTGGTGCTTCTATCGTATGCAATAGAGTAGGGCCTAGTCGAGCACAGTGTTCCCGCCTTGTGTGGAGCATCCGACTTGGTTTGAAGTACTATGCTTAGGCCATGCCCTCACGGGTGTGTTTGTCTCATCGGTTTGCGTCCGAGTAGGTCCTCGCACGCTCACGGGTGATTCCATTGCTAGCGAGGTCTGAAGTATTGGTTTTACCTATTGGCTTACTTTCTCTATTTCTTTGGCTGAGTAACCACCCAGGCATGAGATCAAGGAATTTTAAGCGCGCAGATCACAGGTTACAAAGGAGGTGGAACAAGTACGAGCCAATTGCCTGGCAGTACACACGCTCCTATATAGTTAACGTACTTAAGGACATGTTAAAAGATTGCCTGAAAATAATAATACATTTGAAAAGATAAAAATATCCAAACTTTTAAGGGTTCACATTTGTTGAGTGGGTGAATCTATCCTTGTTTTGTGTCTATTTAAATTAGATTATGGTTCAAAGATCAGTCATGCACATTGTATGCCTTTTTCACTTTCTTCTCTTTGATTCCCTACTTGACCCCCTACTCATTGAGAGCCTTCTACTATTTTACACTCCTTTTATTTCTTGGTTGTCCTCTATATCATTCTTCCAATCTCGATCTCCTCGACCTTCGAGATGGCGACACATGGATGGCTTAGTCCAGACCCCGTCGACACCAACATCGATTCCATATGCTCGTCACCTCTAATAAGTCGGGGCAATACCAACATCGATCTGCAGACTCCCCATATTCTCCAATAAACCATGATCACTCTCGACCCGAAACCCACCCATTTTGGATGGCAATAGATCTCACTCCATATACACCGCCATCCTTAATGAAATTCTCTGTTGACCTTAACACAGATCGATTTGTTACTTATGGTGCCTCCATACCGACTGATTAGGGTATTACTTCATTCGCAGATCAAGAACCCAATCTAGAGACAGAAATTGTGATAGAATCAGATTCCGGATCAGAAAAAGAGATGGCTCCTGGAGGGAACGGGAACAGACTACAGCCACCACCTGAGCCAGATTAGGGTTTGCAGTCGGACCAGAATGTAGTGAACGCTCAAATTCATGCTTCTGTTCAAGTTATCTGGCAATAGATTATGGATCAGGCTTCAGACCAGGTCGCTTTCCAAGACATGCCTAATGACTTGAGTAGAGGGGAGAAAACTAAGGAGGATTTGAAGAACCCGGAGGCGAGGGAGGTGGAGGCCCAACTGATGAGACTAGAGTAGAGAGACCCAAGCTGACTCTCAAAGAAACATACAATCATGGGGCAGGACAAGTCACTGAATGGGTTCAGATTCCTGCCATTCACACCCATTTTGAATTAAAGCCTCAGCTACTAGCGCTCCTACCCACATTCGGAGGAAACACCAATGAAGAACTGTATATTCATATACAATAGTTCAGGCGCATCTGTAGCACAACTCACTACCCTGGTATACCTCTCAGGGTAGTCAAGATGACAACATTTCCCTTCAACCTTCAGGATAAGGCCCTTTGATGAGCGTCCAGGTGACTCAGCTTAAGTATCAAAATAAAACAATGGTCGTTGACCCAAATCACTCGGCTCACACAATGAGAAAAAATGAAAACCACTCAAGAAATCAACCAAAGAATGTATGTGGTTTACTATTTTATTTACTTAATATAGAGACCAGGGTCGAACACAAGGAGCACAATTGAAAAACTAAGTAGTAAAATCTCTAAGAAAATATTTTGCAGTGTATTTTTTCATTTTCAAAATTTTATTTTTTTAACAAAAGGCAAACACGCACAAAATACAATCATACACACAACACTCTTTTTGGACTTGGCAATATTTATGGGTTTCAAGTGTTTTAAATTGTTTTGGTAATTTTTAGAGAATTGTCAAATGTTTTTGTGAATTTTTAAAATCAAGTAGTGTAAAAATGCAAAATAGTACATAACCAGAACCAATTTGCAAATTAAAAATACTTAAAAGTGTCCAAAAGGTATAAAATATAAATAAAGAGCTACAAACAGGAACTGAAAACCCATTTTTTAGATTTTTCTTTGATTTTATAGGATTTTTATAAGTTTTTGTTTATTTTGTGATTGTTTAGGTTTTTACAGAGATTTTTCGAATAAAATTACTATTAGAGCTAAAACACAATAAAAGACAAACATTGGAATTTTTGTGGAATGTTTAAGATATTTTTGAATTTTTGTGATTTTTGAAACTTAGATAGGACACTTTTTAAGGGATATTCAATTTTTAATAATAGAAAAGCAAGCAAATTGTCTCACGAAAATTACCACAAATATTACACCATAGCAGGAGCTATCACTAATTTTTGGTAACTTTTAGAGTCAATTTCCTATTTATTTAATCAAATAAAATACATGTAGTTAAAAACGAATCACAGGGACCCAAAATCAATTAATTTATCTTTCAAGACCAAACAATAACATAGTAATAAATCGTAGGGGCAAAAATGCAAATAATCCAGCAAAATGTGTACTTCACGTGATCCAGGCAAACAGGGGCATAATTGCTAATTTCAAAACTTAACATTCAAATCATAACAACATAAAAGTTCAGGATATAAATGGTAAATGACTTAACAAGCACGTTGGGACTCACGTGACATAGACTCACTAGGACTAAAATGAAATTACAAAAAGTACGGGGGTCAACTACAAATGTCTCCAATTAAAGATTTTATTTACTAGACTAAGGCGAAATAGAGAAACATGCAAGGAAGAAAGTGAAATATACAATTGGGGGTATGTGGCGCATGCGAAAGCAAACTTTGATGTATGACCCTGATGGTTGTTGCAAAGGGATTTGACGGTCTAGGGGTTGTCGTGGGCGTGCGGTCAGATCTGACAAGTCAGATCTGATCTAATGGTCTGGGCACCCCTTTTGTTGGGCAGCTCATATGACGGGACCCAAATCCAATCCGAGCGTCAGGATGAGGTGCGAATGAAGGGCTCGGATCATATCTGGGATGAGTCCCACGATCAGACGGTGGAAAAGTTGGCTGGAAGAACTCGCCCAGGGCGAACTTGAACTGAGCGAGGGAGGAGATCCGTCACTCCGATGAAGGCTCTGAGGGGTCCAACAGTGGCGTGGAAGTGCTCTGCGTCCTGCAGAGGGCTCCGATGGGAAGATGGAAATGTGGATTAGGCGTACAAAGGTCGTCCACCTACAGCTGCTCTGTATGAGTAGCTGGGGGTTCAAATGGTCCTCAAGAGAGCACTTGTACCAGCATAGGGTATATGAACTCGGGGGTAACGCTTCGGTCCAATTTATTGCATAGAAAGATAAGGGAAGCAATGGGGAGTGGTGCTTGACCTCCGGCGAAGGCGGGGAAAGGAGGTCTAATCCTTAATCTCATGATGATGGGAGAGCCTAAGGTGGGGAGGTTGCATATGAAGGTACGAGGTGAAGTGAGGAGGGGATTTGCGGAGCTTTGACCAACTGGTTGGAGTAGAGGAACTACAACGAAGATAAAGTGGAAAGATGGATTGAACTCGGGAATAGGGGATAAGGACGATGCCTACAGCTTTTGAGGCATTCAACCACGTCAGGCGAAGCGAGGGAAGAAGGTTATAGCCTCAATCGAGCTATGACAGGCTGAGAGGCTTCACGTGGTGGAGCTCCGACTGTGTCTTGAGCTACGAGCCTCTAGGCATCTCCGATGGGTCTTGAGCTACTCCTCCGATGGCTGTCATTCCAATGAAGGTAACTAGAGGTCTTGGGTGGCGCGAGGGATGAGCTGAAGAGCTGGAGGAGCGGAAGAGTGTATTTATATGATGGTCGAGGGTCCAAGAAGATCGGAACGTGGAGCGGAACCCTAGGGCGATCCAGATGCGCCTAGGGATCCGCAAGGATTGTGCATATTAGGACTTTAATCGGGCACATGAATCGAAGCAATTGGAGGTCGGATCCGATCAGGAGAAATTTAAGAAGGTGCTCCAGCGATGCAAGGGAGAACTCGACCTGACAATAGGAGACGTTGACCAAGGTCAACAATCCTACATGGCCCAATAGAAATTCAGGATTTACAAAAAAAGAAAGAATAATAAATAAATATTAGTAAATGATTTTAAGATAAAAAGTATATAAAATAAATTATTTTTATTATTTTATAAGCTATTTTTCTATAATTTTTAAATATTTTTATGAAAAATAAAATAAAGTATATATAGTATATAGTGTTATATACATGTATAATATACCTATGTATTTTCTACAAGTATTTTTATTTTATTCTTTTTACAAAAAAAAAACTTTTTATTTTATATTTTATTTATTTACAAAGTAATTTAAGGGATACAAAAATATTTTTATTTTACTTTTATAAATTAATTAACTTTGTAGAATAAATAGGTATTGTGTATACATAGGTTTCTTTTGTCAAAGGAATTGTTGGATTTTTATTTTATCTTTATTGTATTATCATGGATATATACAAGTGTAAAATAAATAGAATATTTATTTTCTGTTAAAAGAATTAATAAATAATTCGTACAAGTATAGGTGATGTGTACAATACATAGTGTACCCCTATCTCTCTCTACTTATTTTTCTTTGCGATCATGTCAAAATTTGACCTTCTCTTAAGATTTGGGTCACTCTGTATTTATTCTAAATACATCCTTTTTTTATTTTCTCTTTATTCTTTTATTTTTGAAAAATAGGTGTTAATTATGCAATATTAACAAATACATGCATAGAGTTAATTTATTGTATTTACATGTATTTATAGATGGTCTTGTTAAAAGATAAAGTTAAAATAGAGGAATAAAGAATAAGAATCGTAGAATCATCATCCCCCTATAGTTTACCTTTGCTAGTCCCTTAGCTAACACTTATTTGGAAAAGAAGTGAAAAAGAAAAGAAAAGAAAAAGGAGGACTCAACAGCCTCCAATCTCCACAGTTCTATGGTTAGGACTCCTTAATAACCAGGTCTAAACAAGTCTACATACGCAAACTCTAATGACTATGCATCTTTCCTTGTACCGTGTAAGTGATATGTAGATCCCCACATCATAAATGGCAAAGAAACAACCTCCCTCAACAAGGTAACTCTAATCCCCCAGTCTAGCAACTCTTTCCTCGAGGTGCAAGGTATTCCCTTCTAAGTTCAAGTACAACCAACTCAAGAAGAAGGGGAAAGAAGAGAATAGACCTTAGCTAGTGTAGCCACATAACCCTTGGAGCAAAGCCATTGTAGCTAAGTCTCCAGCTACAACCTTCCATGAGATGAGAAGGAGGAGTACATAAGCTTTGCTTATTCACTATATACACTCTGGCAGGCATTTTATTTTCAATCAGGAATGCCCACATTTTTTGGAGTTTTTCATATTCTTGCACATTTTTTGTGCATATATACAACATATTTACATGGTGCAGCATGTACATAAGGAGTTTTTCCTCTTGAGCCAGTAGACTATCCCTCTTTTGAAGCTTCATTGCAACCCACAGACTCTTGTCTTTAGACCTCAATGCCACTAGACCAGGTTGAGTTGCACATCCCTCCCTAGAGGAAGACGAGAGGTTCCCTCTAGCAATACTACCCTCGTATGCTACCCCAAGCCAAAGAATCCTATCTCCTCACTACCTCGTCTGTGTTGAGCTACGTGTAAGGTTTTTGTCCAAGTCAAGCCATTATCTCTGAGAGTTATGAGTGCATTTTTAAGTTTTCTACTTAGGCTCATCAAGATGATATGTGAACATAGCCTAGTGGATTCAAAGAATTAAGTCTCTAAGGACCTGAAAACGCTTAACCCCAAATCCTATATCCTCTGATGTTAAGTGGATTGAGGTCTTAACCAAGCTCCATTTTTCAATTTAATTCTAGACTAGTTTAAATGCCAGCCATGATTTAGAAGAATATACATGCAATATATGCAATACTCTTTTTGAAACATTTTTCAGAATATGCACATTTTTATGAAATGTTTTTGAATGAAAGAAAGAGGGAAAAGCTTTGCAAAATATTTCTACAAACATTTTTCAAATATTTTTCATAAATATTACACTATATACATAATTTTGATACAAAAATATTTACAAAATTTTGCACTCAAACCATTTTTACAAAAGTTCGTTCAAAAATAATTTTTACAAAAGGATTTTTACAAACATTTGTACAAGAAAATTTTTATTTTTTTTATTTTTAGTTTTGTGATATTTAGCCATTTTATTAACACACATAAAGTACGAGTTATGGCTAAAGTATATATACAATAGGGATTTTATCAGTTGTGCCCTTCTGAGATATCGCAATATCAGTTATGCCCTTATCTTTTTGGTAATATCAGTTGTGCCCCCGACTTCTTGCCAATATTTCACTTGTGCCCCTCAGAGGGACATAACTGATAAAATATTTTTATCAGTTACGCCCCTCCGAGGGGCAAAAGTGAAATATTGGCAAGAAGTCGGGGGCACAACTGATATTACTAAAAAGATAGGGGCATAACTGATATTGCGATATCTCGGAGGGGCACAACTGATAAAAACCCTATACAATATATACGACACCCCCTATACTTAGATCGAACGATGTTCTCAGAGTGGCGATGAAAGGAAGACATAACTCGTGCCGAGTATTGAGATGTGAAAAGAATGGTACACTACAACGACGAATGAAAGAATGTAATAAATAGACGTCGGTGATTCCCCTATACTTAGGATCAAATAATCCTAAGTATAGAAGTATGTACACAAGAGGAAAACTGAGGAATAGGATGTACAGGTATTACCTCCCCTATACTTAGGGTAAAATATCTCTAAGTATAGGCAACAAAAAAGAGGTAATGAACTCAAATGGATAATCACAGGTATGATACCCCCCATCCTTAGGGTAAAGTGCACCCTAAGTATAACATAATCATAAGATGAAGACGGGGTGTCAGACAAAAAGAATGAATGATATGAAGAATCATGATCTATATAGTTGCGAAGAGGAAGTGATAATCATGCATGAGATGCAAATGATGTGAGTCAAAGATAACATCTCATGCAAAATGAATAGGGACAACGTCAACGATCAATGGTTCATGATCAAGATATGGCTTCAGGCGCTGACCGTTAACAAGAAAGGTGGAATCATATGACAACTCAAATATATCAATGCTTCTGTTGTCGTGCACCTTCCTGACCAAGTATGGTCCCTTCCATTTGCTTTGTAACTTTCTTGGAAATAATCTCAACCTAGCATCAAATAGCCATACTCTCTGGTTCAGCTCAAACTGTTTATGTCTGATGTGAGAATCATGTCATATCTTCACTCTATCCTTATGTTGTAGGCTACTTGAGAAGGTTGTATCTCTCAGCTCCTCTAGGGCTACCAATTCTACTTTCCTTTGATCTCCTACACTCTTGGGGTCCAATAATATGTCTGTAACTGCCCAAAGTGACTTGTCTTTATTTCCACAAGTAAATGGCATGGCTTTCCATAAACAAGACGAAAGGGAAACACACCCAAACGGTCCTAGCACCTGCAGCTCAAGTGGGGATGGCTTCAACCCAACAACTCACATAATCCACAACAAGCATAATGTACTCAAACCCCTGACACTTAGGGAATGGATCCATGAAATCGATGCCCCGTGCATCAAAACCTCACAGAAGTGAATGGGTTGCATCAGCATCATATCACGTTGTCCACAAGTGCCCATCCTCTGACAGTCAGTGCACCTCTTCATGAATTCATCTAAATCCTTGAAGAGGGTTGGCCACCAAAGGTCGGATTGGAGAACTTTCTGTGCCGTCCGTCTCCTAGAGTGATGCCCTCCTGCCTCAAGCTTGTGGCAGTAAGAGAGGACGCTGTGGTGCTCCTCTTGAGGAATGCACCGACGCCCATCACTATCCCCTCCTCCTCATGATAAAGGGTGGGATCTTCCCAATGGTACGACTTGGCCTTCGCAAGGAAGGTCTCACGTCGTTGTCTGGGCCAATCTTGTGTAACTTTCTTTGTGACAAGATAGTTCACAAAGTCAACATACCATGGAAGTGAGGTGATAGAAAGAATCACCTCGTTTGGGAAGGTCTCTGTAATAGGTGTGATCTGATCAGAATCCTCAAGGTTATCTAATCGAGAGAGGTGATCCGCCACCACATTTTTGACTCCAGGTTTATCCTTAATCTCTATGTCAAACTCCTAGAGTAGAAGGATCCATCTAGTCAATCTGGCTTTGTCATCCTTCTTTGCCATGAGGTATCAGATGGCGGTGTGATCTGTAAAGATAGTCACTCTAGATCCAAGAATATAAGATCGAAATTTTTCCAAAGAAAAATCAACGGCTAGCGTCTCGTTCTCAGTGACGGTGTAGTTCCACTGAGCGATGTCTAAAGTCCGGCCAGCATAGTGAATGGCAAACGGTAATCCATCCCTCCTCTGTCAAAGCATAACTCCTATGGTGAAATCAGAAGCGTCCGTCATGATCTCGATTGGGTGAGACCAATCGGGTGGCTGAAGGACAGGAGCATAAACAACTTGTCCCTTGAGAGTCTCAAATGACGTGACACACTTATCATCTACAATGAACTCGGTGTACTTTGTCATCAAATCAGTAAGTGATTGGGAAATCTGACTGAAGTCATGTATGAAACGTAAGTAGAAACCGACATGCCCCAGAAAAGACCGCAACTATCACAAATTGGATGGTGGATTGAGTTTCTTGATGATATCCACCTTGGCTAGATCGACCTTCATGCCCATGTTGGAGATGATATGACCAAGCACCATCTCCTGAGTCATCAGGAAATGACTCTTCTCCAAGATAAAATGAGGTTGACTTCTATGCGGCGTTGAAGTACTTGATTTAGGTAGTCAAGACAAGCATCAAACCCATCTCCATAGACCGAAAAGTCATCCATGAAGACATCTAAACACTCATCCACCATGTCTGAGAAAATGGATAACACATACCTTTGGAATGTAGCTGGGGCATTACTGTTGGACATGCGAGCCCACGGCGAGCCATTATGCAATAAATGTTATTGCAATTCACTCCTTAATCTGAAATAAAGAGTACATAGTTTGCATAATAGGTCCCTTAGTGCAATTAGGGTTATGTACCATGGCCATCTTAATGATCATACAGCTGTTGATTCAATTATTGAATCATAGAGGCTGGTGCTTAGATGAATATCTAATGAGTTAGATTGAGGACTCATTAAGCACCGTCAAATGATTATTGAGAGATGATCTCCAGCCTGAGTAGGAGATGGCAATCCTTTCTCAGTTAGGTTGATATCTGACCGACTTCTTGATGCAGGTCCTCTGCATAGGAATAGAGATTCGGAGGTGTCAGATTAGTTAGGTCAAAGAGTTGACTTAACGAGATCGAGATAACCAAAGTCCTATATCATATGCTGTTATGATATAGGCATACATCCTCTGACCGGAGACAGATGTGTTACTATATGTCTGAGTATGTACATTTGGCAGACCAATAGGTTGATGGCCTAATCAAGGTCTATACACCGGCGCGCTGGTGTGCATATAAGGGCATATGAGTAATACGATCTCTCAAAGGGATCATACAGGTTCACTACTGAACCGGAAGACATGAGCTCACTCATGAGATATTGGGAAGAATCAAATTCCGTGCGTACGGTCGTCTCGCTTTGGAAGCTTGACTGAATTTGTTGGTTTGATATATACTTTTGGAAAGTATATGATCAAGACCTAGGTATGATATATGCTTTTGGAAAGTATATGATCAATACCGACTCCCAATGATCGAATGAGAAACTTACTGATAAAACCCTGAAGTAGACAGTATAAAGTTGATCTAATACTTCGGGTTTATTCTGAGTCTTCCAGTATGCAGGATGTACAGGTATTGGGAATGCCTGAGGGTGATGTGATCATAAACAGTTGTATAACCATGACGCTTCCATTCCTAGGGAGCAATGAAACGGGTCTGGATTTTAGTTACTCCTCTCAGTAGAGAAGTAATCTGATCTTAGTCCAAATGTTGGACATTAATCTGAATGTGATTCACATTCAATGAGAAGATTAGATTTGCGGTCTTGATTTAATCAAGCATCTATGGGAGGCCCGAGATCTGGATTTGAGATGTGATCTCAATATCCATGTCACTATACGTGGAACAATACAATCGCCCTGTCCTTATCTCCAAGTATTCGCAGAGAAAGCGCATTATCCTTGAAAGAGTTCATGGATAATTCTATTGTTGATATATGTATCCGAGCATTGAGAAAAAGGATAATTAAATGTGATTTAATTATCATGAATAATATGAATTTGATTCATATTATAAGGAGATTGTCTTAGATAATTAAATGTGATTTGATTATCAAAGATGTAAATAATTTGAATGTGATTCATATTATTTGAGCACAAGAGAATAAGTTATCCAATATAATTAAATATGATTTAATTATTATGGATAAGAATAATGTGGATAGTAATATCCAATTATTCATAATATATTATAAATGTGATTTATAATGTATTAGAGAGAGCTAATTATAATTTATATGTGTTGATTAATTATTATGTGTATTGGATACACAATGTGTAATTAATTGACAATGTAAATTATATGTTGTTTTGGGTTGTGAACATGATTCACAATTTTCCAATGTCAAGATTGCAATATTCTCAAATATAATTGTGAATTATTTTTTAAACAATAAAATCCCAACAAATAGTTGTTGGAAAATAAGTAGAGAGAAATTCAAGGAGATGTGCAATCTCATGGATTACCATGAGATTGCCCTCCCTTTTGGAAAGAGGGGGGCGGCACCAATTTCCTTGTGAAATTGGTGGCCGTCCCCCCCTTCCAAAGAGGAAGGTTGATCTCTCTTTATTCCTCTCTCCTTATTTGATTGATTTAATATGGTATTAATATTTATTTGATTTATTAAATATATTTTTATCAAATTAAATCAAAAGTTGTTGGTTTTTACCAACAACAATCTTGACCATTGGATTGACATAAATCAATCTCATCCATTGATTTTATATGTCACATGGATTGAGATCCATGGATCCCAAAACCCTATAAATAGAGAGGCGTACCATGCTCTCTATTTTACACACAATGCTTGAGAAGAATCTCTCTCTCCCTTTCTCTCTAGAGGTCAGTCCTCTCTCTCCCTCTCATGGCCGTCCACCATGGATGCCATGGAGAGGTTCTCCATCGCCACAGCATCGTCGTTATGTTGCCCGTTCTTCTGCTCGTGGATCTCCGTCTCCTTCGGTGCGCCTCGCTCGTGAAGAAGACGTCGGATCTCGTGTGTCGAGATCAGGAGATCTGCCGCTTGGATCATCAACATGGATTGCGAGAAGCACGCGGTTCAACCCCGCGCTCGCAAGCGTCTCCTCCGTCGGATCGGACTTGAGACAGGAGGTCTCTTCGTTTAGAGACTCGATCGCAACCACGCTTCAAGAGGTAATCCTATTACTTGTTTGTGGTTTAGACGAAATGATTCGAGAAGTGTTCTTGGATCATGTGGTTTCGTCGTATAAAAATTTTTAAATTCCGCTACATCGAGCAACTAGTCCGACTAGTCGCTCCTCATCGTATTCGATACGACGCTCACGCTTCCGTGATGCGCTTGAGGATCTAACCATATCCTTCAAGTGGTATCAGAGCCTTAGGTCGACGGTTTCGAATAGTGATTCGCTAATCGAGGACGACTTGGGTTCGTTAAGGTCGCGAAAGTTTTCATCGCATTTGATTTCGCAGATCTGTTTAGTAAATAAATTCGGCACTGTTTAAATTGTTTAAACACGAATTTAATACTTGGATTTTGTTCCCCATTAAATATGGAAACCATAGGATCATAGTTTGCATAAATCGGATTTCGTATGCTCGAGATATGGTCGTTTTAATGAACATGTATGCACTGTTGCGGGAACAGTGAATCTGAACGTGATTAAAATGTTAATTACTGTTTAGACTTGCCTCGAAATGCATGAAACATCACTTAGGTTCTGTCCTAAATCAAATTAGCAAACTTTAGAAATTGACTTTGCTTAATTTGGATTTATTATGATTGAGATATGCCAATTTTAGTAAGTAGGGGTCACTGCTGAAATTGCTTTCCTAATCAAGAACCATGTGATTGTCAATTAATGAAATTAATTGTTAATTTCGAGAAATATTTATGGAAAATATTTGTGAAATATTATAAGATGATTATTTTCTTAATTGACTTGGCCCCAATCAATTAATTGATTAGATTTGATCTAAATCTTAATTGGTATCACAATCATCAAACTTCTTGCTTGAATAGGATTGGGTATTTGTCTAGCAAATTTCCTTATAATCAAAAATTGTTTTGATTACTATATGGTATAATTTCGGTTTAAAAACCGATGATCATATCAAGTACAAATTAATCAATTTGGCATTATCCTTTCCCGAGGCGGATATGATGTCTAGTCGGGGATCGCTGGGGTAGCGGGTTGCAACGTATGCGGTCCGTCCCACGCCCGCCGGTACTGGCCATGACAGCGGGTAGGGCCGGGATAATGTCCGAGGGATTATGATGTATTTTTCTAATTATTAAAATACGAATTAATACGTACTTTGAGAATAATACCATATATATATATTCAAGCATAAAATTAAGTTTGATTGATTAAATTGGATTGATAATTAATTTAATATGATTAAGTTAATTATATCCAATTAAGAATACTCGAATATGATTAGAGTTAATAATTCCCTTGGAAGAATTAATTATATGAATGTGATTCATAGTAATTAATTAAATTTGAATAAGAGGTGGAGGATCACATAACTGACATCCATGGTCTCCCGTCAAGGCGAAGGGTTTCTGTCGCCAGGGATTGTATATAGGAGACGCATGTACGAAGTGACAGCTCCTATATACAAGCGCATCTGGATCGGACTCTTTGCTTCTTGAAAGAGTAAGGCCGTATGCGTAGTGACCCCAATATCGGATCCTCATATTATTGGGGCGATATTGGATTGCGCATAGCGAGTTCTATTCTTGTTGACGGTTGGTTCAATTGATGACGGGTCAACATCACCTTAGGGGTGGTGGGCCCGGGCATTAAAGACCGAATTGGGAAATGCAAGTTGGACTTGCAAGGCGGAATGTGTTCCCGCTTCTCTTTATTGGAGTTGCAGTTTCTCATATTATTGGGATGTAACAAAGATAAAGAGGAGATCCGAGATCTTGCTGAGATATAATGGTAAGTATATCTCTTACATTGAAAGTGATTAAGGGAATGAACTTTCATTGTTGACATGGCAAGACAACTTTGATATAAAATTCCTAATTCAAAGTAAAAATATGTGTATATATATATATATATACACTCATGCAAATTTCTTATTTCAGATAATCCTTCATTAAACCCACTCAATTCTATACTCAATAATAACCAGTATAATATCATGGATTGGACCCTTGATCCAGATATTGTAATTGCAGTTGGACACATAATGTATGTGGTTGCAATATGCAAGTTTCCTCATAATAATGAGAAGTGATAATTAAATAGACAATAGGACTAAAACCCTAGGGTTTGTATGTCTCTATAAGTCTTGATCTCATCGAATGTACTTTTGAAGTGACATGTCGATAATGATCGTAATTATCAAATAATCCTTATAAAATCAATAAAGATATTCTGGCATACATATGTGCTCTTGACATTTAATCATGAATGACATGGTTCTCTACATCATGTAGAATGGTAGCTCTATAACAGATGATGTATTCAAATTGTTTGAGTACCTACCTGAACCTATGTTTTGAGACTTTAGATGGATGTAGATGATGAGTGTCATCATTCTACTGTCTATACTCTAGTCATTCATGAAGCTTCATAATATTCGTATTATATGAATTGGGTGAAGTATGTATAAATGTTGAAATACTCTTACATTAAATTCTTTTGAATTTAACATAAGAGAACCTTAGTCTTGAGTAATTGTTGCTTATAGATAAAGGGAGCGCAGTGGAAGCATGGGTTGGACCCAAGTAAGAAATATAGTCAAAAGGTTGACTGTATTTCTGTAACTTCCATATGACATTTAAAAAGTTGAATGAATGCCAATACTGCAATAAGTTGATGTGTTGATAGTATGACTATCAAATCTATCTAGAATCCTTAGAGAAGGAATCAGATAGTGCATCAGATTAATCTACATATAATCATTGATATTGACTTACTTATTTGATAAGATAAAGTCTAATAATTGTATCTCAATTTTCTAATGACACTTGCAATTGGTTTCATATGTATTACAAATTTGATATTAAGGTTTAATTGTCATCCATGTTGAAATTGATGCAATTGTTGCAATAATTTCCATCGGATGAATAGACTTCATATTTTCAGTGGAAGCCCTTAGTCTTAGAGAATGTCTCTATGACCTAGATATTAGAATACACTCATTGTTTATTTCTAAATGTTGGGAATAAACATGAAATCTGGAATAGACCTATCATAAAGAGTTATGATGGAGATATTTCAGATAGTAATCTTACATCTAGTGGACTCCACTAAATTAGAAAATTAATGAATGGTTCATTAAGATTTCTAATACTGAAAATTAAACCTTTAAAGATCAATAGGAGAATAAAGATCATTTGACAATGATCTGACATAATGTTTTGGACATATGTCTGTTGATGAGATCAATGGACAAGTAAGTGATGAAACTTTAGAATGTCTAAAATTTCAAAACTTGCATACTTATGAATATTGTATTCAAAGTAAAATGTCCAATACACC
The DNA here is from genome assembly GCA_037367405.1 of Ottelia alismoides. Taxonomy (NCBI): domain Eukaryota; kingdom Viridiplantae; phylum Streptophyta; class Magnoliopsida; order Alismatales; family Hydrocharitaceae; genus Ottelia; species Ottelia alismoides. The sequence continues at coordinate 117,104 of JAZKJV010004644.1, read as the reverse complement.
CTTCCTTGGGAAAGGTGTAAGATGGTAAGGTATTCAAGATCTCATACACATTGATGTATGTAGATCATCTATATCATAGTAAACATTATGGATATATGATTGTATGATATGAGATTTCTTCTCTTCACCTAAGAAACCTTTGAAATGTTCAAAGATTTCACATTTTTGGTTTAAAACCAAAGTTTAAAGGAAGATGAGATGAATTTGATCTAACCAAGGTAGCTTGTACCTATTAGATGAATTCATGGAATACCTTGTGGAGATGTGAATATCATTTCTATCTCAATCCTCCAAATGAACCTTAACTCAATAGAGTTGTAGGGAGATGCAATTGATCATGTGTGACATGATTTTATCAATGATTAATCTTAGCATAATTATCTCTTAGTTTCCAGGTATATATATATGTGGTAGAGACTACATTATATATCCTTAATAAGGTTCCATGTGATTAAGCTGGAATCTGGCACTAGAGAGTGCTACTTCATTAGGAAAATAAAGGATGGTATTGGATACCTACTTTATGACCTTGAGATTCTTAAAAGATCTAATCTTTGAGAATATGATTCTTATAGGATGACTCTCTTAAGAATCAAGATAAAATGAAGTGAAGGAACTCATTTAATCTTGAAAAGATAATGAGGCTCCTGAAATTGGAAACTAAAAGGACAATTAAAGTTGAAACACTAATACCTCTTCAAATGAGTTTGAGGATGTATTCTATGTGAAAATTATCAGACTTCATGTGATGAAGCTCCAGAGGATCATGGCATGGAAAGATGGATGTTAGCAATAAAAGTCTAATATAGACTTCATATACAAGTGTTGTATATGGACCCTCGAGGATCCACCTATATGGGTCAGACCCATTAAGGTGTAAATGGATCTTCAAGAGAAAGAGGGAACCTGATGAGAAGGTATAGACCTTCAAAGCATGGTTCGTAGCCATGTGCTACACACTGAAGAGAAGGCATCGCTTGCGATAAGACTTCCTCTCCAGTGACCTTGCTTTAACCCATCAGAATATTGCTAACTATAGCTACACAACTTGTCTATGACATCTTCATGGTGTGAGTCAAGATTGCATTCCTCTATGAATACCTCTCTGAGGATATTCATATGAAGTAGCCCCAGGGCTTCATGGTTGAGGAAAGCAAGGTGTACTAGCTGAAGAACTCCATCTTTGGACTTCCTTAAGTTTCTTGTAGTTGGAACATAAGATTTGATGAAATTATAAATGTTGTGATTTCAGATAAAATCTTGACGAACCATGTGAAGCTTATTGGGAGTGCCATTGTGTTCATCGTGCTAAATGTAGATATTAATCTAATCATTTAGAATGATATAAGAATAAATAATAAGTGTTTTATAATTTGGTTGTTCCATACCTTGAGATACGAACTCAAGGATACCTCTTAGATCTTAATTGCGAAGTCGTTCAGAAGAAAAGAGAAGAGGGTATTGGGACCGTCACATTAGTAGTACACCTTGGACTTATTCCATTTTCTGAAAAAATTCCAAGAAAGGCTTCCTTCCCTTAAGATGTGGTAGTGACCTGTCTAAAGGGATAGCACCTCAAAGAGTTGAGGAAGTGAATGCTAGAACTGCTTGCACTTGTGCATCAGTTATGAGAATCTGGGTATATGCTAGATGTGTACAAGAGCCAGATGTCTGCCATGCAGTGGGAGTAGTAAACTGTTACTAATCCTACTCTGGAAATAAAACACTTAGTTGTAGTAATAACAATATCTTCAAAGATGATGAAACTTAGAGATAGTGATCTCAAAGTCTTATCTTCAAAAAGTTTAAGACCTTGTAGATAGTGATCTATGATGGTCTTAACTGTAGATACCTTAGGAGATAGAGATCTCCAGGAATGAAGGTATTCTAATAAGGATTATGGGAATACTGGTTATGATAATTAATAAGATGTAGTGTCAAGGACACTATAACCAACAAAATTGAGTATCGGTTGCATGAGATGCAACATTCGCATTGGATGCAAGCACTGTTACTAGGAGATATGCAAGTGTCGTAAAAGGACTTGGCGTAGTCTCTTGGAAACGGAGTGACTGATCAGCTTACCTAGCTATTTTCTAAATAGCCTATGATTGTCACATGAGTGTGGGTTTAAATGATTAGCCCATTAATGGCTCTTTGGGCTAGTGGGAGATTGTTGGACATGCGAGCCCACGGCGAGCCATTATGCAATAAATGTTATTGCAATTCACTCCTTAATCTGAAATAAAGAGTACATAGTTTGCATAATAGGTCCCTTAGTGCAATTAGGGTTATGTACCATGGCCATCTTAATGATCATACAGCTGTTGATTCAATTATTGAATCATAGAGGCTGGTGCTTAGATGAATATCTAATGAGTTAGATTGAGGACTCATCAAGCACCGTCAAATGATTATTGAGAGATGATCTCCAGCCTGAGTAGGAGATGGTAATCCTTTCTCAGTTAGGTTGATATCTGACCGACTTCTTGATGCAGGTCCTCTGCATAGGAATAGAGATTCGGAGGTGTCAGATTAGTTAGGTCAAAGAGTTGACTTAACGAGATCGAGATAACCAAAGTCCTATATCATATGCTGTCATGATATAGGCACACATCCTCTGACCGGAGACAGATGTGTTACTATATGTCTGAGTATGTACATTTGGCAGACCAATAGCTTGATGGCCTAATCAAGGTCTATACACCGGCGCGTTGGTGTGCATATAAGGGCATATGAGTAATACGATCTCTCAAAGGGATCATATAGGTTCACTACTGAACCGGAAGACATGAGCTCACTCATGAGATATTGGGAAGAATCAAATTCCGTGCGCACGGTCGTCTCACTTTGGAAGCTTGACTGAATTTGTTGGTTTGATATATACTTTTGGAAAGTATATGATCAAGACCTAGGTATGATTTATGCTTTTGGAAAGTATATGATCAATACCGACTCCCAATGATCGAATGAGAAACTTACTGATAAAACCCTGAAGTAGACAGTATAAAGTTGATCTAATACTTCGGGTTTATTCTGAGTCTTCCAGTATGCAGGATGTACAGGTATTGGGAATGCCTGAGGGTGATGTGATCATAAACGGTTGTATAACCATGACGCTTCCATTCCTAGGGAGTGATGAAACGGGTCTGGATTTTAGTGACTCCTCTTAGTAGAGAAGTAATCTGATCTTAGTCCAAATGTTGGACATTAATCTGAATGTGATTCAGATTCAATGAGAAGATTAGATTTGCGGTCTTGATTTAATCAAGCATCTATGGGAGGCCCGAGATCTGGATTTGAGATGTGATCTCAATATCCATGTCACTATACGTGGAACATTACAGTCGCCATGTCCTTATCTCCAAGTATTCGCGGAGAAAGCGCATTATCCTTGAAAGAGTTCATGGATAATTCTATTGTTGATATATGTATCCGAGCATTGAGAAAAAGGATAATTAAATGTGATTTAATTATCATGAATAATATGAATTTGATTCATATTATAAGGAGAGTTGTCTTAGATATTTAAATGTGATTTGATTATCAAAGATGTAAATAATGTGAATGTGATTCATATTATTTGAGCACAAGAGAATAAGTTATCCAATATAATTAAATATTATTTAATTATTATGGATAAGAATAATGTGGATAGTAATATCCAATTATTCATAATATATTATAAATGTGATTTATAATATATTAGAGAGAGCTAATTATAATTTATATGTGTTGATTAATTATTATGTGTATTGGATACACAATGTGTAATTAATTGACAATGTAAATTATATGTTGTTTTGGGTTGTGAACATGATTCACAATTTTCCAATGTCAAGATTGCAATATTCTCAAATATAATTGTGAATTATTGTTTGAAGAATAAAATCCCAACAAATAGTTGTTGGAAAATAAGTAGAGAGAAATTCAAGGAGATGTGCAATCTCATGGATTGCCATGAGATTGCCCTCCCTTTTGGAAAGAGGGGGGCGGCACCAATTTCCTTGTGAAATTGGTGGTCGTCCCCCCCTTCCAAAGAGGAAGGTTGATCTCTCTTTATTCCTCTCTCCTTATTTGATTGATTTAATATGGTATTAATATTTATTTGATTTATTAAATATATTTTTATCAAATTAAATCAAAAGTTGTTGGTTTTTACCAACAACAATCTTGACCATTGGATTGACATAAATCAATCTCATCCATTGATTTTATATGTCACATGGATTGAGATCCATGGATCCCAAAACCCTATAAATAGAGAGGAGTACCATGCTCTCTATTTTACACACAACGCTTGAGAAGCATCTCTCTCTCCCTTTCTCTCTAGAGGTCAGCCCTCTCTCTCCCTCTCATGGCCGTCCACCATGGATGCCATGGAGAGGTTCTCCATCGCCACAACATCGTCGTTATGTTGCCCGTTCTTCTGCTCGTGGATCTCCGTCTCCTTCGGTGCGCCTCGCTCGTGAAGAAGACATCGGATCTCGTGTGTCGAGATCAGGAGATCTGCCGCTTGGATCATCAACATGGATTGCGAGAAGCATGCGGTTCATCCCCGCGCTCGCAAGCGTCTCCTCCGTCGGATCGGACTTGAGACAGGAGGTCTCTTCGTTTAGAGACTCGATCGCAACCACGCTTCAAGAGGTAATCCTATTACTTGTTTGTGGTTTAGACGAAATGATTCGAGAAGTGTTCTTGGATCATGTGGTTTCGTCGTATAAAAATTTTTAAATTCCGCTACATCGAGCAACTAGTCCGACTAGTCGCTCCTCATCGTATTCGATACGACGCTCACGCTTCCGTGATGCGCTTGAGGATCTAACCATATCCTTCAATTACATAAACCAAAGGGCATCTGTCTACAAGCATACGTACCAAACAAACATGTGAACGTCGTTTCCTCCTAGTCTTGCTATGGCCACCTGATTGTACCCCGAGTACCCGTCAAGAAAGCAGTAATGACTCTTCCCAGCTAACATCTCCATAATCTAATAAATAAATGGCAGTGGGAAATGATCCTTCTTGGTGGCCTTATTCAATTGTTTGTAGTCCACACAGACCCTCCAAGAAGGGGGTACTCGGGTAGCTATCTCCTCTCCAGACTCGCTCAAAACTGTGGTGATACCCGTCTTCTTAGGTACCACATGAAACAGACTAATCCACTTGGAGTCGGAGATGGGATAGATCGACACTCCACCACTTTGGTATTTCCTTCGTGACCACATATCGAAGATTTGGATTCAACCTTCGCTGGAACTCATGTGATGGCTTGGTATCCTCTTAGATGTGGTGGGAGTACAGGGTTGGACTTATCCCTTAGAAATTTGCTACATTCCATCCTATCGCCTTGTGGTTTCTTTCAAGAACCTCTGTCGAACGAGATTCTTGATCTTCAGTCAGATCCGCGGAGATAATGATTAGGAACATATCTGGATCACCCACAAGGAATCTATACTTCATACTTTGTGGCAAGGTCTTCAGTTCTGGACAAGTGGGAGCTGGAAAATCTGGCCTCTGAAATGTCTACGTAAAGGCAATTAGATCTATGTGATAACTCTCACTAACTATGAAAATCTGATGAAAACAACCTGCTGGCATATTTGTAAACTGTCCTGGCTCGCTCTCCACCCTAGATGTCGGCTCTGTGGACACACGACACAGTAAATAGTCATCAAAGTCCTACCAATCAAACTTAGTGTCTGAATCCGAGGGATCTGGATCAGAATCACAAGAAATAAAATCTTCCTCACTATCCAGGTCACGATCATCAGCCTCTAAAGTGTCCTGTGCCATGAGTGTGCTCTCTGAACTCTCATCAATTGTAGTCTAAAACTTTGTAGTGTATGAAGTGGTGACAAGAGCTCGTGCGGCTGGGTCTGCCTAAACTGCTTCATCCTATGTAATCACAAAATCACACTCCTGGTGGACGTCTAGCTCTGCCTCTGTCATCTACTGAGTTGCTCAAATGATCTGAGCAAGCTGAATCTCTCACTCTGGTCTCCTCGATCATCTCTATTTATACACTTTCGTCCTCGACGTGAAAGTATACATTCTCTCTATCATGATCGGCCACTGCCTTGGCTGTGGTCAAGAAAGGTCATCCTAGAATGATGGGGGTATCAGTCACAGATTCAGGGATCCATGTCCAACACAACAAAGTCCACAGAAAATTCCAGGCCCTGAATTGTGATGACAATGTCGTTGAGTAACCCCTTCCGCCTCTTCACAGATTTATCAACAAACTGAAGGACTTTTCTGCTCTGTCTAAGAGGGACAAACTCAAATCGGTCGAGTAAGGTAACTGGGAGAATGTTAATTGAAGAGCCCCTATCTAATAGAGTATAATCAAACTGCTGCTCATGAATGTGGCATCTGACATAGGGAACTCATGCATCCGGTCTCTTGGCTGGCAATCGGTTCTGAATAGCAAAGCAAGTGGCACGGGTGAGCACATGGATCTTTGCATTATGGTTCCTCTTCTACCTACAGATTGGGTCTTCTTTCTCAAATTATGTTGGAATAGAGGAATGTGCTCTAGTGCCTCCTGTAGAATAATCTTTATCTAGAATCTATCTATCATCTGCTCATTGAACTCTATCTGGTGTCTCTTTTTTGGGTTTTCTTTTTGGGGCCCCTTTCCTAAGTGGAGTGCTTGAGGGAAGAGATGGATGGACCCTCTCCAGAGAGATGGGGGTCAGGGGTAGGTTCATGTTCATGTAATGGGCTAGAATCCATCCAATGGGCTAGATGGGCTCACATGAGATACAAAAACCTTTCCTTTATTCATATTTTTGATTTTGTTTTTCCATTTTTTTGTATTTTATCTAAAACATTACTCAGGTACAAAGCTAGAAAATACAATAGAAGGTAACTTGGTGGCATGAGCACCACCCACAACATCTGAGCTTGCTGCATGAGCACCACACTCTGGCCTAGCATCTTGAGTCTTGGTGGCATCGATACGACCATTTGCATCTGGGACTATGATGACCTTAGTATCGTTGTCTCGATTAACATCCTTGTAGCACCACTGTCATCATCATGGTAAGCGGCATAAGCACCGCTTCCATCCTCGTCTGGCACCCTGGAATCTGTATCGTGTAATCGCTCGGACGAGTCGGTGCCCGCTGGCATCCTACCGCTCCTAAGTGTTACAAAAACAGTATCAAATATAGAAGAAGAAATATCATCCAATAAATCACCATGAGTGGTGGTCTCTATAAATTGTACCTGCTCAGATTTTCTCATCGGATTATTCGGATTGGGTGCAATCTAAGCGGGTATGGTGGCCTTGCCCTTTATAATCTCCCTCATTTCCTACCAGAACTCGTCCATCTCTCGCCGGAAGGATGACTGCTGATTAGAGACTAAGTGGGAGAGGTCATCAAGGGTTGGGTTCTCATGTACTAGTGCATGAGAACCAGACGGATTGCCTCGTTGGAAGTGAGGCTGAGTCTGCTGTTGAGGCTGTTGTTGTTGCCTCCACTGTTGTCCTTGATAGTAGGGATGAGGACCTTGCTGTTGTTGGTACTGGTGGGAGTATTGGGGCTTCTGCTGGATACTCTGTCGTGCTTGAGCTGGAGGTTGCTACTCAAAAGAGGTGCCTCTAGTAGACCATCGAAAGACGGGATTGTCAGAAAAACCCGGGATGAGGTTGGTACTGGGAGTACCAGATCCCATTGACTTTCATCAACGGCTCCTGCTCAAGGTATGGAGGGTTAAGGGCTGCCAATGGCAGATCCGACTGGTAGACCACCATCTGAGTGTTTGGAGATGGTGGTGGCTACTGGTAGTTCTGGATCTGCTGGATCGGCTCTGCCTGTATGAGGCAGAGAGCTGGGTGGAACTGCTCCCTAGATCAGCCCGTTACCCAAGACGGGGCTGAGAAGCCGTCTGTGCCTCCTGGAGACACATGATCCAGGTCTTTAGGTCACTCAAGGTCTGGGCAAGCTCATAAAACTTGTTGAGCTTGCCCATGCCTTGGCTCTACTTCTTCTCAATAATCTCGATGCGGTCCAGCTTTTGGCTGATGATGCCCATGTCGGCATCTGAAGACTCGGCAAGTGTTGCTACTGACGAAGAAGTGGAGGGACTAGCATCTACGCGTGCAATCCTCTTATATGACACCGCCTATGGGTGAGGCTTCCCTTGAGGGTAGACACGGGTCTAGGACATCACCATGTAGTTCTCTACCATCTCCTCATAGATAGCCCAGACCTAGTCTTCGTCCTTGGAAAAATAGTACCCTCAACACAAGGCGTTCACTATCCCAAGTAGCTTCGGTGTCAGCCCACAAAAGAAGCTCTGAACAAGGTTGGGATTGGATATCTCATGGATTGGACACAGTCATTGAGCTTTCTAAATCGATCCCAAACCTCATGGAACTGCTCATTTGGGATGAAATTGCTGATCATGGCTCACACTGCATTGTTTTGGATTTGTGGATAGTACTTGTTCAAATACTTGGTCCGGAGCTGCTCCCATGTGGTGATTACCCTCCCCAAATGCTTCAGCCACTAGGTTACTCTGTCAACCAAGGAGAACGGGAAGGCAATAAACTTGATCATGTCCTCATCCATAAATGGAGGTGTATATCATCTTGAACTCCTGCAGATGGAGGTGTGGCTCCTCGGTGGCTAGCCCATGTAACTTGGCAGTAGCTGGATAGTTTGGGGGCGAAGCTCGAAGTCGCCAAGGATCTATGGCAGCTGGATCCATCTATATGTAAGGGTTGCACCAGGGTTGTGCAAATTCCTCATCATCTATGGTGGTCTCGCTGGCTCCTACAGCTCCTTGGGACATCCGTCCCCATCCTACTGGCATAGTATCTCTCCACCGACTAGTCTCTGTGGCTCATCTCTACCGGCTCGCATCTGCGTGAGCTCTCTCCTCACCGCGTCCATAAAACTCCTTGGTCCGGACTCTGATGCTGCATGGTCTCTAGAGAAGCAAGCAAGGTATTGTTGATGGCAGCCTAGTCTAACACATAGGAAGAAGTCTGTGGCTCCTCATTTTTATGGTTCTCACTGATGGCCATCTCTTCAGTCTCTGAAAAGGAAAAAGACCCCAACTCAGGTGCTGTCAAATGTACAAATAACTGTGTTGGACTCTGCTCTAGTACCTCAGCTAAAGAAGAAGGGTGGTCGGGGAACAGGGTGCTAGTGAATTCGGGTTCAGAGAGAGGGTCTGAGCTCTTTGAAGCTGCCCTAGATGAATAGAGAGGAGTGCTAGAAAGCAGTGTTGTCAATGGCAGCCTAAGGGACCTCCTTCCCATCATTATGATATGGAGATTTATGAAGATTGGATCTGGAATGCAAACAAGATGAGAAATCACACCCTAAGTTCACCTACTCAACACAAGCTGATGACTATGAAAGTTTGGTCGTTAATCTTGTCAAATTTTATTAAGGTGATAAATCAATCTATCATAGCGATTAAGCAAGCTATTGGGAACCTAATGCTCCCAGGAGATTGTCCCGAATCTCACAACTAGTTTTTCCCAGCCAATATGGATGCAGACCATTTACTGGCTACCCAATCTGCCCAATCTTCTAAGGAAGTCCATGATCGATTATCGGCTACCCAGTGAAATCCTTACTAGAGAACAACTAATCACAAGACCAGTAGTCTGAAGAGAGATCAAGTGTGGCTCTATCCTAGTGTGTGGGTCGCTCTCTCGCCGTAGATAAATCAAACAGGGAGGGATGACTCTCCCTAAAATAAGGATTTTTTTACGTGAGATCGACTTTAGGTCAAGTTTGCATTAGCAGTCTCAAATTTTATTTGTTATCTCTTTTTAGGTATTTTTCTGAATAAAAACGACTTCTAACGATTTTTTCAATTTCCTTGAATTTTTTTGAGTCCAATAAAATAAGGGGAGGAAGTCGGAAAAGCTGATGTGCGATCAAACACAATGATGCATGCAGAGATAGAAATGCGTACCTTGCTCCAACACTCTACATGTTGGGTGATCCACACATAAAATAAAAGACAAGAATAAAACTACCTGACTAGTCCCTACCTTTATCCCAATTGAAAGAAATAATCACTCAAGCCCATGTCCTTCAATCGCCCGACTGGTCTCTACCATTTGAGATCATGACTGATGCTTCTGATTATGCCATTAGTGCAGTTTTAGGATAGAGGAGAGATCATATTCCATTTGATATTCACTATGCTAGCAGATCTCTAGATGAAGCACAAAGAAACTACACTGTCACTGAATAAGAGTTGCTGGAAGTAGCATTTACCCTGGAGAAATTCAGATCCCATTTGCTTGGATATAAGGTTATGGTATATACAGATCACTCGACCATCAAGTATCTACAAGCCAAGAAGGATGCCAAACCACGATTAATCAGATGGATCCTTCTACTTCAAGAATTTGACCTTGAAATTCGTGATAAACTTGGAGTAAAAAATGTGGTGGCTGATCACTTATCAAGATTTCCAGAGCCAGACACTCACGAGCAGAGACTATTACCGATCACAGAGCTTTCCAAATGAAGCCATCTTGTCAGTCACCTCACTCCCCTGGTTCGTCGATATTGTGAAGTATCTTGTATCCAAGAAAACTCCACAAGATTAGCATAAGATGAAAAGAGACAAGTTCCTGTCAGTTATCCATTTCTACCAGTGGGAGGATCCATATCTCTTTCGAGAGGGGGAAGACTACATCTGGAAAAGATGCATTCCAAAGGAGGAAGTCCACAGTGTCCTTGAGCATTGTCACTCTAGAAAATCAGGAGGACACCACTCTGGAAGAAGAACAACATCAAAAGTTTTACAATGCGACCATTGGTGGCCGACTCTATTCAAAGACGCAAAAGACTTTGTCAAGAATTGCACTGACTGTCAGAGATTGTGCGGTGCCATTGGAGTGAGAGACACAATGCCCCTGAAACACATTCAAATTTCACATGTATTTGATGCGCGGGCCATTGACTTCATGGGACCTTTCCCTAATGGCTAGGGATTTGAGTATATTCTACTCGTTGTCAATTATGTAAGACGTTGGATGGAAGCTATCCCAACCCGAACCACTGTCAGTCATACTTGTTGGACATGTGAGCTTATGTTGAGCCATTATTCAATAAATGTTATTGCAAATATCATTCCCTGATCAGAAATGAAGAATAACTAATTCGCATAGTAGGTCCCTTAGTACAATTAGGGTTATGTAGCATGGCCATCTTAATGATCATACTACCGCTAATTCAATTATAGAATCATAGAAACTAGTGCTTGGATTAATATATAAAGAGTTAGATTGAGGAATCGTCAAGTACAGTCAAATGATTATTAAGAGATGATCTCCAGCCTGAGAACGAGATTGCAATCCATTCTCTGAAGGCTGATATCTAACCGATCTCTTGATGCAAGTCTTCTGCATAGGAATAGAGAATCGGAGGTGTTAGATAAGTTAGGTCAAAGAGTTGACTTAACAAGATCGGGATAACCAAAGTCGAATGTCCTATGCTGTCACGATATAAACACGCATCCTCTGACCAGAGAAAGAAGTGTTACTATATGTCTAAGTATGTACATTTGGTAGACCAATAGTTTGATGACCTAATCAAGGTCTATACACCAGCGCGCTGGTGTGCATACAAGGGCATATGAGTAATACGATCTCTCAAAAGCATCATACAGGTTCAGTTACTGAACCGGAAGACATGAGCTCACTCATGAGATATTGGGAAGAATTAAATTCCATGCACGATCGTCTTGCTTTGGAAGCTTGACTGAATTTGTAGGTTTGATATATGCTTTTGGAAAGTATATGATCAACATCTGGGTATGATATATGTTTTTGGAAAGTATATGATCGATACCAACTCCTAATAGTCAAATGAGAAACTTAATAATAAAACCCTGAAGTAGATAGTGTAAAATTGATCTAATACTTTGGGTTTATTCTAGGTCTTCAGTATGTAGGATGTACACGTATTAGGAATACATGAGGCTGGTGTGATCATAAACGATTGTATAACCATGGTGCTTCCGTTCCAAAGGAGTGATGAGACAGGTCTGGATAATGACTCCTCCCAGTAGAGAAGTGATCTAATCTTGGTCCAAATGTTGGACATTGATCTGAATGTGATTCATATGCAATGAGAATATTAGATTTACGGTCTTGATTTAATCAAGCATCTATGAGAGGTCTACAAAATATGTATTTGAAGATGTGATCTCAATATCACAGTCACTATATGTGGAACAATACAATCACCATGTCCTTATTTACTAGTATCCGCGGAGAAAGCACATTATCCTCGAATGAGTTCGGGATAATTTCATTGTTGATATATGTATTCGAGCATTGAGTAATGGATAATTAAATGTGCTTTAATTACCATGAATAGCATGAATTTGATTCATATTATAAGGAGAGTTATCTAAGATAATTAAATGTGATTTAATTATCAAAAATGTGAATAATGTAAATGTGATTCATATTATTTGGGCACATCAGAATAGAGATCCAAGATGATTAAATGTACTTTAATTATCATGAATATGAATAATGTGGATCTCACTATCCATATTAATCATAATATATTGTAAATGTGATTTATAATATATAAGAGAGAGCCTATTGTAATTTATACTTATTGATTAATTATTGTTGTGAATTGGATTCACATTGGATAATTAATTGAAAATATAATTTACATTTTATTTTGGGATGTGAACGTGATTCTCATTTTTCCAATGGCATAATTGCAATATTCATAAGATAATTATGAGCTATTTTTGTGAAATAATTTACAACAAGTGTTGTTGCAAATCTTGGAGATATCATGAGATAATGAGATCTCATGAGATAGTGAGATATCATGAGACATTGAGGAGATAGACCCATTCCCCCCTTTTTTAGGTGATAAGGTCAATCTTCTAATTATCTCCAAGATTAATTATTTAATTTGATTTGAACTTAATTATATTGATTTATCGATATATATTAAATTAAATTAAATTAATTATTGTTGTGTTTTTACAACATCATGGCCATTGAAAGAAATACAAATCAATCTCATCCATTTGATTTGTGTGCACATGGATTAGAATCCATGTACTCCCAAAATTCTATATAAGAAGAGTCACCTATTGCTCTTCAAGTCACAACAACAAGACATCGAACTATTTCTCTCCCCCCTCTCTCTCTCTCTACACGCCAAGTCTCTCTCCCTCTCTCTCATTGTAGCCATCCACCATGGAGCCCTAGAGAGAATCGCCATCGCCTTAGAATCGTCGTTATATTACTGGATTGTTTGCTCATGGATTTCTGTCTCCTTCAGTGCACCTGGCTCATAAAGAAAATGTCAGATCTCGTGTGACGATATCAGAAGGTTCGCCGCTTGGATCATCAACATGGATTGCGAGGAGCACACATCTCATCAACGCGCTCGCAAGCGACTCCTCCATTGGATCGGACTTGAGACAAGAGGTCTCTTTGTTTAGAGACTCGATCGTAACCACACTTCAAGAGTTAACCTTAATACCTAATTGTAGTTTATATGAAACCAACTGAGAAGTGTTCTTGGATCATGTGGTTTCATCATTAGAATTTTTTTCAAATTCAGTTGCCTCGAGCTACTAGTACGACTAGTTGCACCCGATTGCATACGATGCGATCCTCACGCTTCCGTGATGCACATAAGGATTCTTCCATATCCTTCAAGTGGTATCAGAACCATATGAGGAAGGTTTTGGATATGATCCATAAACCTAAGATGACTTGGGCATTTTTGGTTGTGTGAAGTTTCATCGCATTTCATTCACGCAACCATGTTTAGTACATTTTTTACCCTGTTTAAATTGTTTAAAAACGAAATATCACTTGTATAATGTTGTTCATTAATTAAGAAAACCATAGGATTTGAGTTTGCGAGATTTGGAATCCAATTGCTCAAGATATGATCATTTTATTGAACATATATCCACTGTTTCGGGGATGGTGAATCTTGACGTAATTAAAGAGTTTGTTATTATTTTGAAATGCCTAGAAATGTATGCTTATCACTTGGGTTCTGTTATAAATCAAATTGAGAAATAAAATAAATTTAGTTTGCTTGATTGGGATTTAAATTTATTGAGATATGCTAACATTAGTAAGTAGGGTCACTATTGGAAATTACATAATTGATCATGAACCTTGTGATTGTCATTCAATTAAAATTAGTGGAAATTATTGATTAATTTCCTGAGATAATTATTGATGAATATTTTTGAAATATTTAAAGATGATTATTATTTCCTTGAATGACATTAACCAAATTTGATTAGATATGATCTAGATCACAATTGGTTACATAAATCTTCCAACAAACATTGATGCTTGAATAGGAATGGGGATTTATTTAGAAAATCTCCTTATATTGTTAATCAAAAATGTTTTCATTATTATTATATGGTATAGCATCGGTTGAAAGATCGATTATAGTCTCAAGTACAAAGTGATCAACTGGCATTATCTTAACATGAGGTGGATATGGTGTCTAGTCGGGGAGCATTGGGGCAGCATGTTGCTATGTAAGCGGTCTGTCCCACTCTCACCAGAACTGGCCATGATAACAGGTAATGAAGGGATAATGTTTGAAGCGATCATGATGTATTTTTCTAATTATTAAAATTCAAATAATACATATTTTTGAGATTATACCATCCTTCAAGTAACGATTAAAAATTATTTGTTGGTTAATCAATTGGATTAATAATTGAATTAATATGATTAAATCAATTAGATCCAATTAAAATTATACACTCTATCATGAATGGAGTTGTAATTTCTCTTGGAAGAATTAATTTTGTGAATATTATTCATAATAATTAATTAGAATTTGAACATGATATGGAGGATCACATAGGTGACATCCATGGTCTCCTGTCAAGGCAAAGGGTTCCGTCATTTGGGATTGTATGTAGGAGATGCATGTCTGAAGTGACAGCTCCTGCATACAAGCGCATCTGGATCAAGCTCTTTTCTTTTCGAAAGAGTAAGGACGTATGCGTAGTGACCCCAATATGGAGTCCTCAAATTATTGGGGCCATATTGGATTGCACATAGCGAGTTGTAATCCTGTTGATGGTTGGTTCAATTAATGATGGGTAAACATCACCTTAGGGGTGGTGGGCTCAGGTGTTAAAGACCGAATTGGTAATTCAAGTTGGACTTGCAAGGCGGAATGTGTTCCCATTTCTTTTTATCTAAGTTGCTAATTCTCATATTATTGGGATGTAATAAAGATAAGGAAGGATATCCTAGATCTTGCTTGAGATATAAATGGTAAGTATATCTCTTACATTTAAAGTGATTAAGGGAATGAACTTTCAGTGCTGACAAGGAAAGATAACTTTGATATAAAATTCCTAAATTAAAGTAATATATATATTTATATTTATATATATTTATGCAAATTTCTCATTTCAAATAATCCTCATTAAACCCACTCAATACTATACTCAATAATAACTAGTAAAATATCATGGATTGGATCCATGATAAAGATTCTGTACTTGCAGTTGGACACATATTGCAGGTGGTTGCAATGTGCAAGTTTCCTCGTAATAATGAGGAATGATAATTAAATATACTAAATAGACAATAGAACTACAATCCTAGGGTTTGTATGTCTCTACATTCTTGATCTCTCATCGAATGTGCTTTGGAAGTGACATGTCGATGATGATCGTAATTGTCAAATAATTCTTACAAAATCTAAAAAAAAGATGTTTATGGCATACATATGTGCTCTTGACATTTAATCATGAATGACAATTTTCACTGCATTATGTAGAATGGTGTCTCTATAAGAGATGATGTAATCAAAATGTTTGAGTACCTATATGAACCCAAGGGTTCGTTTGGTTGCAGGGTTGGACAGGGTTGGGTTGGGCTGGATGAATAGTAAATTATGAGGAGGGGGTACCCCTGGGAATAGTACCCCAACCCAGCCCAACCCTGCCCAACCCTGCAACCAAACGAACCCTAAGTCTTTAAGAGTTAAGATGTATGTAGATACGATGAGTGTCATCATTCTACTATATATACTCTAGTCATTCATGAAGCTTCATAAAATCTTTTGAATTGAATTGAATGAAGCATACTCTTATATTGAAATCTTTTGA
Organism: Ottelia alismoides; assembly: GCA_037367405.1. NCBI lineage: Eukaryota > Viridiplantae > Streptophyta > Magnoliopsida > Alismatales > Hydrocharitaceae > Ottelia > Ottelia alismoides. The sequence goes on along the minus strand of JAZKJV010004644.1, from coordinate 100,970 downwards.
GTTCAATATAAGAGATCCTTTATCTTAAGCAATGGTTGTTTAGAAGTAGGGAGCGCAGTGGAAGCATGGGTTGGACCAAAGTAAGAAGGAAAGCAAAAGAGTTGATTGTACTTTATGGTTTCCACACATATGACATCCAAAGAGTTGGATAAATGCCAATACTGCACTAAGCCGATGTACTGATAGTGTGACTATCTAGACTATCTAGGATTCTTAGAGAAGGACTCGGATAGTGCATCAAAATAATCTACATTTAATCATTGAAATTGACTTTCTTATTAGATAAGATTAAAAGTCGAATCATTGTATCTCATTCTTATAATAACACTGCCAATTGGTTGCATATATATTAGAAGACTAGAAAATTTGATCTTAAGGTTTAATAGTCATCCACATGGATATTGGTGCAATTGTTGCAACAACATCTACTGGATAAATAGGCTTCATATTTTCAGTGGGAAATTCCTTAGTCTTAGAGAATGTCTCTATGGCCTAGATATTAGAATACATTCATTGTTTAATTCAAAATGTTGGAACTAAACATGAATTCTGGAATGGACCTATCATAACGAGTTATGATGGATATATTTCAGATAGTAATCTGGCATCTGAAGGACTCTACTAAATTAGAAAATTTATGAATAGTTCATTAACATTTCTAATATTGAAAATAATCCGTAACAAGATCAATAGGAGGATGAAGATCATTTTATAATGATATGGCATCAAGCCTTGGACATATGTCTGTTGATGAGATCAATGGACTAGTATGAGATGAAGCTTTAGAATGTTTGAAATTTTAAATCTTACATACTTGTCAATATTGTACTCAAAAGTAGAAAATGTCTAATACACCTTTCTCTGGGAATGGTGTTAGATGCCAAGGTATTCAAGATCTCATACATATTGATGTATATGGATAATCTGTATCAAAGTAAATATTAATGATATGCGATATACATTGATGATTATTTGTGATATGAGTTTTCTTCTCTTCACTTTAGAAACATTTGAAATGTTCAAAGATTTCACAATTTTGGTTTAGAACCAAAGTTTGAAGGAAGATGAAATGAATTTGATCTAACCTGGTTAGCAAGTGCCTATTAGATGAATTCAAAGAATACCTTATTGAGAAAGGAATGTCATTCATATATCACTTCTCTTGATACACCTAAAATCAATAGAGTTGTAGGAAGATACAATTGGATAATGAGTGACATGACTTGATCAATGATGAATCTTAGCACAATTACCTCTTAGTTTCCAGGGTATCTATGTAGTAGAGACTACAATATATATCCTTAATAAGGTTCCATGTTAGTAAGCTGGAATCATGCACCAGAGAGTGCTACTTCATTAAGAAAACAAAGGATGGTGTTGGATATGTACTTGATGACCTTGAGATTATTATATTTCATCTCTAAGGATATGATTCTTCGAAGATGACTCTCTTTAGAATCAAGATAAAATAAAGTGAAGGTACTCATTTAATATTGAGAAGTTAATGAGGCTCCTGAAATAGGAAATTAAAAGGATAATTAAAGATGAAACACTCATTCCTCTTCAAATGAGTTTGAGGATGGATTCCATGTGTTGGTTAAGTCTGACAATGATCCTACATCATGTGATGAAGCTTCTAAAGATCATGACATGGAAAGATGGATGTTAGCAAAAAAGTACAAAGTAGACATCATATATAAATGTTGTATATGGATCCTCGAGGATCCACCTTTATGGGTAAGACTCGTTATGGTGTAAATGGATCTTCAAGAGAAAGTGGGAACCTGATGAGAAAGTAGAGACCTTCAAAGCACGACTCATAGCCATGAGATACACACCGAAGGGAAGACATTACTTGCAATGAGACTTGCTCTTTAGTGACCTTGCTTAAACCCATCAGAATATTGCTAACTATAGCTACACAACTTGACTTTGATATCTTCAAGATGGAAGTCAATATTGCATTCCTCTATGAATACCTCTCTGAGGTTATTCATATGAAGTAGCCTCAGGGCTTCATAGTTGAGGAAAGCAAGATGTGAAAGCTAAAGGAACTCCATCTATGGACTCAAATAAGCTTCTTGTAGTTGGAACATTGGATTTGATGAAATTATAAATGTTATGATTTCTGATAGAGTCTTAATGAACTGTGTGAAGCTTAGTGGGAGTGCCATTGTGTTCATAATGCTAAATGTAGATAATATCCTAATAATTTGGAATGATATAAGGATGATAATAGGTGTTTTATAGTCTATCTATTCCATACCTTGAGATATGATCTCAAGGATACCTCTCAGATCTTAGTTCTGAAGTTGTTTAGAAGCAAAGAGAAGAGGGTATTGGGACCATCACATTAGTGGTACATCTTGGACATATTCCATTCTTGGAAAACCCCAAGGAAGGCTTCCTTCCCTTAAGATATGGTACTAACCTATTTGAAGGGATAACACCTCAAAGAGTTAAGGAAGTGAATGTTAGAACTGCTTGCCCTTGTGCATCAGTTACGAGAACCCGAGTGTATGCTAAATGTGTACAAAAGCCATATGTTTGCCATGTACTGGGAATAGTAAACTATTACTAATCCAACCATGGAGATAAAACATTTTATTGTAGTAATAACAATATCTTCAAAGTTGACAAGACTTTAAAGATAGTGTTCTCTAAGTCTTATCTTCAATAAACTAAGACTCTATAGATGGAGATCTAAAAGGTCTGAACTGTGGATACCTTGGGAGATAGAGATCTCTAGGAATAAGGGTATTCTGATAAGGATAATGGAAATACTGGTTATAATAAATATTGAACTGTAGTGTCAAGGACACTATAATTGACAATATTGAGTATTGGTGACATAAGATGCAACATTCGCATTGGATGCGAGCACTGTTACTGGGAGATATGCAAGTATCGTAAAAAGACTTGGCATAGAATCTCAGGAACAAAGTGACTGATCATCTTACCTAGCTATTTTTCTAAATAGACTATGATTGTCACATAAGTGTGGGTTTAAATATTATCCCATTAATGGCTCTTTGGGCTAGTGGGAGATTGTTGGACATGCGAGCCCACGACGAGATATTATATATAAAGATCAAAGATTTATAAGGTGAAGGGAAGAAATCTCATATCACAAATAATCATCGAATGATATCACATATCATCAATGTTTATTATGACAAAGATGATCCATATACATCAATATGTATGAGATCTTGAATACCTTGACATCTTACACCATTCCTAGAGAATGGTGCATTGGAAAATTTTTACTTTGAATACAATATTCACAAGTCTGTAAGATTTGAAATTTCAGACAATCTAAAGTTTCATCTCTTACTAGTCAATTGATCCCATCAGCAGATTAATGTCCAAAACATGATGCCAAATCATTATCAAATGATCTACATCCTCCTATTGATCTTTTAAGGTTTAATTTTCAGTATTAGAAATGCTAATTAACCATTGATAAATTTCTAATTTAGTAGAGTCCTCCAGATATCAAAATACCATCTGAAATATATCCATCATAACTCTTTATGATAGGTCTATTCTAAAATTCATGTCTATTTCCAACATTTAGAAATAAACTATGAGTGTTTTCTAATATGTAGGTAGTAGAGCCATTCTCTAATACTAAGGGCTCTCCCACTGAAAATATGGTCTATCTATCCAATAGAGATTGTTGCAACAATTGCATCAATACCCATGTGGATGACTATTAAACCTTAAGATCAAATTTTCTAGTCTTATAAAATATATGCAACCAATTGCAAGTGTTATTAGAAGAATGAGATATAATTATTAGACTTTTAATCTTATCCAATAAGAAAGTCATTTTCAATGATTAAATGTAGATTATTCTGATTCCCTATCCGAGTCCTTCTCTAAGGATCCTAGATAGACTTGATAGTCATACTATCAACACATCAGCTCATTGCAGTATTGGCATTTATCCGACCCTTTGGATGTCATATATGTGTGGAAACCATAGAAGTACAACAATTCTTTGACTTTCCTTCTAACCTGGGTCCGACCCATGCTTCCACAGCACTCCTTTCATCTCTAAACAACCATTGTTTAAGACAAAGGATCTCTTATGTTGAATTCAAAAGATTTCAATATAAGAGTATTTCAACATTTATGCATGATTCATTTAATTCATACAATATAAATATTACGACGTTTCATGAATGACTTGAGTATAGACATTAGAATGATGACACTCATCATATCTACATACATCTTAACTTTTAAACACTTAGGTTCAGGCAGGTACTCAAACATTTTGAATACATCATCGCCTATAGAGCTACCATTCTACATAATGCAGTGAACCATGTCATTCATGATTAAATGCCAAGATCACATATGAATGCTAAAACATCTTCTTAGATTTTATAAAGATTATTTGACAATTATGATCATCATCAACATGTCACTTTCAAAGTGTGTTCGATGAGAAATCAAGATTATAGAGACATACAAACCCTAGGGTTGTAGTCCTATTATCTATTTAATTGTCATTCCTGATTATTATGAGGAAACTTGCACATTGCAACCACATACATTATGTGTCCAGCTGCAAGTACAATATCTTGATCATGGATCCAATCCATGATATTTTACCGGTTATTATTGAGTATAGTACTGAGTGGGTTTAATGAGGATTATTTGAAAAAGAAGTTTGCATAAATATATATATACACACATTTTACTTTGATTTAGGAATTTTATATCAAAGTTGTCTTGCCTTGTCAACACTAAAAGTTTATTTCCTTAGTCTCTTTCAATGTAAGAGATATACTTACCATTATATCTCAAGCAAGATCTGGGATCTCCTTTCTTATCTTTGTCACATCTCAATAATATGAGAACTTGCAACTCAGATAAAAAGAAGCGGGATGCATTCTGCCTTGCAAGTCCAACTTGCGTTTCCCAATTTGGTCTATAACACATGAGCCCACAACCCCTAGGGTGATGTTGACCCGTCATTTATTGAACCAACCGTCAACGGGAATACGACTCGCTATGCGCAATCAAATATTACCCCAATAATATGAGGATTCCATATTAGGGTCACTACGCATACATCCTTACTCTTTCGAGAAGCAACAAGCTCGATACAAATGGCTTGTATGAGGAGCTGTCACTTCGGACATGCGTCTCCTACATACAATTTCTGGTGACGGAACCCTTTGCCTACACGGGAGACCATGGATGTCACTTATGTGATCCTCCATCATGTTCAAATTTTAATTAATTATTATGAATCATATTCACATAATTAATTCTTCCAAAGGAAATAACAACTCTATTTATAACAGTGTGTTTTAATTTTAATTAGATTCCAATTAATTTAATATGCTAAATTAATGATCCAATTAATATGCAACAAACATTCTTTTTTTTACATGAAATATGGTATAATCTCAAATACATATTATTTTGAATTTTAATAGTTAGAAAATACTTCATGACTTCTCAAACATTATCAATTCCCGACGTGTTGTCATGGCCAGTATCGATAGGAGTGGGACAGATCGCACACGGTGCAACCAGCTACCCCAACGCTCCCCGACTAGACACCATATCCACCATGGGAAAAGATAATGTCAAGTCGATTACTTTGTACTTGATATGATAATCGGTTTTTCAACCGAAGTTATATCATATAATAATAATCAAAACCATTTCGATTAACATTATAAGGGCATTTGCCAAACAAATACCCAATCCCGTTCAAGCAACTTGATTATTGGAAACTGTATGAAGTAACCAATTTGTGATCTAGATCATATGTAATTAATTCTTGGTTAAGGCAATGTAATTTAATGAAATAATTATCATCTTTAAATATTTCACAAATATTTATCGATAATTATCTCAAGAAATTAACCATTAATTTCTACAAAAATTAAATGACAATTACATGGTTCATGATCAAGTATGCAATTTCCAGCAGTGACCCCTACATACTAAAATTAACATATCGCAATCATTTTAAATCCAAATTAAGCAAAGTAAAGTCTGCTAATTTGATTTATAGGAGAATCCACGCGATAATCACGCATTTCTAGGAATTTCAAAATAGTAAATAACACTTTAATCATGTCATGATTCATCATCCCCGAAACAGTGGATATATGTTCATTAAAATGATCATATCTTGAGTTATCAGATTCCAAATCACGCAAACGCAAATCCCACAGTTTCCTTAATTAACAGAGAACATTATCCAAGTGATAGTTTTGTGTTTAAACATTTTAAACAGGGCTGAAAATAATGACAAAATAGAGATGCGAAAATTGAAATGCGATAAAAATTTTCACGAACCCTAACGAGCCCAAATCTTCTTAGGTTAATGGATCGTATCCAAAACCTCCAACCTAGCTCTGATACCACTTGAAGGATATGGGAAGATCCTCAAGCGCGTGATGGAAGCGTGAGGATCGCATCATATGCGATCGGGAGCGACTAGTCACACTAGTTGCACGATGCAACGGAATTTAAAAAGTTTTAATGTGATGAAACCACATGATCCAAGAACATTTCTCGGATCATTTCATCAGAACCACAATATGAGTTAAGGTTACTTGTTGAAGCTTGATTGCGATCGAGTCACTAAACCAAGAGACCTTCTGTCTCAAGTCTGATCCGACAGAGGAGACGCTTGCGAGTGCATTGATGAGATATGTGCTCCTCGCAATCCATGTTGATGATCCAAGCGTTGAATCTCCTAATCTCGTCACACAAGATCAGGCGTATTCTTCACAAGCGAGGTGCACCGAAGGAGATGGAGATCCACGAGAAAATACTCCGGCAGCATAATGACAATGCTGCAACGATGATGATTCTCTCTATGTCTCCATGGTGGATGGCCATAAAAGAGAAAGGGAGAGAGCATTTGGCGTGTAGAGAGAGAGAGAGAGAAAGAATACATTGTTTCGTAAATGTGTCACTCAAAGAGCAAGGGGTGGCTCTTCTTATATAGGATTTTGGGAGTCCATGGATCTTAATCCATGGAAATCACATAATTAATGGATAAGATTGATTTGTGTTTCTTTCAATGGACATGATATTGTTGTAAAAACACAAAAATAATTAATTTAATTTGAATTAATAAATATTGATAAATCAATATAAATCAATTCAAAATTAAATCACTTTGACTAATCTTGGAGATAATGAGAAGATTGACCATATCCAATAAAAAGGGGGGACGGCTACTCCTTTGAGATGAAATGGGTCTATCTCCTCAAGATCTCATGATATATCATTATCTCATGATATCTTCAAGATTTACAACAACATTTGTTGTAAATTATTTCACAAATTGTGATTATCTTCTGAACATTGCAATCATACCATTGAAAATGTGAATCACATTCACATCACAAAACAAAATGTAAATTATATTTTCAATTAATCATCCAATGTGAATCCAATTCACATCAATAATTAATTAACAAATATAAATCTTAATATGCTCTCTTTAATATATTATAAATCACATTTATAATATACCCGAATAATATGAATAGTGCTATCCACATTATTCTTATCCATGATAATTAAATCACATTTAATCATCTTGGATCTCAATTCTCATGTGCCCAAGTAATATGAATCACATTCACATTATTCACATATTTGATAATTAAATCACATTTAATTATCTTATAAAACTGTCCTTATAATATGAATCAAATGCATATTATTCATGATATTTAAATCACATTTCATTATTCATTTTTCTCATTTCTCTAATACATATATCAATAATGAAATTATCCCTAAACTCTTACAAGGATATGCGCTTTCTCCACGGATACTTGGAGATAAGGACAGGGCGATTGTTTTGTTCCATTTATAATGACTTCGATGTTGAGATCATATCTCAAAACCAGATCTTGCGGATCTCCCATAGATGCTTTATTAAATCAAGACCACAAATCTAATCTTCTCATTACATCTGAATCATATTCAGATCGATGTCCAACATTTGGACTAAGATCGTATTACTTCTCTATGAGAGGAGTCACTAAAACCAGACCTGTTTATCACTCCCTCAGAATGGAAGTGTCATAGTTATACATTTATTTATGATTACATCACCCTCAGGCATTCCTAGTACCTGTACATCCTGCATATTGGAAGACCCAAAATAAACATGAAGTTTTAGATCTCTTTTAGACTGTCTCCTTCATCGTTTTATCATTAAGTTTCTCATTTGACTATTAGGAGTTGGTATCGATCATATAATTTCCAAAAGCATATATCATACCCAGGTGTATATATCATATACTTTCCAGAAGTATATATCAAACCTAAAAATTCAGTCAAGCTTTCAAAGCGAGACAACCGTGCACGGAATTTGATTCTTCCCATATCTCATGAGTGAGCTCATGTCTTCCTGTTCAGTAACTGAACCTGTGTGATCCCTTTGAGAGATCGTATTATTCATATGCCCTTGCATGCACACTAGTGTGCCGGTGTATAGACCTTGGTTAGGTCATTAACTTATTGGTCTGCCAAATGTACATACATAAACATATAGTAATACATCTGTCTCCTATCAGAGGATGTGTGTGATGAATCTCAATTTCATCATCTTTATTCTACCATTTTGGCCTTAAAACCCCTGATAAATGCGTGTAAATACCCTTAATTCATGCATTTTTATCATTCATGCATTTGTGTACAAAATATGTATAAAATACCGTTTTTAAAGCCAAAATTATAGAATAAAGAAAAGAAAAGAAAAGGAATAAAATATTGTAAATAATTTATGACCCGAAACCTCGAGACCTAGGCATCTCGATGACTAGGTCGACATGGAATAAAGTAAGGGGAGATAAGGGCTAAAAACCAATAAAAATACCTTTTTATTTTATCCATTTTCCTTCATTTTTTGGACCTATTTTTAGTTCCACTTTTTATACTTCAAATAAAAAACTTTGTATATAAAAGTTGTAGATAATTAAATATAGAAAAATATAAAATTTATTTCATACAAAAATAATATATAGATAAAAAGATATGATCTGAATATGATTCCAAAATCCCAACTTCCCAGACCCATATCTCTCAATAAGAACTCAAAATATATCAAAATCACCTTTAATTGTATATAACTTTTAATATGCTATTTACTGAAGGTGGTTTTTTTTAGTTACGGTTTGAAAGATGAGTTTTGGACCCCTACTGTATACTTATACCGATAAAATTTTCATTTTTAGTTATTATTCATTGTTTTTATAATTGTGTATTTTTACAATTTTGTAAATATTATTTATAATATATGTGCATAATAAAATTGGAATGAAAACATCAAGAAATCATTAAAATAAAATACGTGTATAAAAAACATAGGTATAATACTTATATCTATACCTATATAGATAATATATCTATTTATTTAATTGTATATATCGAATCAAAAAAATAAATTAGAAATATATTTAAGTTTATAAAATTATGTTAAAAATATATAAATTAATAAACCAAATTAATAAAATTAAAATACAAAAAAATAAGATATTAAAATACAGAGATAAATATACCTATATATATCCCATAAAAGGTAACTTGTAATTTTAAACCTCGAAAAAAATAAATAAATATCATAATAAAATAATTCAGAAAAACATAAAAAATTTTATTTAATAACCTAAAATTAGTAAAATCATTTATTATTCTAAATCTATTTTACGAATCTTTTTGCCAAGGATTTTTCAGGTTGGTCCACGTGGACCAACCATATTGATCAGTTGGTTGACCTCAGTCAACTCTCTGACCGAGGTCTGATCTGTGTCAAACACTAGTTTTTGCTCCTTATCATAGATTTTTTGAGGATGCGTCTTGCATCATTTGATGTCGCTCCCTTCTTGACTTTTCTACACTTATCAAGGATACATGCCCAGGGATTTTTTTGAGGAGTGAATCGCTGCATCGGTTATTTTACCTCGTTGTTCACACCCTCTTGACCAGCCTGTACAAAATATCCTCCGATCTCCTCACCCATTTTTGAACACCCTTTCACCCGTTTAGACCCTTCTCTCTCGTGCTTCGGACCGGTGGTGGTGACAGCACCACCTCCAGCTGACTGTGGAGGCGCTAGACGAGCTGTAGGCGTGCGTCAAACACCTCCGGCAAACCTTCGTTGTCGAGATCTTTCTTCCTTGTTTAGTCTGGTCGAGGTTCATTTTATTTACTTTTTCTTGTATTCATAGAGTATCCTTAGTGTTAGGAATCGATCAGTGCCTTCCGTTTCACCTCGTACCCAACCAAGCACCTTAGCCACCATCTCGCCGGAGCTTGCTGCAGCGAGCTCCTTCCTCGCAATCCCAACATATTCCACCCCACAGTAGGGTCGAGGCATTTTACCCTCGACCCCCTCACTTTGTTTTGAAGGTCCAGGAATCATCATGAGCACCTGAAGGGAATTTTGCAGTTCGTCGGAGGCTCCTGGAGCTTTGTCATTCTGCCGGCTTCTTACGACTGCTCTGGTCTTCACCGGCACCTTTTAACACCTCCAATCCATAGGGGACCACCTCTGGAATCGTTCGAGCCATTTTGGAGCTGCAGAAGACGAAGGAGAAGGGGGATCTCGTCGGTCGAACTTCGCCCTGGTGGAGTTCTTCCCAGATCATCCATCCACCTCCTCCTCCGTTGGATGAGGCCTCAATCTTCCCGAGGAGCAGCCATCATCCGATCTCCGCGTGCAGACACCGTTTGATCAGCTGCGAAGATCTAATCGCCATCGTCTGCATCGAACTGTCATCGACCGCTATCGTCGTGACACGTGGATTAGTGAAGTATGGGGCACTGTTCGATCGTGCCTTGGAGGGGTATTTTGCATCTACTCCAATCCATTTTTGTAGTTACCTTTTACTGCCCAAACATTCATCTGCCCCACGTTTTATTTTGTAACATTTGTTAAAACACCATCATGCTTCCCACATTTACACGCAGGTCCGAGCCACGTCTCCTCACGTGGGCGACCACGTGAGGTTGACATTTTACAGTTGGGCCCTTGTAGTTTCTGTTATTTCGATTTAGTCCTAGAACTATTTTCTAGAGTAATAACTTTTTGGGCATTTTGAAATTTAGCTCCCATGCTTTGGAAATTTACTTTTGAGTCCCTATCAGGGGCGCATGTGGTAACACACGTGTTTCTGGTGATTTTTGCAAGGAAGGACCTGTAGCTTTGTGAATTTATATATGACTCCTGAACTTTTATGTATTTACAAATATGCCCTTTCTAGTAGTGTAGTTTCTCTTTACTTCTGTATTTATTTCTTGCATCTATAAAATTCAAAAAAATCCCCAAAAATAGGCATAGCGTCCTGTTGCATTGAACTTTAATGCCATATTTTTATTTTGCATTTTTGAAACATTTTATTATTTATAAAAAATCAAAAACATGCATTTTCATCCATGTTTGCACTAAAAAATCAATATAAATTATAAAACTTTTTTGAAAAATTCCCAAAAAAAATATTTTGTTATTCTGTGTGTTTTATCTTCAGACCAAAAATCGCTAAAAACTAAAAGAAAAAACAAAAAAAATATAAAAACACTAAAAATCTCTATAAAAATATATAAAATCCATAAAAAATCACATAATATAGTTTTTGTCTCTGAATTTTCTCTATTTTATTATCTTTATTTTAATATTAATTTGGAGAAGTTTTGACTCTGTTTACTATTTTTCATCTCCATTTTGATTTCTGAAATATATTTTATTCCCTATTTTGAGTATTTTTTAACTTTAAAAATACCAAAAAATTAGCAACAAAATAGAAAAATCACAAAAGTTGTAAAAAATTAATAAAACCCAATAATTTTTATTTCCTGTATTTTATATTAGTTTTATCTATTTATATATATTATCTCTCTCTTTCCTATATTGTATATATATTATTTTAAAAGAAAAAGGAAATACAAAAAATATAAAATATAAAAAGAAAATACAAAATCAAAAAATTAAAAATCAAAATAAAAAAATATATAAAAATCAAAAATCAAATAAAAATATAAAATTTAAAACCCACAAAAAATATCACTTATAGACAAATACATCACAATCATTTTTTAGCATTCTTTGCCCCGATCTACCTGCTTGCTTCGTGCCTTCGACACTCTACACATAGTTGCACCTATACACACTTTTATTGTAGAGTTATAATAAATTTTAACTATGCATCGCGTTTAATTGTTTGATCATTGTTGTGGGTTAATTGTTGATTAATCGAGGTTTCGTGAGCGGTCGCTCAACGGTACTGTGGTCCCACCTTGTGTGGACTACTTTAGACCCTCGCTAAATCTCAATTATCAAATGGCTCTGTTGTCAGGGAGCAACACCGCTTAGATCGGCTTTTTGATTGATTGTCATTATTTGCCAACTTTTTGCGCTTCATTTATTTTCATTATTTTTGATATAATTGTTTGAGTTGTCTAACCTCCTCTCTTTGTTGACTTTATGCGAGGAACCGTGAATCAAGGGAGGCGCTCTACTCAAGGCGTATGTGCACCCACGAGAAGTCGACTTCTGCTAACCTAGCACCGAAGGAGACGTAGAGGGATTTTTGAAGACCGAGATCCATTTTTATTTATTGTATTTATTTTTGTAATTTAAGTGAGATAGAGACCCTTATTATTTGTAACTTAAATACGACTCTCAGGACTCTACCACATTCCACACTTCACGAGGTCCATTGCCCGAGGGATTGTTCCCTTCGGGGCCTCGTCGATTTTACCGTGGTTTTCATCACCTTTTTTATTTTTCCCGATTTTATTTTTTTTATTTTGTGTGATTGAGCCCTTAGTTGTAGGAGCTGCTTGTCGATAGTATTAGGTCCAAACACTTAATTGTACTTGCTTATGCATATAGTCTACGTTTGGATCTAGTCAAAATCAAATAACTTCTTATTTGGATTTAAGATCAAGCGTCGAGAGAAGTGTTATACAACACGTGCATGATCAGTTGTGGTGGACACCGATGCACTACCTAGACTGGACTTTTACATCTCACCTCTATATCCTTAGCATCTTGTTCTTTACGCTAATAGTAGTTACTCATCTAGGGCGATTTCATCGGCTTGCATTTGCATATAGATAGGTTTCAATTCCACTGAGCATCCTTGCATGTAGAGTATTGGAGGCAAGGTGAGCATTTAAGCTTTAGAACTCATCATCGTTTGTTACTTGCGTTGCTTTTCCACCTCTCCATCTGATTTTGATCACCTAGGTGTTTAAAGGAATTGACTCCTCGATACGCACGTGCATTCTTATTAAAAATACAAAAATGTGATAACCAATAAAATTGGGACTGCGGACATTACTCGACCCTAAAATCTAGCAAAAAGGAAAACCTTGTCTTGGGGCGAGTAATCCCCTCATTGTCTTCGCTTTTATTGCTCGCACAAACACTAAGGATTAGTGCCAAAATCCCATTCATCTCCTAAGTGTTTGCGCAAATTCTCATCTAACTCTAAAATAGACAAGATAAAAAGATCGCATTTGCGATCTTCACCTAGTTGAGTAGGTGAATTGAGGGTTTTGTATTGTGTGAGTTTGATTGTGTTTGCTTGTGTGCATTCTAGATCGCGTCTACGTATTTGCATCTTTTTCTTCACTCTCTTGTCTTGACCATCATGCTCTCACGACTATCCTTTCCTTTTGTTTTCAAGATGGACCCCTGGAGTGATTTTTATCCGAACTTTACGGATCACTTGTTGACTCCAGCCGGTCCACCTTGCTTTTTTAGGAGGACTTTGCTCCTAATTTTTGTATATATCCGACCAACCCATTATTTCAAGATTCATACTTTGACCTTCACTAATCATTTCCACCACCATCTCCTACACATTTTGGCAACCCGCTCTTCCTTGAGTATCCTGATCAGGAATGTGATTTTTATCCACACCCACCGCCCACACTCGACACATTCGATCTTGAGATTTTGGAGTCACCTTTCATGATATCCACACTTGAGACCTTGAATCAAATGATAGAGCATATGAACAGGATGAACGATTTAGTTAGCATAAATAAGATCCAGAATGTAGCTCCATTCTTTGAGGATTCGGATTCATTTGAGGATTATCATGAGAGATTGCAATCGCCCAAAATACAAAAAAATGAGAAAAATTTTAAAACACAAAAAGAGTTCGGGAGACCTTTGGTTGAGTCTAACTGTGAGGAGAGGGCCCACCTGCTAGATCCTTTGCCCACACAACCATTCACACTTTGTCCCACCTTTGACCCCAAGGATGCCGATGTACAGACTGCTCTTGGCATTCCTCGTGTATATGCTGATTCCGACCTTCTCCCTTGTATGGAGGAGGTCCAAAAATAAAAAAAAATATTGACTGAACTCGAAGTGGTGGCCACCATTCACGAGATCATCCGTGCCCCACTTCAGCAGGCCATGACCCAATTATCTGCTCCTCATAAGAAGAGAAAGCGGAGAAGCAGATATGAGCGTCATATCTTGACTACGACCATTGCTCACGCCATCACACACCATCCCATTCCTCGGAAGTGGAACACCTCTACACCTTTCATTAGCTATACCATCTCTGACTTCACTTGTGATCACACTCTCCTTGACGGTGGTGCTTCGATTAGCATTATAACCTTCTCACTTGTACAGTTTCTTCACTTAGGGCCTCTAAAGAAAATCAGGATGATCGTTCACTTTGTTGATGGATCAATCAAGAGGCTGAAGGGTATCCTTGAAAATGTCGTCATTTCGATTCATGGCACGAGCTCCACTGTTGATTTTGTCGTGTTGCCCATGGAGACCTCTACAAGGGAGCACTCTCCAATCATCCTGGGACAACCATTCCTCACCTATGCGAGGGTCGTTATTGACTATGGATCAGGAGAGATTCGCTTCTTTCCTGTTGACGAAAGCGAAGTGGTCATCACTACACCCCCTGCCGATCAGAGACTTGTACCTAACGTGACCACGCCTATCCTAGCTGACCCCGAGGACCATGACCTTGACAAGACTATCAGAGACTTTCATTGTATGCTAGATTCAACCGAGACCCTAGAATTCCTCCCCATGGAGTAAGACTCGGAAAGCATAGACCTCAGAGTTCCTTCTTCTAGGATTTGCCGTTGTATTGATGACATCCGTGAGATTTACACGATTGACACCCAAGAGTGGATGGTAGATTCAGATACTAGACAGGACAGACATGACTTGACTTTTTCACGAATGAGTCTATTCCTATTCATTCAGATATTGATGAGACCAAGACCGAATTTGATTTGGTTGCTTTTATTCAGGAATTCGAGCCTTTTCACGAGAAAGATGATCTGGTTGAGATTCTTGAGGACGAACATGATTCGACTACTTCCACTGATGAGTTCGTTCCTTTTGGTTTTGTCTATGACCTAGATGAGACCTCACAGGATGACACTGACTACACTTCTTCTGATGAGGATGAGTTCGTCCCATTTCACGATGACATTAGCGAGACTCCCAAGGTCGGACCTAGTTGTACTTCTTCCACTATTCCGTCTGTGCTTCACACCCTAGAAACACTGAGGACTTTCACAGTGTCGACCCTGATCGGTTTGTGTCATCTGAGGATCCCGATATCGACCTGCACCATGCCAGATCCATTCCTCAGTTGTCTCGCAAGAAGGTTCGCTTTCTACCTTCTTGATCTTGTGTACATCCATCTCTATTGTATATTCTCACTCGTTTACCTTCGTCCATCTTCGGTATTTCTCATTCCACCCATTCTCGTGTTTGCCTTACTTAGGACATACTTTGTCCTAAGTATAGGGGGTGGATGAGCCAAGTGTTCATTCGTCGTTCCGTTTCATTACTCCTGTTGTTGCCTACACTTAGGGCTTCTTTTATCTTATGTATAGGGGGAGTGATGTGAACATCCTCTTCTATCTTCTTCCCTCTTCATTTCTCTTTTCTTCTTTTCTTCTTTTCCTTTTCTATTTTCTTTTTCTACCGAAAAGGTGTTGCCCCTTGTTGTCAGTTTTCTATACTTAGGACGTACTTTGTCCTAAGTATAGGGGGTGTGCACCCCGAGTTCTTTCCATTCTTTGATACTCTCCATTATCTCTTCTTCTTGTCTATAATTAGGACCCTAAGAATAGGGGAGACAGTCTGAGTACGATCTATTCATTCCCACCCTTGACCCTCCCTACTTTGTGTACAGTCTGCTATACTTAGGATTGTTTGATCCAAAGTATAGGAGGGATGGTCAACTTCCTATTCGTTCATTCATTTCTCCATTCGTTTATTCTTTAGATTTTCCTATACTCAGTAGGAGTTATGTCTTCTCTTTTTCTCGCTGATCTATGAGGACATAGCTCAAGCTAAGTATAGGGTGTCATATATAATGCGTATATACTAGCCATAACTCGTACTTCCGTATTTTTATTAATTATGGCTAAAAATCCTAATGAAATTCATTAAAAACCCTTAATAAAAATATGATATTATTCCTCAAGTTCTTTTTGTATCTACTGATTAATAAATCAGGAAGAAAATGTTTTTTGCAAAATGTTTGAAAAATAGTTTGAAAATCTTTTTGAAAAATATTGTGAAAATTATTTTGGAAACCATTTTGTTCAATATTTTCAACCTTTGTAAAAATTATTTTGTTTTGAAAATTTATTTTCTTTGTGTAAAATAAAAATATTTGAAAAACAACTTGCAAATGGTTTGAAAATGGTTGCAAAATTATTTTGAAAAATCTATAGAAACTGTTTGAAAAACCTTTACAAAATGATTTTCAATTGTGTGTAAATGTTTGTAAAAATGATTTTCAAAAATTATTTTGGCATATAGTTTTCAAAAAATGTTTGAATTTTTTTTTCAAATAAGTTTGAGGAATATATACGTCACACTAAAATCCTTTATTAAACTATATATATCTATAAAACTGACCACTTGCCCTTGTAAATTCTTAAAATCTACTTCTAGTAAATATAAGATGCATCCCTGTGTAAATATTTATACCTAGTTTTTATCCAAAACCTTTTATTTTCAAAAAATCCCAAAAATATTGGCAAAAGTAAAAGTACCAAAAACATTTGAAAAATCTTTTTGAAAAATATCAAAAAATGCATATGCATCATCTTTTTCAAAAATCCATAAAAAGTTCAAAATCTTTGAAAATTGCATCACCAAAAATATTTTCTACATATCTGCATAGCATTAGCATTTTTCGGATTGAGTTTGATAGTTGAACAAGTCTAAGTAAAATCCGAAGATTGGAGCTTTGTTGGACCTTAAAATCTACCTAATAACAAGAACCTTATAGGAACTGGAATTGAGGTACTTCAGGTCTAGTTGACTTAATTCTTTGAGGATCAGGAGACTTGGTTCAATGGATTCTTGACTTCCTGAGTAGAGTATTTTGGAGCACACGCACGACTCTTGTTGATAATGACCTAACTTGGACACATGCACCTTTCACTTGGTTCTACTCAGATGGAGTGGTGAGGGGATTGAATTTGCCAGTATGAGATGCACACAAGTGAAAACATTTGTCCTCCTCTAGGGAGGGAAGTGCACCCCAACCCGTCCAGTGATGAGGAATTCTAAAGACAAGAGAGTGTGGGTTGCAATAAAGCTTCAAAAGAGCGATAGTCTACTGGCTCAAGAGAAAAAAACTCCCTATGTAAATGTTGTTGTAAATAATATTTCAAAAAAAACAAAAAGACGAAAACAAAAACTCCAAAAAAGTGGACAGGTCTGTATAAAAATAAAATGCCTATCGGAATGTATATATGTTGTATAGAAAATAAGCAAGCTTGAGCTTCAAAGTCACATAATGTGAGCCTACAGCTGGATGACTTGACTACACTGGTCTTGCATCATAGGATAGGTAGCTACACTGGTTGTCGTCCATTCTTCTCTTCACCCCTTCTCTTGAGCTGGTTGCCACTTGAACTTAGAAGGGAATACACAGCTCCTCGAGGAAGGGGTTATTGGATTGGGCATCATTGGGTTGTCATGCTGGAGAAGTCAGTCTCTTTGTCATTTCAGTTGGGGAGAGACACCATCATTTACACTGTACGAGCGAGGTTCATAGTCATAAGGGTTTGCGTATGAGTTAAAATATTTCTGACCTGGCTATTGAGGAGACTTGAGCAGAGTTTATGGATTCTCGAAGGTTGTTGGATTTCAAATTCAATTCCCATTAAGGTTCCGCCCACACTAAAATTCCAAAGGTCTGACTTAAGCCCCAAACTTTGATTTTGTGAAGACAAGTTTGATAATTAAAATTAATACATTTTCTTCTTTTTCTTTTCTTTGTTTTCCTTTTCTACACGTATTGCATAAGTGTTTGCTAGGGACTAGCAAAGGCAAGTATAGGGGGAATGATGAATCTCCGTTTCATCATCTTTATTTTATTATTTTAGCCTTAAAAACCCTAGTAAATGCGTGTAAATACCCTTAATTCATGCATTTTATCATTCATGCATTTGTGTACAAAATATATATAAAATACAGTTTTTAAAGCTAAAATTATAAAATAAAGAACAGAAAACAAAAAGAATAAAATATTCCAAATATTTTATGACCCAAAACCCCAAGACCTTGGCATCTCGATTACTAGGTCAATAAGGAATAAAGTAGGGGGAATAAGGGCCAAAAACCAATAAAAATACCTTTTTTATCCATTTTCCTTCATTTTTGGGACCTATTTTTATTTCCACTTTTTATACTTCAAATAAATAAACTTTGTCTATAAAATTTTTTTTGTATATAATTAAATATAGAAAAATAAAAAATTGATTTCATACAAAAATAATATAAAGATAAAAAATCTGGTCTGAATAAGATTCCAAAATCCCAACTTCCTAGACCCATATCTCTCAAATAAAACTCAAAATGTATCAAAATCACCTTTAATTTATATAACTTTTAATAAGCTATTTAATGAAGGTGTTTTCACATTTTTTGCAATTATGGTTTGAAAGTTGAGTTTTGGACCCCTATTGTATACTTATACCGATTAAAATATTCATTTTTATTTATTATTCATTATTGTTATAATTTTATATTTTTACAATTTTGTAAGTATTATTTATAATATATTTACATAATAAAATTGGAATAAAACATCAAGAAATCATTAAAATAAAATACTAGTATAAAATACATAGGTATAATACCTATATCTATACCTATATAGATAATACATATATTTATTAAATTGTATATATCAAATGACAAAATAATAATAATATATTTAAGTGTATAATATTATGTTATTAATATATAAAATAATAAACCAAATTAATAAAAATAAAAAGACAAAATAAAAATAAAATTATAAAATACATATATAAATATACATATATATAGCCCATAAAAGGTAACTTATAATTTTAAACCTTGAAAAAATAAATAAAAATCAGAATAAAATAATTTAGAAAATAATAAAAAAAATTAATAACCTAAAATTAATAAAATTGTTTATTATTTTAAATCTATTTTACAAATCTTTTTGCCAAGGATTTTTTCGTGGACCAACCAGATTGATCCGTTGGTTGGCCTAGGTCAACACTCTGACCGAGGTCTGATCTGTGTCAGAAACTGGCTTTCGCTCCGCTTCACAGATTTTTCGAGGTTGCATCTTGCATCATTTGATGTCGCTCCCTTCTTGACTTTTCTTCTACACTTATCAAGGATACACGCCTAGGTATTTTTTTGGGGAGTGTATCATGGCGTCTGCAGTTTTGCCTCATTCTTCATGCCCTCTTGACCAGCCTGTCCAAAACACCCTCCGATCTCCTCTCCCATTTTTTAACACCCTTTGACCTGTTTGGACCCTTCTCTCTTGTGCTCCAGACTGGTGGTGGTGACAGCACCACTTCCAACTCACAGGGGAGGCGCTAGACGAGCCGTAGGCGTGCGTCCAATAGCTTCGGCGAACCTTCACCGTCGAGGTCTTTCTTCCTGGTTTAGGCTAGTCAAGGTTTGTTTTATTTACTTTTTCTTATATACATAGAGTAGCCTTAGCGTTAGGAATCGGTCCATGCCTTCCATTTCACCTCGTACCCAATCAAGCACCTTAGCCACCATCTCGCCGGAGCTTACTCCGGCGAGCTCCTTCCTCGTGATCCCAACCTATTCTGCCCCACAGCAGGGTCGAGGCATATACCCTAGACCCCCTCACTTTATTTTGCAGGTCCAGAAATCTTCACGAGCACCTGGAGGGAATTTTACGGTTCGTCGGAGGTTCTTGGAGCTTCGTAGTTCCGTTTGCTTCTTGCGACCGCTCTGGTCTTCACTGGCACCTTTTGACGCCTCCAATACATAGGGGACCACCTCTGGAATCGTTCGAGCCATTTCGTAGTTGCAGAAGATGAAGGAGAAGGGGGATCTTGCTGGTCGAACTATGCCCCGGCGGAGTTCTTCCCAGATCATCCAACCACCTCCTCCGTCGTTGGATGAGGCCTCACTCTTCCAGGGGAGCAGCCATCATCTGATCTCCATGAGCAGACACTGCTCAATCAGCTGTGGAGATCTAATCGACATCATCCGCATGGAACCGTCATCGGGCCCCTTCGTCGTGACATGTGGATTAGTGAAGTATGGGCGTCGTTCGATCACACCTTGGAGGGGTATTCTGCGTCTACACCCCTTCGTTTTTGTAGTTACTTTTTACTACCCAAACATTCATCTGCCGCACATTTTATTTTGTAACATTTATTAAAACACCCTCATGCTTCCCACATTTACACGTAGGTCCGAGCTACCTCACCTCACGTCGGCGACCACGTGTGGTTGACATTTTGCAGCTGGGCCCTTAGAGTTTCTGTTATTTCGATTTAGTCCTTGAACTATTTTGTGCAGTTATAACTTTTTGGGTATTTTTCAATTTATCCCCCAGGCTTTGGAAATTTACTTTTTAGTCAATGCTAGGGGCGTACGTGGTAACAAACGTGACTTTGGTGATTTTTGCAGGGAAGGACCTATAGCTTTGAGAATTTATATTTGGTCCAGTAACTTTTTGTAGATGTTTAATATTTCTAGGAAATTTACACTGTGGCCTGTTAATTTTATGTATTTATAAATATTCCCTTGCTAGTAGTGTAGTTTCTCTATGATTCTAGTATTTATTACATGCATCCAAAAAATTCTAAAAAATCCCCAAAATAGGCATAGCTTTATGTTGCATTGAACTTTAATGCCATATTTTTATTTTGCATTTTTTAAGCATTTTATTATTTATAAAAAACAAAAACATGTAATTCCATCCTTGTTTGCACTAAAAAATCCATAAAATTATAAAACATTTTTGAAAAATTCCCAAAAAATATTTTGTTTACTTCTGTGTGTTTTATCTTCAAACTGAAAATCACTAAAAAATATAAAAGAAAAATCAAAAAATTAAAAAACACTAAAATTCTCTATAAAAATATATAAAATCCATAAAAAAATCACAAAAATATAGTTTCTATCTCTAAATTTTCTCTATCTTATTATCTTTATTTTAATATTAATTTGGAGAAGTTTTGACTCTATTTACTATTTTTCATCTCCATCTTGATTTCAGCTATATATTTTATTCCATGTTTTAAGTATTTTTGAACTTTAAAAATACCAAAAAATTAGCAAAAATATAGAAAAATCACAAAAATAGTAAAAAAATATATAAAACCCAAAAATATTTATTTCATGTATTTTTTAGTAATTTTACCTATATATATTATCTCCCTTTCCTATATTATATATATCTAATTTTATAATTTAAAAGAAAAAGGAAATACAAAAAATATAAAATATAAAAAGAAAATACAAAATCAGGTTAGTAAAAATAAAAATATCAAAATATAAAAATCAAATAAAAAATATAAAATTCAAAACCCACAAAAAACAACACTTATAGACAAATACATCACGGTCATTTTTGAGCATTTTTTGCCCCAATCTACATGTTTGCTTCCTGTGTTCGACCCTCTACACATACTTGCACCTATACTCACTTTTGTTGTAGAGTTATATAAATTTTAACTCTGCTTCGCTTTTCATTGTTTGATCATTGTTGTGGGGTTAATTGTTGATTAATCGAGGTTTCGTGAGCGGTCGCTCATCGACACTGTGGTCCCGCCTTGTGTGGACTACTTTATACCCTCGCCAAATCTCGATTATCAACGTGCCTATATCGTGACAGCATACGACAAAGGACTTTGGATATCTCGGTCTCGTTAAGTCAACTCTTTGACCTAACTAATCTGACACCTCCTAATCTCTATTCCTATACAGAGTACATGCATCAAGAGATTGGTCAGATATCAGCCTTTAGAGAAAAGATTGCCATCTCCTTCTCAGTCTGGAGATCCTCTCTTAATAATCTATTGACGGCACTTGATGAATCCTCAATCTAGCTCTTTAGATATTCATCCAAGCACCAACCTCTATGATTCAATAATTGAATCAACAATTGTATGATCTTCAAGATGGGCATGGTACATAACCCTAATTGTACTAAGGGACCTATTATGCAAATTAGTTATTCTTCATTTCAGATCAAGAATGATATTCACAATAATAATTCTTGCATAATGGCTCGTCGTGGGCTCGCATGTCCAACAATCTACCACTAGGCCAAAGAACCATTAATGGGCTAATCTTTAAAACCCACACTCATGTGACAATCATAGGCTATTTATAAAAATATCTAGGTAAGCTGATCAATCGCTCTGTTTCGGAGAGACTATGCGAAGTCCTTTTACGACACTTGCATATCCCCCCAGTAACAGTGCTCACATCTAATACAAATGTTGCATTTTTGCAACCAACACTTAATTTTGTCAGTTATAGTGTCCTTGACACCACATTTAAATAATTATTATAACCAGTATGTCCATAATCCTTGTCAGATTACCCTTATTCCTAGAGATCTCTTATCTCCTAAGGTATCCATAGTTAAGACCTTTTAGATCAATATCTATAAAGTTGTAAGTTCTTGAAGGTAAGACTTTGAGATCACTATCTCAAAAATCTGTTCATCTTTGAAGATATTGTTATTACTGCAATCAAGTCTTTTATCTCCTTAATAGGATTAATAACATTTACTACTCCCACTACATGGTAGATATCTAACTTTCGTATACACCTAGCATACACTCAGCTTCTTGTAACTGATGCATAAGGGAAGTAGTTCTAGCATTCACTTCCTCAACTCTTTGAAGTGTTATTCCTTTAGATATGTCAGTACCATATCTTAAGGGAAGGAAGCCTTTCTTGGATTTTTCCAGAAAATGGAACATTTCCAAGGTGTACTAATAATGTGACAGTCCCAATACCCTCTTCTCTTTGCTTCTGAACATCTTTAGAACTAAGATCTAAGAGGTATCCTTGAGATCATATCTTAGGGTGTGGAATGACCAGTCTATAAAATACTTATTATTATCCTTATATCATTCCAAATGATTTGGGTATCATCTACATTTAGCATGATGAACACAATGGCACTCCCACTAAGCTTCACATGGTACATCAAGAATCTATCTGAGATCATAACATTTATAATTTTATCAAATCTTATGTTCTAACTACAAGAAGCTTATTCTGAGTCCATAGATGGAGTTTCTTTAGCTTGTACACCTTACTTTCCTAAACTATGAAGCCCCAGGGCTACTTCATATGAATATCCTCGAAGAGATATTCATGGAGGAATGCAATCTTGACTTCCATCTTGAAGATGTAAAAGTCAAGTTGTGTAGCTATATTTAGCAATAATCTGATGAGTTTAATCATGGTCACTAGAGAGCAAGTCCCATCACAAGCGACGTCTTCTATTCAGTGTGTAGCTCATGGCTACGAGCCGTGATTTGAAGGTCTGTACCTTCTCAACAGGTTCCCTCTTTCTCTTGAAGATCCATTTACACCTTAATGGGTCTTATCCATATAGGTGGATCCTCGACGACCATATACAACACTTGTATATGAAGCCTACTATAGACTTTATTGCTAAAATCAATCTTTCCATGTCATGATCTTTAGAAGATTCATCACATGAAGTAAGATCATTTAACTGACACATGGAATCCATCCTCAAACTCATTTTAAGAGGTATTAGCATTTCATTTTAATTGTCCATTTAGTTTCCCATTTCAGGAGCCTCATTATTTTCCTAAGATTAAATGAGTTCCTTCACTTCATTTTAATCTTAATTCTCAATAGAGTCATCCTCTAAGAATCATATCCATAGAGATGAGATCTTTCAAGAATCTCAAGGTCATAAAGTAGGTATCCAATACCATCCTTTATTTTGCTAATGAAGTAGCACTCTCCAGTGCATGATTCCAGCATACTAGCATGGAACCTTTTTAAGGATATATATTGTAGTCTCTACTACATCTATAACTTGGAAACTAAGAGGTAATTATGCTAATATTAATCATTGATCAAATCATGTCACACATGATCCAATTGTATATCCATACAACTCTATTGAGTTAAGGTATATTAGGAGGAGTGAGATAAGAATGATATTCCTTTCTCCATAAGGTATTCTTAGAATTCATCTAATAGGTACTTGCTACCTAAGTAAGATCAAATTCATTTCATCTTCCTTCAAACTTTGGTTCTAAACCAAAATTGTGAAATCTTTGAACATTTCACTAGTATGTAAGATTTGAAATTTCAGACAATCTAAAGTTTCATCTCTTACTAGTCTATTGATCTCATCAGCAGACTAATGTCCAAAACTTGATGCCAAATCATTGTCAAATGATCTACATCCTCCTATTGATCTTTTAAGGTTTAATTTTCAGTATTAGAAATGCTAATGAACCATTCATAAATTCCTTATTTAGTAGAGTCCTTCAGATATCAAAATACCATCTGAAATATATCCATCATAAGTTTTTATGATAGGTCTATTCCAGAATTCATGTCCATTTCCAACATTTAGAAATAAACTATGAGTGTTTTCTAATATCTAGGTAGTAGAAATATTCTCTAAGACTAAGGGCTCTCCCACTGAAAATATGAAGTCTATCTATCCAATAGAGATTGTTGCAACAATTGCATCAATACCCATGTGGATGACTATTAAATCTTAAGATCAAATTTTCTAGTCTTCTAAAATATATGCAACCAATTGCAAGTGTTATTAGAAGAATGAGATACAATGATTAGACTTTTAATCTTATCCAATAAGAAATTCAAATTCAATGATTAAATGTATATTATTCCGATGCACTATCTGAGTCCTTCTATAAGGATCCGAGATATTTGATAGTCATACTATCAACACTTCAGCTCATTGCAGTATTGGCATTTATCCAACCCTTTGGATGTCATATGTGTGTGGAAACCATAGAAGTACAACCAACTCTTTGACTTTCCTTCTAACCCGGGTCCAACCCATGCTTCCACTGCGCACCTTTCATCTCTAAACAACCATTGTTTAAGTCAAAGGATCTCTTATGTTGAATTCAAAAGATTTTAATATAAGAGTATTTTGACATTTATACATGCTTCATTTAATTCATACAATATGAATATTATGAAGTTTCATGAATGACTTGAGTATAGACATTATAATTATGACACTCATCTTATCTACATACATCTTAACTCTTAAAGACTTAGGTTCAGGTACGTACTCAAATATTTTGAATACGTCATCTCTTGTAGAGCTACCATTTAGCATGATGCAGTGAACCATGTCATTCATGATTAAATGCCAAGAGCACATATGAATGCCAAGACATCTTCTCAAATTTTGTAAGGATTATTTGACAATTATGATCATCATCGACATGTCACTTCCAAGGTGCATTCAATGAGAAATCAAGATTATAGAGACATATAAACCCTAGGGTTGTAGTCCTATTATCTATTTAATTGTCATTTCTCATTATTATGAGGAATCTTGCACATTGCAACCACACACATTATGTGTCCAACTGCAAGTACAATATCTTTATCATGGATCCAATCCATGATATTTTACCGGTTTTTATTGAGTATAGTATTGAGTGGATTTAATGAGGATTATTTGAAATAAGAAATTTGCATAAATATATATAAATATATACACATTTTACTTTGATTTAAGAATTTTATATCAAAGTTGTCTTGCCTTGTCAACATTGAAAGTTCATTCCCTTAATCACTTTCAATGTAAGAGATATACTTACCATTATATCTCAAGCAAGATCTGGGATCTCCTTTCTTATCTTTGTCACATCCCAATAATATGAGAACTTGCAACTCGGATAAAAAGAAGCGGGAATACATTCTGCCTTGCAAGTTCAACTTGCATTTCCCAATTCGTTCTTTAACCCCCGAGCCCACAACCCCTAAGGTGATGTTGACCCATCATTAATTGAACCAACCGTCAATAAGAATACAACTCGCTATGCGCAATCCAATATGACCCCAACAATATGAGGACTCGATATTGGGGTCACTACGCATATGTCCTTACTCTTTTGAGAAGCAAAGAGTCCGTTATAAATGGCTTGTATGCAGGAGCTGTCACTTTGGACATGTGTCTCCTATATAAAATCTCTGGCGACGAAACCCTTTTCCTTGACGGGAGACCATGGATGTCACTTATGTGATTTTCTATATCATATTCAAATTTTAATTAATTATTATGAATCATATTCACACAATTAATTCTTCTAAAGTAAATAATAACTCTATTTATAACAGAATGTTTTATTTTTAATTGGATTTTGATTAGTATAATCATATTAAATTAATGATCCAACTAATATCAAACAAACATTCTTTATTGTTACTTAAAATATGGTATTATCTCAAATAATTATTATTTTGAATTTTAATTGTTAGAAAAGACATCATGATTTCTCAAGCATTATTCGTTCCCTGCCCGTTGTCATAGCCAGTACCGACTAGAGTGGGACAGACCGCACAAGGTGTAACCTGCTACCCAACGCTCCCCGACTAGACACCATATCCGCCACGGGAAAAGATAATGCCGAGTCGATTACTTTGTACTTGAGATGATAATCAGTTTTTTCAACCGAAGCTACATCATATAATAATAATCAAAACCATTTCTATTAACATTATAAGTAGATTTGCTATACAACCCCAATCCTTTTCAAGCAACTTGTTTGTTGAAAAGTGTATGAAACAACCAATTCGTGATCTAGAACATATCTAATTAATTATTGGTTAATGAAATGTCACTTGATGAAATAATTATCATCTTTAAATATTTAAAAAAAATTATTAATAATTATCTCAAGAAATTAACCATTAATTTCTATAAAAATTAAATAACAATCACATGGTTCATGATGAAGTTAGCTTTTTCTAGCATTGACCCCCTACTTACTAAAATTAACGTATCTCAATCATTCTAAATCCAAATTAAGCAAAGTAAGTTTTCAATGTTTACTAATTTGATTTATAACATAACCCAAGGGATAATAACGCATTTCTAGGTGTTTCAAAACATTAAATAATACTTTAATTACGCCATGATTCGTCATCCCCGAAACAGTGGATATTTGTTCATTAAAATGACAATATCTTGAGTTATCGGATTCCAAATCACGCAAACTCAAATCCTACTGTTTCTTTAATTAATGGAGAACACTATACAAGTGATAGTTATGTGTTTATATATTTTAAATAGGGCCGAAAATAATAACAAAACAGGGTTGCGAAAATTAAAATGCGATAAAAATTTTCACGAGGCCTAACGAGCCCAAATCTTCTTAGATTAATGGATCGTATCCAAAACCTCGATACCACTTGAAGGATATGGGAAGATCCTTAAGCACATCATGGAAATGTGAGGATTGCATAGTATACAATCGGGACCGACTAGTCGCACTAGTTGCTCGATGCAGCGGAATTTAAAATGTTATAATGTGATGAAACCACATGATCCAAGAACATTTCTCGGATCATTTCATCTGAACCACAATAGGTATTAAGGTTGCCTCTTGAAACGTGGTTGCGATTGAGTCTCTAAACCAAGAGACCTCTTGTCTCAAGTCCAACTTGATGGAGGAGATGCTTGCGAGCGCGTTTATGAGATGTGTGCTCCTTGCAAGCCATGTTGATGATCCAGACGGTGAATCTCCTGATCTCATCACACGAGATCAGACATCTTCTTAATTAGCGAGGCACACTAAAGGAGATGGAGATCCATGAGCAAATATTCTGGCAACATAACGACGATGCTGCGACGATGGCGACTCTTTCTATGGCTCCATGGTGGACGGCCATAAGAGAGAAAGGGAGAGAGCATTTGGCATGTAGAGAGAGAGCATATGTTGTTGTCGTAAACGTGTCACTCGAAGAGAAAAGGGTGCCTCTTCTTATATAGGGTTTCGGGAGTCCATGGATCTCAATCCATGGACAACACAATCAATGAATGAGACTGATTTGTGTTTCTTTCAATGGCCATGATGTTGTTATAAAAAACACAATAACAATTGATTTAATTGAAATTAATATATTGATAAATCAATATAAATCAATTCAAAATTAATCACTTTGACTAGTCTTGGAGAAAATGAGAAGATTGACCATATCCCCTAAAAAGGGGGGACGGCTACTCCTTTGAGATGAAATGGGTCTATCTCCTCAAAATCTCATGAGATCTCATTATCTCATGAGATCTCATTATCTCAATGTATCTTCAATATTTACAACAACATTTGTTGTAAATTATTTCACAAAAACAATTCATAATTAGCCTGTGAACATTGTAATCATGCAATTGGGAAAATGTGAATCACATTCACATCTCAAAATAAAATGTAAATTGCATTTTCAATGAATCATCCAATGTGAATTCAATTCACATCAATAATTAATTAACAAATATAAATCACAATATGCTCTCTTTAATATATTATAAATCACATTTATAATATACCCGAATAATATGGATAAAGCAATCCATATTATTCTTTTCCA
This sequence comes from Ottelia alismoides, assembly GCA_037367405.1. Lineage (NCBI taxonomy): Eukaryota > Viridiplantae > Streptophyta > Magnoliopsida > Alismatales > Hydrocharitaceae > Ottelia > Ottelia alismoides. The sequence continues at coordinate 72,040 of JAZKJV010004644.1, read as the reverse complement.
TGATAATTAAATCACATTTAATCATCTTGTATCTCAATTCTCATGTGCCCAAATATTATGAATCACATTCACATTAGTCACATCTTTGATAATTAAATCACATTTAATTATCTTAGATAACTCTCCTTATAATATGAATCAAATTCATAATATTCATGATAATTAAATTGCATTTAATTATCCTTTTTTCTCAATGTTCGGATATATATCAACAATGAATTATCCATGAAGTCTTTCAAGGATAATGTGCTTTCTCCGCGGATACTTGGTGATAAGGACATGGTGATTGTATTGTTCCACATATAGTGACTTGGATATTGAGATAACATCTCAAATCCAGATCTTGCGGACCTCTCATAGATGCTTGATTAAATCAAGACAATAGATCAAATATTCTCATTGCATATGAATCACATTCATATCAATGTCCAACATTTGGACTAAGATCAGATTACTTCTCTATGAGAGGAGTAACTAAAATCCGGACATGTTTCATCACTCCCTTGGAATGGAAGCGTCATGGTTATACAATCATTTATGATCACATCACCCTCAGGAAATCCTAATAACTGTACATCCTGCATACTGGAAGACCCAGAATAAACCTAAAGTTTTATATCTCTTTTAGACTATCTCCTTCAGGGTTTTATCAATAAGTTTCTCATTTGACTGTTGGGAGTAGGTATCGATCATATAATTTCTAAAAGCATATATCATATGCAGGTGTTGATCATATACATTCCAAAAGTATATATCAAACCTACAAATTCAGTCAAGCTTCCAAAGCAAGACGACCGTGCACGAAATTTGATTCTTCCTAATATCTCATGAGTGAGCTCATGTCTTCCAGTTCAGTAACTGAACTTGTATGATCTTGTTGAGAGATCGTATTACCCATATTCCCTCGCATGCACATTAGCGCGCCAGTGTATAGACCTTGCTTAGGTTATCAACCTATTGGTCTATGAAATATACATACTCAGACATATAGTAACACATCTGTCTCTGATCAGATGATGCGTGCCTATATCGTGACATCATATGACATAGTACTTTGGATATCTCGATCTCGTTAAGTCAAATCTTTGACCTAACTAATCTGACACCTCCGAATCTCTCTTCCTATACAGAGGACCTGCATCAAGAGGTCGGTCAGATATCAGCCTTTAGAGAAAAGATTGCCATCTCCTTCTCAGGCTAGAAATCTTCTCTTAATAATCATTTGACAGTACTTGATGAGTCCTCAATATAACTCTTTAGATATTCATCAAGCACCAACCTGTATGATTCAATAAATTAATCAATAATTGTATGATCATCAAGATGGCCATGGTACATAACCCTAATTGTACTAACGAACTTATTATACAAATTAGTTATTTTTCATTTCAGATCAGGGAATGATATTCGCAATAATATTTATTGCATAATGGCTCATCGTGGGCTCGCATGTCCAACAAGTATATGACCAACACCTGGGTATGATATATGCTTTTGGAAAGTATATGATCGATATCAACTCCCTATAGTCAAATGAGAAACTTAATTAAATAATCATGACATAGACAATGTAAAACTGATCTAATACTTCGGGTTTATTCTGGATCTTCTAGTATGCAGGATGTACGGGCATTAGGAATACCTGAGGGTGATGTGATCATAAATGATTGTCTAACCATGACGATTCCATTCTGAGGGAGTGATGAAACAGGTCTGGAATTTAATGACTCTGCTCAGTACAGAAGTAATCTGATCTTGGTTCAAATGTTGGACATTGATCTGAATGTGATTCATATGCAATGAGAATATTTGATCTACTGTCTTGATTTAATCAAGCATCTATGAGAGGTCTACAAGATCCGAATTTGAGATGTGATCTCAATGTCCAAGTTGCTATATGTGGGATAATACAATCAACCTGTCCTTATCTCCAAGTATCCGTGGAGAAAGCACATTATCCTTGAAAGAGTTCGGGATAATTTCATTGTTGATATATGTATCCGAGCATTGAATATGGATAATTAATGTGATTTAATTATAATGAATAACATGAATTTGATTCATATTATAAGGAGAGTTATCTAAGGTAATTAAATGTGATTTAATTATCAAAGATGTGAATAATGTGAATATGATTCATATTATTTGGGCTCATGAGAATAAATATCGTGGATGATTACATGTGTTTTAATTACCATCAATATGAATAACATGGATAGCACTATCCATATTAATCATAAATATATTGTAAATTTGATTTAGAATATATAATAGAGAGCCTATTATAATTTATATTTATTGATTATTTATTGTTGTGAATTGGATTCACATTGTATAATTAATTAAAAATATAATTTACATTTTATTTTGGGATGTGAATGTGATTCATATTTTTCCAATGTCATAATTGTAATATTCACAAGATAATTATGAATTATTTTTGTGAAATAATTACAACAAGTGTTGTTGTAAATCTTGGAGATATCATGAGATATTAAGGAGATAGACCCATTCCCCCTTTTTACGAGATAAGGTCAATCTTCCCATTATCTCCAAGATCAATTAATTAATTTGATTTAAAATTAATTATATTGATTTATCGATAAATATTAAATTAAATTAAATTAATTATTGTTGTATTTTTACAACAACATCATGGTCATTGAAAGAAACATAAATCAATCTCATCCATTGGATTTGTATGCACATGGATTGGGATCTACGGACTCCAAAAATATTATATAAGAAGAGGCATCCCTTGCTCTTCAAGTCACAACAACAAGACATCAAATTTATTGCTCTCTCCCTCCCTCTCTCTCTACACGCTAAGTCTCTCTCCCTCTCTCTCATTGCGACCATCAACCATGGATCCCTAGAGAGTTGTTATCGTTGCAGCATCATCGTTATGCCGCCGTTTGTTTGCTTGTGAATCTTCGTCTTCTTCATTGCATCTTGCTCGTGAATAAGACGTCACATCTCATGTGACGAGATCAGGAGATTCGTCATTTGGATCATCAACATGGATTGCGAGGAGCACACATCTCATCAATGTGCTCACAAGCATCTCCTCCATTGGATCGGACTTGAGACAGGTGGTCTCTTCGTTTAGAGACTCGACCGCAACCATGCTTTAAGAGGTAACCTTAATACCTAATTATGATTTAGATTTAATAATTTGAGAAGTGTTCTTGGACCATGTGGTTTCATCGTTTGAAAATTTTTTAAATTCCACTGCCTAAAGCAACTAGTACGACCAGTCCCTCCCGATTGCATACGATGCGATCCTCACACTTCCGTGATGCGCTTAAGGATTCTTCCATATCCTTCAGTACTGTCTGTTGGTTTCTAAAAGATCTCATCATCGCAAGGTTCGGGATTCCCAAAATATTGATATCTGATGGGGGTAGCCACTTCATCAACAGAGAGGTAAAGAAGCTGACACAAGAAGTCTACATAGAACATCGTGTCACCACACCGTACTTTCCACAGTCTAATGGCCTGGTCGAATGTTCAAATAGGGAGATAAAGACAATATTGCAGAAACTCGTGTGCCCCGACATGAAGAATTGGTCACAGTTGTTGGACTCAGTACTTTGGGCTTATCGGATTGCGTACAGGTCACCGTTAGGAATGTCTCCCTACCCCTAGTATACGGCAAGCCATGCCATTTGCCCGTGGAACTTATTCACAAGTCATTATGGGCAATCAATATATGGAATTTGGATTCCAAGAAGGGAGGATAGAACAGAAATTTGGATATGAATCAGCTCCTTGAATTCCATGAGTATACATACAATAACATCCTGATGTACAAAGAAAAGGTCAAGAAGTGGCATGACAAGCACAACCTCAGTAAGACCATCGATCTAAGACAAAAAGTTTGGATGTTCGATGCAAAACTCAAACTATTCCCAGAGAAATCGAATAGCAAGTGCACATGGCCTTTCATAGTGAAACATGTGTGTGGCAATGGAAGTAAAGACATATCCGGTCTGTCAGCTGACGTACAACCATTCGTGATCAACGGATAACTTCTGAAGCCTTATCTCGAACATGACACTTTTTTGTCCGTGGTCTATTTAATTCAGGTGGTCCTAGATGGAGAACTCACTTCCACAGCATCTACTCAATCAGACAAGGCTAGCAAAAAAATTTTGAATCGTTAATCATTTTCTTCCGTGCTTCTTTTAATTCGTTATTGTTTTATTCTTCCAAAAAGACTGCATTTATCCCATACATCATTGTTATACTTAGGATATGCTTCATCCTAAGTATAGGGGGGATGAATGCATTCGGGTGCTCATTCTTTGATCCCTCGCCTGTGTCCTCAACTTTTGACATTCTTTATACACTTAGGGATATTTTATCCTAAGTATAGGGGAAGACAGGACGAGCCATTGAGTTTTTCATTTATTTGTTTCCCAGCCTCGATCCTCCATGCATTTGTATAAAGACTGCTATACATAGGATTAATTGATCCTAAGTATAGGGGGGATGTCCAACTTCCTATTCTTTAGTTGTAGTATGGACTTTTCTATACCTAGTATGGATTATGTCTTTCTTTCTCTTTGATCTATGAGGACATGGCTCAAGCTATGTATAGGTGGGTCAATATATAATTTCTATATATTTTTAGCCATAACGCGTATTTTCGTATTTTCAATAAATAAGGCTAAAACACTATATATACAAAAATTTATTAAATTATGTAATAAAAATGATGTTTATTATTCATCAAAATATTTTTGCATGTATTGACTAATAAATCAGGTGAAAATGATTTGCAAATGTTTGGAAAATGGTTGCAAAAATATTTCAAAAAATCTATAGCTACTACTTCAAAAACCTTTGTAAAATGATTTTCAAATGTGTGTAAATATTTGCAAAAATTATTTGTCAAAATTATTTTGGACTATAGTTTTCAAAATTGTTTGAAAAAATTAATAATTTTTCAAAAAAGTTTGAAAAATATATACATGACACTAAAATTCTTTACTAGCTGTATTAATATAAAAATGACCACTTATCCCTTGTAAATTCTTAAAAACCCCACTCTTGTAAATATAAGATGCATCCCCTTGTAAATAGTTGTACCAATTTTCTTAGTCAAACCTTTTGTTTACAAAAAACCACAAAAACATTTACAAAACCAAAACACTAAAACCACTTGCAAAATCTTAAAATAAAAAAATAAGCTCTGCATTTGCATTATCTTTCCAAAAATCCATAAAAAGATCAAAAATCTGAAAATTGCATCACAAAAATATTTTCCTGCATTGTACATAGCATGAGCATTTTTCAGAGTAATCTTGGTGATTGAACAAGTCCAACTAATGTCTAAAGATTGAAGCTTTATGTAGACCTTAATACACTTAATTTCAGAGGAACTCATTGAGGGCTGGAATTGGAGATACTTCAAGTCACCTTGACTTAATTCTTGCGATTCCATAAGACTATGTTCATAAGTCATTTCAATGTGCCTAAATAGAACCCTTCATATCATCCATACGACTCTTGAGACAGTGACTTGATTGAAAACCTTGCACCTAGCACTTAGCTCAAACTAGATGGACTGTTGAAAAATCATGGGGTCTAAGTCGGGACGATGCAAGGCCACTTCGTCAAGGGTGGCTCAGGAACCATTCTTAGGGATTTTCGACATCGGTACTGTAACCCACTTTTTATGATAATAGTGATATCTAAATATTGGAGATGGATTGAAACAATGATTCGGATGAGGGATGGTCTACCGACGCAACTTTTTCTAAGACCTCAAAATAATAGGTGGAACAAAAGATGCTATATTCACATTGGCACAAACAAGAATGCAGATTCTATGCAAAGTCAAAGAAAATATTCAAAGAATCCTTCAACCAAGAATTCCACAATTATGAGCTTCAGAAAAAGCCTGCTTCTTGGTGAAGATACGGTTACACTGACCAACTTCACGCGGGAATGATGACTACACTGGTCCATTCCCACTTCTCTTCTGGTTCTTCTAACCTCTTATTCCATTTGGTTGTAAATACCAGAAGTACCTGACCTTAGAAGGAAATATCTGACTCCACGAGGACGGGTTATCAGAAGAGTAGACACCTTGGTGGTTCAATGGTTTTGTCTGGAAAGAGCTGAACAATTTCATACACAGGGTTCTATCATTTCAAGGTAGCAAGATTATGCAACTGAGAGGATGGTTTTGACCTGGCTATGAATTGTACTGAATAATAGGAGTATGGAACCTAAAGGTTGTTGTGTCACAAATTTTAACCTCTAAGTGGTTCCGAACACACCATTAATCCAAGTTCTTCTCTGAGCACCAAACTTTGACATTATCAAGACAAGTTTAAAAGCTGAAAATTATTCCAAGCTATTTCTTTTTCTTTTCTGTATTTTCTTCTCCGCGCTTATAGTTATAAGTATTTGCTAGGGACTAGTAAAGGCAAGTATGGGGGGGTGATGAATCTCCATTTCATCACCATTATTCTTTTATTTTAGCCTTTAAATCCTAGTTGAATGCATGTATATATCACTAATTTATCAAAATAAACATTCATTAGTCTGTATAAAATACTATATAAAATATCGTATGCTTATAGTATTCATTGCCAAAATAAAAGAATAAAGGAAAGAAACGAAAAGGAGCGAATTGTCAAGGATACTGAAGTGACCCTAGCCCCCGAGATTCAATCATTATAATGACTTAGTCGACAAGGAATAAAGTGGGGGGAAATAGGACAACTTATTGTACAGAAAATATAGAATAAATCACTCTACAAAATAGACTAATAATTACTTTTTGGGACCTATTTTATTATTTATTATTTACACATTAAAGAACAAAACTTTGTACATGAAAGTTGTAGATAATATTGTATAGAAAAATACAAAATTTATTTTCTACAAAAATAACATGCAATTTTTGGTTATTTTTAGTACTATTTATATCTATCTTATCTATTATTATATATATACTTCTATATATCTTATATTATATATTTTAAAAGAAAAAGAAATTTAAAATTTTAAAAATATAAAAAGAAAAATATAAAAAGATATAAATATATAGGTAAAAACAAAAAAAATAATTAATTAATTGAAAAAAAATTAAAACCCGTATTATTTTGACTAATATTGTGCATACCTATATATACACAGATGCCTATATTATTTATTTATAAGTAATATGAAAGCGATACATCGTGTGTTCCTTGTGTTTGACACCCTACTATGCGTGTCACTATATGACCATTTCCATAGGGTTATAATAAATTTTGATCCACATTGTATTTTTTTTGCCTGACTTTTATTTGTGGGTTCATTATTGATCAACCAAGGTTTCTTGTGGGTCGCCATAGCGACACTATGTATTTGCCCTATGTGAGTTGTATACAGGCCTGTGATAGATCTCAGTTTATTAGTTATGCAATGCCTGGTGCTCCAATCAATCTGAGCTTTCAATATTAGGCTTGTACATGGTAAAACTTTTACAATGAGCAATGAAACTCAACGTTTCAATACAGCATTATTAAGAGTAATAGATGTAATTATAAAAAGTTCTCAGAACCAATGCTGCAATAAGGAGATTCTGAAGGATATGGGAATATCCTTAAGTGCATCACGAAAGCGCGAGGATCGCATCGTATGCGATCAGGAGCGACTATTCGTATTAGTAGCTCGAGGCAGCGTTTAAAAAGTTTCAAACAATGAAACCACATGACTAAAGAAAACTTCTCGGATCATTTCCTCTAAACCATGATTAGGTATTAAGTTTACCTCTTGAAGCATGGTTGCGATCGCGTCTCTAAATGAAGAGACCTCCTATCTCAAATCTTATTCGACGGAGGAGACGCTTGCGAGCGCGCTGATGAGATGCGTGCTCCTCGTAATCCATGTCGATGATCCAAGCAACAAATCTCCTAATCTTGTCACACTAGATCCGACATCTACTTCACAAGTGAGGTGCACTGAAGGAGGCAGAGATCCATGATTAAACAATCTGGAAGCATAACGACGATGTTGTTACGATGGCGACTCTCTAGGGCTCCATGGTGGACTACCACAATGAGAGGGACAAAGAGAGACTTGGCGTGTAGAGAATGAGAAAGAGAGAGCAATTTTTTATATGTCTCAAAGAGCAAGGGGTGCCTCTTCTTATATAGGGTTTTGGGAGTCCATGTATCTCAATCTATGGACACACAAAATCAATGGATTGGATTGATTTGTGTTTCTTCAATGGTCATGATGTTGTAGTAGAAACACAACAATAATTAATATAATATAATATATATCGATAAATCAATATAAATTATTTTCAAATCAAATTAATTAATCAATCTTGGAGATAATGAGAAGATTGACCATATCCCCTAAAGGGGGGGGGATAGCCACTCAATCCAAATGGATGTTATTGGTCGTCCACGTTTAAGGTAGAATGGGTCAATAATCTCATAAGATCTCATTATCTCATGATATCTCATTATCTCATGATATCTCCAAGATTCAACAACAATTGTTGTAAATTATTTCACAAAAAAATTTCATAATTATCTTGTAAATATTGCAATCATGCCATTGGAAAAATGTTAATCACATTCACATCCCAAAATAAAATGTAAATTATATTTTCAATTAATTATCCAATATAAATCCAATTCACAAGAATAATTAATCAACAAATATAAATTACAATAGGCTCTCTCTTATATATTATAAATCACATTTACAATATATTTATGATTAATACAGATAGTTCTATCCACATTATTCATATCCATGATAATTACATCACATTTAATCATCTTGGATCTGTATTCTCATATGCCCAAATAATATGAATCACATTCACATTATTTACTTCTTTGATAATGAAATCACATTTAATTATCTTAGATAGCTCTCCTTATAATCTGAATCAAATTCGTATTATTCATGATAATAAAGTCTCATTTAATTATCAATATCCCAATGCTCGAATGCATATATCAACTGCGAAATTATCCTTGAACTCTTTCAAGAACAATGCACTTTCTCTGTTGATACTTGGAGATAAGGACAGGGCGATTGTATTGTTCCACGTATAGTGACTTGGATATTGAGATCACATCTCAAATCCAGATCTTACAGACCTCTCCTAGATGCTTAATTAAATCAAGACTCCAAATATAATCTTCTCATTGCATCTAAAACACATTCAGATCAATGTCCAATATTTAGACCAAGATCAGATTACTTCTCTATTGAGAGGAGTCACTAAAATTCAGACCTGCTTCATCACTCCCTCGTAATGGAAGCATCATGGTTATATAATCGTTTATGATCACATCACCCTCGGGTATTCCTAATACATGTACATCCTACATACTGGAATACTCAGAATAAACCTGAAGTATAAGATCAATTATACATTGTCTACTTCAGGGTTTTATCATTAAGTTTCTCATTTGACTAATGGGGGTTAGTATCGATCATATACTTTCCAAAAGCATATATCATACCCATGTGTTGATCATATACTTTCCAAAAACATATATCAAACCTTACCAATTTATTAAAGCTTCTAAAGAGAGATGACCGTGCATGGAATTTAATTCTTCCTAATATCTCATCAGTGAGCTCATGTCTTTTGGTTCTGTAACGAACCTATATGATCCCTTTGAGAGATCGTATTACTCATATGCCCTAGTATGCTCACCAGCACGCCGGTGTATAGACCTTGGTTAAGTCATTAACCTATTGGTCTGACAAATGCACATACTCAGATATATAATAACACAACTATCTCTGATCAGAGGATGTGTGCATATATCGTGATAGTATACGATACAGGTCCTTGGTTATCTCGATCTCATTAAGTCATCTCTTTGACCTAACTAATCTTACACCTCCGAATCTCTATTCCTATGAAGAGGACCTTTATCAAGAGGTCAATCAAATATCAGCCTTTAAAGAAAGGTTTGTCATCTCCTTCTTAGGGTGGAGATCCTCTCTTAATAGTCATTTGATGGTACTTGATGAGTCTTAAATCTAACTCTTTAGATATTCATCCAAGAACCAGCCTCTATGATTCAATAATTGAATCAACAAATGTATGATCATTAAGATGGCCATGGTACATAACCCTACTTGCACTAAGGGATCTATTATGCAAATTACTTATTCTTCATTTCAGATTAGGGAATGATATTTGCAATAACTTTTATTACATAATGGCTCACTGTGGGCTCGCATGTCCAATAGGTTCCTTGCTTCTTGAAGAACAACGTTGTAGATTTTGAAGAAGTTTATGTTTATGTGCCTAAATTTATACTATCCATTGAATGCAACTATCCATTATTCATTGTTGTGAGTGTCAAACCATTTCATATCATCTCATTCTTTTAGATTGTCCATGTAAACATTCTACTTGGTCTGAAAATAGACTTTTCCTACCCTCAATACCATCCTATTTAATATTTCATTTTTCTAGGCAACATTGAAATGGCTCGTAACATGACATAGGCAAAAGCATCAAAATACTTACAGTGGTTGAAATTGTATCTCGGGTTTATGAATGGTCGCACGAATACCATGAGTGCAATCAAATAACATAATGTGGGTGCAGGACGGTCACTAAATACATGCAAGCAAATCCTCTCCAAAAACCAAGCCCAATTTTTCCATCATCTTAGGAAATAGACAGTCAGGGGTTTTATGTGGCTAACAACATCACTTGAGCATACAATAAGAACATTTTGTTTGTATCTTCCATACATGTGTGCGTCATTGACACTGATGATGGCATGCGATATCTAAAGGTCAAAATACATGGATCAAAGGCTTAAAAGGCCCTCTCAAAAATCTCTCCGTTATCAATTTGCGGTTATCTTGATATATGTAACTAAACCTGATACAAAGACCTCAAAAGCCTTGAATAGATATGGGAGTTCATTATACAATTTTGTCCAGTCACCATACACTAACTCTCTGCCCATGCTTCTAGCTTCCCAAGCCTTTCTTTGACTAACTTAGTATCCACAATCACCATGAATTAAAGTTTGGAAAATAGATACCTCCATAAAGAGAGAAATCTTTATTTGATAAAGAAATCTAAGCAACACAAAGTTATAATCGAGATGGAGATGATCTTGATTAACTAATCGCTATCAAAATAATGAGCTAGTCGTCAATTGGTCAGCGATGACCATACAATCTTTACATGCAACTTTTGTAACATTCGCTACATCCTATACCTTTTTGTCTGATTCAACCACTATAAAATTGTAATGCCATTTTATGTAAACAACTTCACGGAGTACATTATATCTGCTTTAGACGTGAAGATCATGTCATTCTTCAACTCATCGGATAAATTATGACCATCATCAAAATTCATGCAATCATCTCCATTCCTAATGTATCCATCACCTCCTCGCATGTTCAAATATGTTATGTTAGACACAATGGGTGTCTCTGTACGGTTCTCTCCCTCTTAATACTCAATTTTCATTTCGTCGATTGGGTTCTAAGGCAACAACTCCATCAACCTATCAACGGCTCCACGCGAATGTGAAAGTTTCGGCACTGAAACCATTGTAGTAAATAACAGTGGACGGTATGTATCACCCACTAAATTCCATGAAATCTCGGATAGCATTGTCATACTCAACATTTTCCAAGTAACATGTTACTGATTCTTTCATCATTCTATGAAACACTTTTAGTTCAAACTACATTCGATTTATCGATTCGAGAAACTGTCTTGATCTTCTTAGTCAACCCAGTAAATGTCAATTCAAAACTAAGCATGATGGGTTTCGTACAACCTCCCACTTAAGTATCATCCTTGTTCGAATTTGAAATACTCTCACTCCCATGATAAAAGCACAAAACTAGTCGAATTATTCTCAACATAATGTGCATTCCATAATAAATAAAATGTAATCAATAATACATCATTAAAAATGACATATTAACCAAACTCAAAATATATATAAAACATGACCGCATTGTTGAATATTCTTGAACCCAAACCCTAACCACATTCCATAACATAATAATACAAAATCCTAACTATGTGTTAAAATCCAAGCCAAAATCACAACCAGTAAAACCCTAAAAACCCAAACCCCAAAATCACATCATATGTCCTCTAAGCTATAAATTAGGGAATCATCTTGTGAATGTAGTGTTAGCTGATGGTGGTGGCAGCACAGAGGTGAGGGAGTGTTGTCGGAGGCGGCGAAGGAGCGGTAGGCTCGCAGCCAATATATGAGAGGCAGCACCAGAGTAGAGGTTGGGTTCACAAAGTGCAAGCGGGTTTTAAGGGGGCATGATTGCAGTTTAATATTAGACTAAATCCACCTCTTCTGGAGGAGGCCTAGGTTAAGTGAAAGCCACCTCTAGAGGAGACGAGCTTGCCTTTGGTATTTAACAAAAAAAGCTTGCATGTTGCATGGACATAATACTAATTTTCTTGTGTAGTACAAATGAATTTTCCTTGATGAAAATGATGGGAAAAACGAGAATTTTACACATATATACCCTCTATAATTTCTTAGTAACATGTTGAAACCTCTATTACATGTAAAACCATATATAGTGAGTTTTATTGACATGTCGGCCCCTCCATCCTTTTCACCATTTACAGTTAACTGTGGTTTGGTTACCACTGGCCCTGCCTCAGTTAAACTAAGAATCTTGAGGTAGATCAACACTATTGGAGGATGGTTGGTATTGCTAACAGCAGTATTAGCTTCAACTTCTTGCTGGAGAAGAATTGCTTCAATCTCTACATGTTACCCATCATTGGCTCGATAAATCCCTTCTGCTACAATGACGATAGGTTCATATTTTCCATGGATGTCGGCGAGGCCACCTTCGAGGTGATGCATGTCAATGAAGGCACAACCTTCAAGTTATCCTTACGAATGAATATGGGACTCATGATCGTAGCAAGGACCAAGTACAACACATCCATCTCATTCCTCGACCTTTAGATTGATGGAAACCTTGCAATGTATTACTACAATGTTTTTGAGTTTTGATCGATAGCTAACCGACTTAAAGAACATATGCTTACTTCTCTAATGGAGATGATGGAGATTAACAAATTTTCAGCATGTTGATGAATCTATGATTCAATGACTTGATACTCATATTTTGAGCTAATTTTGTGAGCAATTACGCACAAAAACCACATAAAATTATAAGACTTCACAAATTACTTTTTGAATAAAAATAGGCTAAATATACTAGATGTTGTAATGGAGTTCTACACCAAACTAGAACATAAGAGACTCCTCTACCTACCTACTTAGGATCTCTGTCAATGGACAACCCTTTCTTGTTGACATTTCTGTCACATCCTTTATCTTATGTTGCCCAGACTCGGGACTTACCATCTCAGAAGTTGTGGAGAATCCTAGATCAAGATGACGGTAGGGAAGCCCTTATTCCTGTACACCATATAACCTCCCTCAAGCAATTGACTACCTCATATTTTGGTCCCCTTCCTCATATTCTAAACCAAGTATTTTTTGGTGTTTCAGAAATAAGACCACTAACCTCATCAATGTGACCATCAAACTCCAAGACCCAATCTTTGCCTTTGTTGGTATTTAGTCATTTAACAAGTAGCACTACATATATTATCTCCTCTCTTAGATCCATGTGAACCGCCTCTCATTAGGATTTGTTATCACACACATCCTCGCACACTTTTATGTGACGACGCCTTGTAATCCTACCCACATCACTCGAGTATGACCTTTTTGTGCAAAAGGCATGAGGTTTATGGCTAATTCCCGAAGAACCACAACCTCCTCAGTCTCCTACCTCATGAACTAGCCATGTCCTTCATACACCAGCCCCTCATTTTCGTAGATATGTGATGATGCCCATTCGACCCTCTCCTTCTACCTTCGACATCACTTGAGGTTACGATGACTATCGTCTTACCAATATAGAAGAGTTGTCACATTGGGACATCATTAGCATCCACTACTTGGAACTTCGTCAGATCCAAGAGACGGTTGATGCAGCGATGAGTTATCACAGGGTGATGGCTACTTACGCGAACGGCTACGCATTGTTTGTGAATGACCAATATACAATAATTTACTAACTTGCTGATGAGATTCATCATATGCACATCTCAATGAATCTTCCTCCTATAACCCGATCAATACGTGCACATCGTGCCCATGCCAGTTGTACTGAGCCCCTGAGAGCCCCTCCTCCTACTTATAATCAATTATCACCCTGTACTTTTTCCCCCAATGCTTCCTTATCCCATGGAAAGACTACTCAGATGCCTAAGCAAGAACAAGATGAAGAAGAAGAAGAAGAATCGTCCGAATCTAAAGAAATCAGAATACCTGAGTACACGTAATGTTCAGGTACTCTCTACGAGATAGAGTACAACAAAAAATTTCATTCCTCACCTTGTGATGCCTCTAAAGATTTATATTACTCTCATTCTGAGTAGTTAAAGTTATCTTTAATTTCTCATTTGTAATTCTTTATTTCCTCTTGTTTTTTCATTCAATTAATGTAAGGGGGGCATCATTTGTGCCACTGCAAACATTTTGTACTAGTTACATATTTGTCATTAATGAAGTATATGAAGGAAGTAAATAAAACTTTATGAACTTCATATCTTGAAAATGAAGTATATAAAGATAATATTTTGCTTAAAAGATTGTATGTTCATCACATGAACTAGAAAATATAACACAATGATTTTTACTTTGTGAAACCATTAATTTTAGAGAAATAACTTTTCTAAATGATTTAACATATTATAATTAATTTCAATATGTGATCAGGGGTACCTCTTGAAATTTGAGTCTCTAAAGCAAGAAACCTCTCGAATCAAGTTCGGTCCATGCTCATCTCTCTCGTGGGCACAATGATGAGTCTCGTTGCTTCCCATGAATCTTGATGTCGCATTCACAATCATGTCCATGCAAGGATGATGAAGCTTCTTATTTTGTTGCATAAAATCAAACCTTCTTCAAGCATGGGGAATCCAGAGTTGGAGACAATCTTTTTCTCCACAAGTTCTCGCCAAAGAAGATGAATAAGACTTCAATTTAGACGTCAAGGGCATGAAGAGAAGACATGTATGAGAAGCAGTTTCTTAATACTCTTCTATTCTTGTGAATATCAATGTAATAAAATAATTATCAAAGAGACCAAGCATGCTCTTAAAAGAGAGGCATTGCCCTCTCTTTGTAGGAGGGGGTGTCTATGAAGAGTTTCCTCTTCATGTAGGCATGCACCATGAAGCCTCTTAGATAAAGAATTAATGGTTATTATTTAGTCCTTTATCACCAAGAAATAGAACTAAAATTATATCCTTTTAATCAACAATTAAAAATAATTAACAAATTAGGCAACCATTCAATTTAGAGTACAATCCATGGACTCTACAATGGGGTGCCATGTGTCAAAACACACGACCCTCCCTCTTTCCATATATGGATTGAGGTTGTTGCTTATTTATTAATTTGATAATTCAATTATCAAAATTGTTAATTTTATGAGAATAATACTCATGGCTTGTAGTGTGAATTGCATCAACACACGTGCCTTGAAATAATTACATGAATTATATTCACATAAATATTAATTATTATGAATCATCATTCATATTAATTAATGAATCACATTTGTGAATTATTTTAACAAAAATACTCCTATGAGTAATAAATATGACAATAACAAATATTGTCTCAATATTGACATTTCATGAGATACAAATGCAGATACTTGGAGATAATGTCGGGGAGATCATACTATCCATGTATAGTAACTTGAAATTTGATAACTATCCAATTTCAGGATTTATACCTTTTTTAGTGAAATTGATACAATCCTATCTTTGAGCTTGAGTTGTACAATTGACACTCAAAATTAGCTCAGCTACACACACTACACTCTATGTGAGCCGGAGAAAGTATCTATGAGCTGAACACATCTTCCTTGAGCATTTCTAATCAAAGTTCAAACCATTTGAAATTTACAAACGAGCTCAAGGAGTGTGGTTATTTCTATTTCCATCGCCAGTTTACTTTCCAACATTTGGACATTGAAATTGGAATTGAACGTTGGATTCATATGAAGTGAGACTTAATCCAATTGTTTCTCAAATCACTAAGCTAAAAAATGGAGCCACTAAAATCCATCAGATCTCATAATTCCCTTAGAATGGAAGTGTCATGTTAGATGATCCATTAAAATAGATTTAACCCTAACTATTCCCAATATTCATCCACTCTTCATACTAGAAGACTTTAATATATCTGAAGTTCAAACCCTAGTTTGATTGTCTTCTTCAAAACAAATCAATAGTTTTCTCATTCGATAATTAGGCGACAATATTAATGATGTACTTTCCAAAAGTATATATTAATATATAAAATTTGTGTTTTTTTAATAGATAAGATGAGCATGCATGGAATTCATTTTGGCCAAAAATATCTCCTGAGTGAGCAATGTCTCTTGGTTCAACAACTATGAACATGAATGATTCCTTTGAGAGATCATACTTCATATATGTCTTAATACACACACCACCTTGTCAGGGTATGGACCTTAGTTAGGTCACTAACCTATTGGTCTGTCAAATATGCATACTTAGGCATATGGATGTTCATTTTTCTTCAATCACAGGAAGTGTGCCTGACCATGACAGTTATGATTCATGTCTTAGTTTATCTCAACCTCATCAAGATAATTATTTGACCTCACTATTCCGACACCTCCAAATCACAATTCATATACAGATGTTTTGCATCAATAAGTCAATCAGAAATCAGACTTCATAGAAAGATTGCCATGATATTACATGTCAAGTCAATCGTATCCTCCCAACTATATGTTATTCAATATGCCAATGGTGTATAACCATAATTATATAAAGGGACCTTAATATTAAGTGCATACACAATCATTCATTTCAGATGGACATGATAAAACAATAACTTTTATTACATTAATGGATCCCCAAGGGCTTACAAGTCCAACAGTCTCCGACTAGCCCTTAAAGCCATTCACGTGCAACTCTTAACCCCATATTAATAACATGATGGTAGAAGACCTTTTGAGTCAATGTCTTTGTTAACATATTAGAAATGTTGCTGCAGAGGCGTGAAGGACATGGTGGGATCCTTAAGCGCATCACAGAAGTGTGAGGATCGCATCGTATGCGATCGGGAGCGACTAGTCGCACTAGTCGCTCGATGCAACGGAATTTAATTTTTTTTCATACAATGATACCACGTGATCTAAGAAACTTCTAAGATCATTTCATCTAAATCACAGATAAGTATTAGGATTACCTCTTGAAGCGTGGTTGTGATCGAGTCTCTAAAGGAAGAGACCTCCTATCTCAAATCTGATCCGACGGAGGAGACACTTGCGAGAGCATTGATGAAACGCATGCTCCTCACAATCCATGTTGATGATCCAAGCGATGAATCTTCTGATATCTACACACAAGATCCGACATCTTCTTCACGAGCGAGGCATACCGAAGGAGACGGAGTTCCATGAGCGAATGATCCGGCAGCATAACGGCAACACTGCGATGATGGAGACTCTCTCTAGGGCTCCATGGTGGACGGCCACAACGAGAGAGAGAGAGGGTGTATAGATAATGAGAGTGAGAGAGAGAGAGAGAGATAATGTTATTCACAACTTGTGTGTTGTAACCAAGAAGAGCAAGGGGTGCCTCTCCTTTTATAATATTTTGGGATCCATGGATCTCAATACATGGACAACACAAATCCAATGGTTCGCATTGATTTGTGTTTCATTTAATGGTCATGATTTTGTTGTGAATTACAACAAAAAATAATTTAATTTAGATTAAATATATATTGAAAAATCAATACAACTTAATCCCAAAAAATCAATCAAGCATGGAGATTATGGAATGAAGGTTGCCTTTTTCCATAATATGGGAGTTGGTGGCAATCTCATGTAATCTCATGAGATTATAATATTCCATGGAAATCTCCAAGATTTACAACAACGCTTATTGTAAATTATTCAACAAAAATAATTCATAATTATTTTGTGAACATTACAATCATGCCATTGGAAAATTGTGAATCGCATTCACAACCCAAAATGAAAAATACATTACATTTTCAATTAATAATCCAATGTGAATCCAATTCATATCAACATTTAGTTAACAAATGTAAATTACAAATAGCTCTCTCTTATATAATATAAATCACATTTATAATATAAATGATTAATATGGATAGTGATATCCACATTATTCATATTCATGATAATTAGATCATATTTAATCATCTTGGATCTCTATTCTCATGAGCCCAACTAATATGAATCACATTCATATTATTTACATTTTTGATAATTAAATGACATTTAATTATCTAAGATAACTCTCCTTATAATATGAATCAAATTCATATTATTCATGATAATTAAATCACATTTAATTATCCATTTTCTCAACACTCTGATACATATATCAATAATAAAATTATCCTGAACTCTTTCAAGGATAATACGCTTTCTCTGCGGACACATGGAGATAAGGACAGGGCGATTGTATTGTTCCACGTATAGTGACTTGGATATTGAGATCACATCTCAAATCTAGATCTTGCGGACCTCCCATAAATGCTTGATTAAATCAAGACTACAAATCTAACCTTCTCATTGCATCTGAGTCACATTCAGATCAATGTCCAACATTTGGACCAAGATCAGATCACTTCTCTATTGAGAGGAGTCACTAAAATCCAGAACCGTTTCATCACTCCCTAGGAATGGATATACAATCGTTTATGATCACATCACCCTTAGGTATTAGAATAAACCCGAAGTATTAGATCAATTTTACACTGTCTACTTCAGGGATTTATCATTAAGTTTCTCATTTGACTATTAGAAGTTGGTATCGATCATATACTTTACGAAAGCATATATCATACCAGGTGTTGATCATATACTTTCCAAAAGCATATATCAAACCTACAAATTCAATCAAGCTTCTAAAGAGAAACAACCGTGCACGGAATTTGATTCTTCCCAATATCTCATGAGTGAGCTCATGTCTTCCAGTTCAGTAACTGAACCTATATGATCCCTTTGAGATATCATATTACTTATATGCCCTTGCATGCACACTAACACGCCGGTGTATAGACCTTGGTTAGGTCATCAACCTATTGGTCTGCCAAATGTACATACTCAGACATATAGTAACACATATACCTCCGGTCAGAGGATGTGTGCCTATATCGTGACAGCATATATCATAGGACTTTGGTTATCTCGATCTCGTTAAGTCAACTCTTTTACCTAACTAATCCGACACCTCCGAATCTCGATTCCTATGCAGAGGACATGCATCAAGAGGTCGGTCAGATATCAGTCTTTAGAGAAAGGATTGCCATCTCCTCCTCTAGCTGGAGATCATCTCTTAATAATCATTTGATGGTTCTTGATGAGTCCTCAATCTAACTCTTTAAATATTCATCCAAGCACCAGCATCTATGATTAAATAATTGAATCAACAACTGTATGATCATTAAGACGACCATGGTACATAACCCTAATTGTACTAAGGGACCTATTATGTAAATTAGTTATTCTTCATTTCAGATCAGGGAATGATATTTGCAATAACAATTATTGCATAATGGCTCATCGTGGGCTCGCATGTCCAACAGTCTCCCACTAGTCCATAGAGCCATTAATGGGCTAATCTTTAAACCCACACTCATGTGACAATCATAGGCTATTTAGAAAAATGGCTAGGTAAGTTGATCAGTCACTCTATTCCTGAGAGACTACACCAAGTCCTTTTACGACACTTGCATATCTCCTAGTAATAGTGTTCGCATCCAAGCGAATGTTGCATCTTATGCAACCGATACTCAATCTTGTTAGTTATAGTGTCCTTGACACTACAACACAATAATTATTATTATAACAAGTATTTCCATTATCCTTATAAGAATGCCCTTATTCCTGGAGATCTCTATCTCCTAAGGTATCCACAGTTATGACCTTTTACATCTCCATCTATAAAGTCTTAATTTCTTGAAGATAAGACTTAGAGATCACTATCTCAAAAGTCTTGTCGTCTTTGAAGATATTTTTATTACTGCAACAAAGTGTTTTATCTCCATAGTTGGATTAGCAACAGATTACTACTCTCATTGCATGGAAGACATCTGGCCTTTGTACACATCTAGCATACACTCAGCTTCTCGTAACTGATGCACAAGGGCAAGCAGTTTTAACATTCACATCCTCAACCCTTTAAGGTGATATCCCTTTAGATACGTCACTACCATATCTTGAGGGAAAGAAACCTTTCTTGGAATTTTCCAAAAAATGGAATATGTCCTTGGTATACTACTAATGTGACGCTCTCAATACCCTCTTCTCTTTACTTATGAATAACTTTTGAACTAAGATCTAAGAGGTATCCTTGAGATCATATCTCAAAGTATGGAATAGTCGGTCTATAAAACACTTATTATTATCCTTATATCATTCCAAATGATTTGAATATCATATACTTTTAGCACATTGTACACAATGGCACTCCTACTAAGCTTCACACGGTTCATCAAGATTCTATCTGAAATCATAACATTTATAATTTCATAAAATCCATTGTTCCAACTACAAGAAGCTTATTTGAGTCCATATATGGAGTTCTTCAGCATGCACACCTTGCTTTCCTCAACCATGAAGCCCTGAGGCAAGTTCATGTGAAAATCCTTAGAGAGGTATTCATAGAGGAATGCAATCTTGACACACATCTTGAAGATGTCATAGTCAAGTTGTGTGGCTAAAGTTAGCAATATTCTGATGGGTTTAAGCAAGGTCACTGAAGAGCAAGTCTAATTGCAAGAAATGTCTTCTCTTTGGTTTGTAACTCATGGTTACGAGATGTGCTTTGAAGGTCACTTCCTTCTCATCAGGATCCCTCTTTCCATTGAAGATCCATTTACACCTTAATGGGTCTTACCCATATATGTGGATCCTCGATATTCCATATACAACACTTGTGTATGATGTCCACCTTAGACTTTGTTGCTAACATCCATCTTTCCATGTCACGATCTTCATAAGCTTGATCTTATGAAGTAAGATGATTGTCAGACTAAACTGACACATGGAATCCATCCTCAAACATATTTGAAGAGGTATTAGTGTTTCATCTTTAATTGTTCTTTTAGTTTCCGATTT
This sequence comes from Ottelia alismoides, assembly GCA_037367405.1. Lineage (NCBI taxonomy): Eukaryota > Viridiplantae > Streptophyta > Magnoliopsida > Alismatales > Hydrocharitaceae > Ottelia > Ottelia alismoides. Next base: position 50,809 of record JAZKJV010004644.1, on the reverse strand, counting down.
CAGGAGCCTCGTTATCTTCTCAAGATTAAATGAGTTCCTTCACTTCATTTTCATCTTGATTCTCAAGAGATCATCATCTAAGAATCATATCCTTAGAGATGAAATCTTTTAAGAATCTCAAGGTCATAAAATAGGTATCTAATACCATCCTTTATTTTTCTAATGAAGTAGCACTCTCTGGAGCTAGATTCCATCTTACTTGCATGAAACCTTATTGAGGATATATATTGTAGTCTCTACTACATATATACCTTGGAAAGTAAGAGGTAATTATGTTAAGATTCATCATTGGTCGAATCACGTCACACATGATACAAGTGTATCTCCCTACAACTCTATTGAGATTAGGTGTATTAGGACAATTGAGATAGGAATGATATTCCTTTCTATAAAAGGTATTCCATGAATTCATCTAATAGGAACTGATTACCTAGGTTAGATCAAATTCATGTCATCTTCCTTCAAACTTTGGTTCTAAACCAAATTGTGAAGTCTTTGAACGTTTCAAAGCTTTCTAAGGTGAAGGGAAGAAATCTCATATCACAAATAATCATCGAATGATATCACATATCATCAATGTTTATTATGATATAGATGATCCACATACATCAATATGTATGAGATCATGAATACCTTGACATCTAACACCATTCCCAAAGAAGGGTACATTGGACATTTTCTACTTTTGAATACAATATTCACTACTATGTAAGATTTGAAATTTTATACACTCTAAAGTTTCATTTCTTACTTATCTATTGATCTCACCAATAGACTTATGTCCAAGACTCTATGCCAGATCATTATCAAATGATCTTCATCCTCCTATTGATCTTATAAGGTTTAATTTTCAGTATTAGAAATGTTAATGAATTATTCATTAATTTTCTAATTTAATAGATTCCTCTAGATGGTAGATTACTATCTGAATTATATCCATCATAACTCTTTATGATAGGTCGAATTCATGTTTATTTCAACATTTAGAAAATAAAAATGAGTGTATTCTAATATCCAGGTCCTAGAGACATTCTCTAAGACTAAGGCCTTTTCCACTGAAAATATGAAGTCTATCAATCCAATAGAGATTGTTGCAACAATTGCATCAATTCCCATGTAGATGATTATTAAACCTTAAGATCAATTTTTTCTAATCTTCTCATACATATGCAACCAATTGAAAGTGTTATTAGAAGAATGAGATACAATTATTAGACTTTGATATTATCATATAAGAAAGTCAATTACAATGATTAAATGTAGACATAGATTATCCCGATGCATTATCTTGGTCCTTCTCTAAGGATCCTAGATAGACTTGATAGTTATACTATCAATACATCGGCTTGTTGCAGATTGGCATTCATCCAACTCCTTGGATGTCAAGTCACATAAGTACAATCAACTCTTTGACTTTCCTTCTTATTTTGGGTCCGACCCATGCTTCCATTGCACTCCTTTCGTCTATAAACAGCCATTGTTTAAGACAAAATATCTCTTATGCTGAATTCAAAAGATTTCAATAAGAGTATTTCAACATTTATACAAGATTCATTCATTTCATACAATATAGATATTATGAAGCTTCATGAATGAGTTAAGTATTTACAGTAGAATGATGACACTCATCATAACTACATATATCTTAACTCTTAAAGACTTAGGTTCAGGTAGGTATTCAAAAATTTTGAATACATCATCTCTTATAGAGCCACCACTCTGCATGATGCAGTGAACCATGTCATTCATGATTAAATGTCAAGAGCACATATGTATGCCAAAACATCTTCTTAGATTTTATAAGGATTAATTAACAAATACGATCATCATCGACATGTCACTTCCAAAGTACATTCAATGAGAGATCAAGACTATATCAACATACAAACCCTAGGGTTGCGGTCCTATTGTCTATTTAGTTGTCATTCCTCATTATTATGAGGAAACTTGCATATTGCAACCACATACATTATGTGTCCAACTGCAAGTACAATATCTTTATCATGGATCCAATCAAGTTATATTATACTCGTTAATATTGAGTATAGTATTGAGTGGGTTTAATGAAGGATTATCTGAAATAAGAAATTTGCATAAATATATATAAATAAATATATACACACATACACATTTTACTTTGATTTAGGAATTTTTATATCAAAGTTGTCTTGCCTTGTCAACACTAAAAGTCCATTCCCTTAATCACTTTCAATGTTAGAGATATACTTACCATTATATCTCAAGCAAGATATAGGATTTCATTTCTTATTGATGAATCTACATTTAATCATCTTTATTTTTTTTATTTTAGCTTAAAATCTCTTATAAATAACCTGTATATAACAATAACTCCATATTTTTACTAACCTGCATTTGTCTATAAATATTGTACACTTATTACCATTTTAACCTAAAATAAATAAAGAAAGAAAGAAAGGAAAAATAAAAGAAAAGAAAGAAAAAAAGAAGACTGTATATATGTAATAGATACAGGCTGACCTGAACCCCGAGAGAAGGTCAAGACTTGACCTGATCGATCAGGAATAATGTAGGGGGAGATAGGGTCCTTAATCAAAAAAATTCCAAAAAAAGTGTGATGTTTATATTTGTATACTACACTATTTTATTTGTATATCAATTGACCTAAAACTAAATAATGTTCAAAACAAAAGTTATAAATAAAAATGTGTCCTAAATAATAAAAATAATTGCACAATCAAATCATGTACATAATAAAAGCAACCATATTTGGAAAAAGCTACTAAGTGATAATTGAAAGACCAATTACAGCTCCATATGAACTCAAATTGAACAAAACTCACTTCCATTGTATTCTAAATTAAATTATCTTTAAAATGGTTGTGATTTCATAATTTTTGTAGTTACGGTTGAAAAGTTGATTTTCTTGGGTGGTTTGTGCAATTTTACCATTTATTTGTACATAATGTATTTGTAAATATTTGTAAATATTTTTACTAATTATTTAAAACAAAAATAAAAAAAAAAATTTTAAGACAAAAAAACTAATTTCCTTATTTAACTATGTATATAATGTACCATATATATAGTATATGTATATAGTTCTTGTTCCTAAATAACCACCACAAAAAAGAAAAAAATTAACATTTTTAATTTAATTTAATTAAGTGACGAAAATACAAAAAAATAATTTTTGTAAATATTTTTAACACTAATCTCTCCCTTTATATTTATCTCATTTCAATTTTTCTCTCTTATCTCTTATCTTCATTCAAAATTTCAAACAAAATTCAAACTCCATTTTCTTTATCTATTAATATGGCTCCCTCTCCCCCATTTCAACTTGATCAATCTTTAGTGAGAGGAGCCTTTTCTCCGAGAGCTATCTTGTCATAGAGAGATGTCTAGCCATACGGTGACAGCGAGTCAGCCTTCGTCGAGGCGATCATGGTCTTTTCCGCTCCTAAGGTGAGATCCATCATTTTCTTCTTGTTCTTGATCTAGGATTAATCGTAGTTTTCCTCATATTTTTATTTCGTTGTCATTTTTTAATCTAGATCTTATAATCCATCACGAATTTTATTCACCTTTGATTCTAAATTTTCATCTGACTTTCTCAATCTCTACATATTCTTTTCTACCTCGCACGATCTTTCACCTCTGACCACGTACGGTGGTCAGAGATCCGATTCCATCTGCCATTTTCCGTGGAACCTCACTCGTTCATGTCTTTCGTTTTGATTTTGGGATCGAGCCATCATGCTCACATCCTAATTTGTTTATAAATAAAAAAACAAAAAAATATATTTTTCTCTTTCTTCCTAACATTTGTTTTGCAAGAGAAAAAATATATAAAAAATAAAAAAGGATTTTTAGCTTCTAATGTTTGTATATATTCAAAAAAATCAAAAAAATCGAATAAAATTTGTTTAACAATAAAATATAATATAATAAAAATGTCACGTGCCCGACGCAGGTCGCCGCCTTCCTCTATGAATGCCAGCATTGTCCCTCCGTCGACCGCAGCCAACCGCCTCGCAGCCTTGAGAGCGGTCGCGCTCCCGACCTCTTGGAACCGCTTCGCTCCAGCAATCCTCGCTCTGCCAATCTCGCCGTCCTTCCCGCCAAAGCTCCTTCGCTGCCCACACACGGTCGACGTGCCACCTGTGCGACCAGCGACCACCAACTGCGAGGCCTGCAGTCTGTCCTCCCTACGCCAAAGCACCATTGCCAGCACCATAAGGAGTCCACATCGCCATCGCCGATTGTCCAGCCAAGCCCCATCGCCAACCCTAGCGACTGACAGCAGCCCACCGCAAACGCTGTCGTCGCGTGCTTGGGCAGAGGAAGAGAAAGGGGGCAGCACCCCCTTTTGATTTTAAAGGAACGAAGGGAAGAATAAACCTTAAGGGGGAAAATTATTTTTTAGGAAAATTACAACCCCTCCCCCCAGAAGTTTTCAAATTTGCAGAAACGCCAATGTCAGTTCAAGCATTGGGCAATTTGCATGGAGACCTTCTAATTTTACAATAATTGCAAATAACGCCCCTGCCAACTCCTCAAGCACGAGCTATGCACATTATTACTGGGTATTTTGCACTTTCCGCCTCACTTTATCACTACTATTTATTTAATGCAAATACATCAACTACTTGTGTTGCAGTCCCAGTCTCTTTAGACTATTTATTGGCTCATCTTTTCATTGAAATAAATGTGGTATTTGCTCTGAAAATTCTACAAAAATTTGTGTATACTTTTGCCATATATATTGTTATAATGTAAATTTTTCGTTGCATTTTATCACCATTTGATTTTATTAAAAAAATCAAAACTAGTTTCAATTTCTCTACCGAAATTCAAAAATTCATAAAAATTTGAATATTTCTCTAAAAATTCCAAAAAAATAGATAAGTTTTATTTTATTATCTTTTAGTTTCTATCAAATATTCGCATATTAATTACTTATAAAACTCAAAAAATTGCAAAATACTAAAAAACTTAGAAAAATCATAAAAAAATCCATAAAAATCCAACAATCGTGATTGCAATTTTTGCTTGTAGATATTTATTTATATTTTAGCATAAAAATAGCAGCTAGGAGATTTGGGCATTTAAGTATTTTAAAGTTGCAAATTACTCCTGGTTGTGCATTGTTTATCATTTTTGCAACTTTTTATTTTTATAAAAATACAAAAACATCTGAAAATTTAACAAAAAATTCCCCAAAAATATTTCAAAGCTTTTAAAACCCAAAAATATTTTCTGTGGTTTTTTTGAGCATTTTTGATATAATTTAGAAATGAAAAAAAGTGTGGTGTGTGTATTTCGTCCCTTGTGCATATTGTTCCTTATTTTTTAAAATAAAAATTGCAAAAAAATCGAAATCATTAAAAATTTGAAAATCAGAAAATAAAAAATAGAAAAAAATTAAAAAGACTGAAAAATTGACAAAAAATAAGATAGTTTTCATTTGAGATTTCCTTTTTCTTTTAATTGATTTTCGATTAATTGAATAACCCTCGGGAATTTTATCCTCCATGAGTTCGATCATGTTGCTAAACTGGTAAATAAGTACCAAAAATTTCTCTCGCTTCATTATTCTTATAATTATTTATGTACCTTGGGAAAAGAAAAAAAATTGTTTGTTGACGGTTGATTAGGTTACAACGACATCGTTTATAATTAATATAATTAAAACCTCTCAAAAAGCGTAGCAACAAAATGGCACCATTACCGGGGAGGCACGGCGCAGGTAGTTAGGTTTCTCTTTTGACTTGCTAATCTTGGTTGTACATATCTGTTTATATTTTGCCACATTATTCCATTGTTCATGCTCACTACATTTATATCATTTTTCTTGCTCATATTTGATAATTGTGTTTCTTAAACATTCTCTCTTTTCTTTTTCTTGTGAGGGCCCGCAGAGCGAAGGAGGCAATCCTAGGAGAGCCGAAGCACCCAAGCGAAGCAGAGACGGCTTGATTTTCACCAAGCCGTAGAATAGCGTGAAAGAAAGAGAAGAAGAATTGATGGAGACCAAAAAATACTTTATTTATTTATTTATTTCTAGCATTTGAACCATTGTAAAAGGACATTCATTTGTTGGGGGTTTGTTTCGCCAAGTGCCGGTGCACTTGGGGGGACCTCACCAATTTTGTTTTCATCGCCTTATTTTTCTTTGTTTCACGCGGATTTCGTGAGCTACCTATTGATTTCTTTAATTAATTTGCTTGAGCTAGGTAATTAATTAGGTCCAAATACCCTAAACAAGAATTTGTGTACCAATAGAATAGATCATAATTGGACTTTGTGAAATTAACATGTTCTTGCCCGTTAATAGAAGCTATTGATTAGGACGGTTCACTTGCATTTGCATATAGGTTAGTTTACTTTTCTATATTTAAATTCTGCGTGGATTACCCTACATTTAGAGTGCTGGCGACAAGATACACATCTCTAAACCGTGCATGCATCATTGTGTTCAATCGTGCATTGGCATTTCCAATCTCCTTCCTTGTTTTCACTCACATAAGTTAAAAAGGAAATTGGACACTCGGTAGGCGATTCATTGAAAAAATTTAAACCAAGTGATAATTTCTTAAAATTTGGGACTGCTAAAGAAAACTCGACCCTAAAATAAACATAAGGAAAAATCATTGTTTTGGGGAGAGTAACCCCCGCCTTGTTTGATTTATCTGCAGCGAGAGAGCGACCCTCACACTAGGATAGAACCATGCCCGAACTCTCTTCAAACTACTATCTTGTGATTAGTTGTTCTCTAGTGAAGACTTAACCGAGTAGCAGGTAATCGGACCAGCATTTCCTTAAAAGAGTGGGCAGATCGGATAGCCAGTAAACGGTCCGTACCCATACTGGCTGGGAAAAACTAGTCATGAGATTGTGATAGTCTCCTGAGAGCATAGGGTTCATAACAGCTTGCTTTAACCCCTCTAATAGACTGTATTTTTACTAAACTCAAAAAATGACAAGATAATTGACTGAACCTTCACGGTTTTCACATTGCATAGAGTTAGTGAACTAGGGGTTCGTATTGTGTTTGATTGCTTATGTGCATACAAGATCCTTCTGTGCATTTGCGCCTTTTTTCTTGCATAGTTTGACTTGACTATCGTGTTCTCCCGATCCACGTCTTTTGATTCAAAGATGACCAACTGGAGTTATTTTAATCCGATCTTCACAGACTTCTCGCACTCTCCAACCAATCCACCTTCCTTTTTCCAGGAGGACTTTCCTCTTGATTTTTTAGCATGTCCACCTAACCCATTATTTCAGGAATCAGACGATGATTCTCTCCCACCCTCATTCTGAAGGATATGGTTAGATCCTCAAGCGCATCACGGAAGCGTGAGCGTCGTATCGAATACGACGAGGAGCGACTAGTCGGACTAGTTGCTCGATGCAGCGGAATTTAAAAAAAAAAAATTTATTACGACGAGACCACATGATCCAAGAACACTTCTCGGATCATCTCGTCTAAACCACAAACAAGTAATTAGGATTACCTCTTGAAGCGTGGTTGCGATCAAGTCTCTAAACGAAGAGACCTCCCGTCTCAAGTCCGATCCGACGGAGGAGACGCTTGCGAGCGCGGGGATGAACCGCGTGCTTCTCGCAATCCAAGTTGATGATCCAAGCGGCGGATCTCCTGATCTCGACACACGAGATCCAACATCTTCTTCACGAGCAAGGCGCACCGAAGGAGACGGAGATCCACGAGCAGAAGAACGGGCAGCATAACGACGATGCCGCGGCGATGGAGAACCTCTCCATGGCATCCATGGTGGACGGCCATGAGAGGGAGAGAGAGGGCTGACCTCTAGAGAGAAAGAGAGAGAGAGAGAGAGAGAGATATGCTTCTCAAGCATTATGTGTAAAGAGAGAGCATGGGTATGCCTCTCTATTTATAGGGTTTTGGGATCCATGGATCTCAATCCATGGGACATATAAAATCAATGGGTGAGATTGATTTATGTCAATCCAATGGCTAAGATTGTTGTTGGTAAAACCAACAAATTTAGATCAAAATATATTTGACAAAATCAAATACAAATTAATCCAAAATCAATCCAATAAATAAGGAGAGAATGTGCATGGAGATTTCATCTCCATGCTCTTTCCATGTGGACGGCCACACATTCCTTTTGGGAATGATGTGCCGCCCACCCTCTTTCCATGGAGGGAGCAATCTCATGGAAATCCATGAGATTGCATATCTCCTTGAAAATCTCCTCTATTTATTTCCAACAACTTTTGTTGGCTTTTTATTCTTCAAAAATAATTCACAATTATATTTGAGAATATTGCAATCTTGCCATAGAAAAATTGTGAATCAAATTCACAACCCAAAACAACATGTAATTTACATTGTCAATTAATTACACAATGTGTATCCAATACACATAATGATTAATCAACACATATAAATTATAATTAACTCTCTCTAATACATTATAAATCACATTTATAATATATTATGAATAATTGGATATTTCTATCCATATTATTCTTATCCATAACAATTAAATCATATTTAATTATATTGGATAACTTATTCTCATGTACTCAAATAATATGAATCACATTCATATTATCTACATCTTTGATAATCAAATCACATTTAATTATCTAAGATAACTCTCTTTATAATATGAATCAAATTCATATTAATGTTGATCCATTTTCTCAATGCTCGGATACATATATCAACAATAGAATTATCCATGAACTCTTTCAAGGATAATGCGCTTTCTCCGCGAATACTTGGAGATAAGGACAGGGCGATTGTATTGTTCCACGTATAGTGACATGGATATTGAGATCACATCTCAAATCCAGATCTCGGGCCTCCCATAGATGCTTGATTAAATCAAGGCCGCAAATCTAATCTTCTCATTGAATCTGAATCACATTCAGATTAATGTCCAACATTTGGACTAAGATCAGATTACTTCTCTACTGAGAGGAGTCACTAAAATCCAGACCTGTTTCATCACTCCCTAGGAATGGAAGCGTCATGGTTATACAACCGTTTATGATCACATCACCCTCAGGTATTCCTAATACCTGTACATCCTGCATACTGGAAGACTCAGATTAAACCAGAAGTATTAGATCAACTTTACACTGTCTACTTCAGGGTTTTATCAGTAAGTTTCTCATTCGATCATTGGGAGTCGGTATCGATCATATACTTTCCAAAAGCATATATCATACCTAGGTCTTGATCATATACTTTCCAAAAGTATATATCAAACCAACAAATTCAGTCAAGCTTCCAAAGCGAGACGACCGTGCGCACGGAATTTGATTCTTCCCAATATCTCATGAGTGAGCTCATGTCTTTCGGTTCAGTAGTGAACCTGTATGATCCCTTTGAGAGATCGTATTACTCATATGCCCTTATATGCACACCAGCGCGCCGGTGTATAGACCTTGATTAGGTCATCAACCTATTGGTCTGCCAAATGTACATACTCAGACATATAGTAACACATCTGTCTCCGGTCAGAGGATGTGTGCCTATATCATGACAGCATATGATATAGGACTTTGGTTATCTCGATCTCGTTAAGTCAACTCTTTGACCTAACTAATCTGACACCTCCGAATCTCTATTCTTATGCAGAGGACCTGCATCAAGAAGTCGGTCAGATATCAGCCTAACTGAGAAAGGATTGCCATCTCCTACTCAGGCTGGAGATCATCTCTTAATAATCATTTGACGGTGCTTGATGAGTCCTCAATCTAACTCATTAGATATTCATCTAAGCACCAGCCTCTATGATTCAATAATTGAATCAACAGCTATATGATCATTAAGATGGCCATGGTACATAACCCTAATTGTACTAAGGGACCTATTATGCAAACTATGTACTCTTTATTTCAGATTAAGGAGTGAATTGCAACAACATTTATTGCAAAATGACTCGCCGTGGGCTCGCATTTCCAACAATCTCCCACTAGCCCAAAGAGCCATTAATGGGCTAATCATTTAAACCCACACTCATGTGACAATCATAGGCTATTTAGAAAATAGCTAGGTAAGCTGATCAGTCACTCCGTTACCAAGAGACTACGCCAAGTCCTTTTACGGCACTTGCATATCTCCTAGTAACAGTGCTCGCATCCAATGCGAATGTTGCATCTCATGCAACTGATACTCAATATTGTCGGTTATAGTGTCCTTGACACTACATCTTATTAATTATCATAACCAGTATTCCCATAATCCTTTTAGAATACCTTCATTCCTGGAGATCTTTATCTCCTAAGGTATCTACAGTCAAGACCCTTATAGATCACTATCTACAAGGTCTTAAACCTTTGAAGATAAGACTTTGAGATCACTATCTCTAAGTTTCATCATCTTTGAAGATATTGTTATTACTGCAATCAAGTGTTTCATCTCCATAGTAGGATTAGTAACAGTTTACTACTCCCACTGCATGGCAGACATCTGGCTCTTGTACACATCTAGCATATACCGAGCTTCTCATAACTGATGCACAAGTGCAAGCAGTTCTAGCATTTACTTCCTCAATTCTTTGAGGTGCTATCCCTTTAGACAGGTCACTACCACATCTTAAGGGAAGGAAGCCTTTCTTGGAATTTTCCAGAAAATGGAATAAGTCCAAGGTGTACTACTAATGCGACAGTCCCAATACCCTCTTCTCTTTGCTTCTGAACGACTTCAGAATTAAGATCTAAGAGGTATCTTTGAGATCATATCCCAAAGTATGGAACAACCAAATTTTAAAACACTTATCATTATCCTTATATCATTCCAAATGATTAGAATAATATCTACATTTAGCATGATGAACACAATGGCACTCCCACTAAGCTTCACATGGTTCATCAAGATTCTATCTGAAATCATAACATTTATAATTTCATTAAATCTTATGTTCCAACTATAAGAAACTTATTTGAGTCCAAAAATGGAGTTCTTCAGCTAGCACACCTTGCTTTCCTCAACCATGAAGCCTTGGGGCTACTTCATATGAATATCCTTAGAGAGGTATTCATAGAGGAATGCAATCTTGACTCGCATCATGAAGATGCCATAGTCAAGTTGTGCAGCTATAGTTAGCAATATTCTGATGGGTTAAAGCAAGGTCACTGGAGAGCAAGTCTCATCGCAAGCGATGTCTTCTCTTCGGTGTGTAGCTCATGGCTACGAACCGTGCTTTGAAGGTCTACACCTTCTCATCAGGTTCCCTCTTTCTCTTGAAGATCCATTTACACCTTAATGGCTCTGACCCATATAGGTGGATCCTCGAAGGTCCATATACAACACTTGTATATGAAGTCTACATTAGACTTTTATTGCTAACATCCATCTTTCCATGTCATGATCCTCAGGAGCTTCATCACATGAAGTCCGATCATTTTCAGATTTAACTGACACATGGAATTCATCCTCAAACTTATTTGAAGAGGTAATAATGTTTCATCTTTAATTGTCCTTTCAATTTCCAATATCAGGAGCCTCATTATCTTTTCAAGATTAAATGAGTTCCTTTACTTCATTTTCATCTTGATTCTCAAGAGAGTCATCCTATAAGAATCATATTCTCAAAGATTAGATCTTTTAAGAATCTCAAGGTCATAAAGTAGGTATCCGATACCATCCTTTATTTTCCTAATGAAGTAGCACTCTCTAGTGCTAGATTCCAACTTAATCACATGGAACCTTATTAAGTATATAGTGCAGTCTCTACTACATATATATATTGGAAACTTAAGAGATAATTATGCTAGGATTAATCATTGATTAAATCATGTCACACATGATCAATTGTATCTCCCTACAACTCCTTTGAGTTAAGGTTCATTAGGAGGATTGAGATAGGAATGATATTCATATCTCCATAAGGTATTTCTTGAATTCATCTAATAGGTACAGGCTACCTTGGTTAGATCAATTTCATCTTCCTTCAAACTTTGGTTCTAAACCAAAATTGCGAAATCTTTGAACATTTCAAAGGTTTCTTAGGTGAAGAGAAGAAATCTCATATCATACATAATCATTAACAGATATCACATATCCATAATGTTTACTATGACATAGATGATCTGTATACATCAACATGTATGAGATCCTTAATACCTAGGCATCTTACACCTTTCCCAAGGAACGATGTATTAGACATTTTACTTTGAATACAATATTCACAAGTATGTGAGATTTGAATCTTTAGACAATCTAAAGTTTCAAGTCTTACCAGTCCATTGATTTCATCAACAGACATATGTCCAAAATTTGGTGCCAGATCATTGTAAAATGATCTTTATCCTCCTATTGATCTTTTAAAGGTTTAATTTTCAGTATCAGAAACCTTAATGAACCATTCAATAATTTTCTAATTTAATAGAGTCCACTAGATTTTAGATTACTATCTGAAATATTTCCATCATAATTCTTTATGATATATTTATTACAGAATTCATGTTTATATCCAACAATTAGAAATAAACAATGAGTGTATTCTAATATCTAGGTCATAGAGACATTCTCTAAGACTAAGGGCTCCCACTGAAAATATGAAGTCTATTGATCTCATTGAAATTGTTGCAACTCTTGCATCACTTTCAACATGGATGACCAATAAACCTTAAGATCAAATTTCTAATACATATGCAACCAATTGCAAGTGTCATTAGAAAATTTGAGAAACAATTATTAGACTTTATCTTATCAAATAAGTAAGTCAATATCAATGATTATATGTAGATTATACTGATGCTCCATCCGAGTCCTTTTCTGAGGATTCTAGACAGACTTGATAGTCATACTATCAACACATCAACTTATTGCAGTATTGGCATTCATCCAACTCTTTGGATGTCATATGGAAGTCACAGAAGTACAGTCAACTCTTTGACTATACCTCTTACTTGGGTCCAACCCATGCTTCCACTGTGCTCCCTTTGTCTACAAGCAACCTTTGCTCAAGACCAAGGATCTCTTATGTTAAAATCAAAAATTTCAATATAAGAGTATTTCAACATTTATACAAGCTTCATTTAAGTTCATATAATATGAATATTATGAAGCTTCATGAATGACTAGAGTATAGACAGTAGAATGATGACTCTCATCATCTACATCCATCTAAACTCTTTGAAGCATCGGTTCAGGTAGGTATTCAAACAATTTGAATACATTATCTCTAATAGAGCTACCATTCTACATGATGTAGAGAACCATGTCATTCATGATTAAATGTCAAGAGCACATATGTATGCCAGAATATCTTTATTGATTTTATAAGGATTAATTTGATAATTACGATCATCATCGACATGTCACTTCAAAAGTACATTCGATAAGATCAAGACTTATAGAGACATACAAACCCTAGGGTTTTAGTCCTATTGTATTATTTAATTATCACTTCTCATTATTATGAGGAATCTTGCACATTGCAACCACATACATTATGTGTCCAATCGCAAGTACAATATCTGGATCAAGGGTCCAATCCATGATATTCTACTGGTTATTAATGAGTATAACATTGAGTGGGTTTAATGAAGGATTATCTGAAATAAGAAATTTGCATAAGGGTATATATTTATATATATACACATATTATACTTTGATTTAGGAGTTTTTATATCAAAGTTGTCTTGCCATGTCAACAATGAAAGTTCATTCCCTTAATCACTTTCAATGTAAGAGATATACTTACCATTATATCTCAGCAAGATCTGGGATCTCCTCTTTATCTTTGTTACATCCCAATAATATGAGAAACTGCAACTCCAATAAAGAGAAGCGGGAACACATTCCGCCTTGCAAGTCCAATTTGCATTTCCCAATTCGGTCTTTAACACCCGGGCCCACCACCCCTAAGGTGATGTTGACCCGTCGTTAATTGAACCAACCGTCAACAGGAATAGAACTCGCTATGCGCAATCCAATATCGCCCCAATAATATGAGGATCCGATATTGGGGTCACTACGCATACGGCCTTACTCTTTCGAGAAGCAAAGAGTCCGATCCAGATGCGCTTGTATATAGGAGCTGTCACTATGTACAGGCGTCTCCTATATACAATCCATGGCGACGGAAACCCTTCGCCTTGACGGGAGACCATGGATGTCACTTATGTGATCCTCCACCTCTTATTCAAATTTAATTAATTACTATGAATCACATTCATATAATTAATTCTTCCAAGGGAATTATTAACTCTAATCATATTAGAGTATTCTCAATTGGATATAATTAACTTAATCATATTAAATTAATTATCAATCCAATTCAATCAATCAAACTTAATTTTATGCTTGAATATATATGGTATTATTCTCAAAGTACGTATTAATTCGTATTTTAATAATTAGAAAAATACATCATAATCCCTCGGACATTATCCCGGCCCTACCCGCTGTCATGGCCAGTACCGACGGGAGTGGGGCGGACCACATACGTTGCAACCCGCTGACCCAGCGATCCCCGACTAGACACCACATCCGCCTCGGGAAAGGATAATGCCAAATTGATTATTTTGTACTTGAGATGATCATCGGTTCTTCAACCGAAATTATACCATATAGTAATCAAAACAATTTTGATTTTAAGGAAATTTGCTAGGCAAATTCCCAAGTCCTATTCAAGCAAGAAGTTTGATGATTGTAATTCCAATTATGTTTAGATCAAATCTAATCAACTAATTGGTTGGGGCCAAGTCAGTTAGGCAAATAATCATGTTTCAATATTTCAAAAATATTTTTCAAGATTATTTCACGAAATTAACAATTAATTTCACTAATTGACAATCACTTGGTTCTAGATTAGGAAAGCAATTTCAGCAGTGACCCCTACTTACTAAAATTGGCATATCTCAATCATATTAAATCCAAATTAAGCAAAGTCAATTTCTAAAGTTTGCTGATTTGATTTTGGACAGAACCTAAGTGATGTTTCACGCATTTCGAGGCAAGTCTAAACAGTAATTAACATTTTAATCACGTTCAGATTCACAGTTCCCGCAACAGTGCATACATGTTCATTAAAACGACCATATCTCGAGCATACGAAATCCGATTTACGCAAACTCAGATCCTATGGTTTCCTTATTTAATGGGGAACATAATCCAAGTATAAAATTCGTGTTTAAACAATTTAAACAGTGCCGAATTTCTTTACTAAACAGATCTGCGAAATCAAATGCGATGAAAACTTTCGCGACCTTAGCGAACCCAAGTCGTCCTTGGTTAACGAATCACTATTCGAAACCGTCAACCTGGCTCTGATACCACTTGAAGGATATGGTTAGATCCTCAAGCGTATCACGGAAGCATGAGCGTCGTATCGAATACGACGAGGAGCGACTAGTCGGACTAGTTGCTCGATGCAGCGGAATTTAAAAAAAAAATTATTACGACGAGACCACATGATCCAAGAACACTTCTCGGATCGTCTCGTCTAAACCACAAACAAGTAATTAGGATTACCTCTTGAAGCGTGGTTGCGATCAAGTCTCTAAACGAAGAGACCTCCTGTCTCAAGTCCGATCCGACGGAGGAGACGCTTGCGAGCGCGGGGATGAACCGCGTGCTTCTCGCAATCCAAGTTGATGATCCAAGCGGCGGATCTCCTGATCTCGACACACGAGATCCAACATCTTCTTCACGAGCAAGGCGCACCGAAGGAGACGGAGATAGCAGAAGAACGGGCAGCATAACGACGATGCCGCGGCGATGGAGAACCTCTCCATGGCATCCATGGTGGACGGCCATGAGAGGGAGAGAGAGGGCTGACCTCTAGAGAGAAAGAGAGAGAGAGAGAGATATGCTTCTCAAGCATTACGTGTAAAGAGAGAGCATGGGTATGCCTCTCTATTTATAGGGTTTTGGGATCCATGGATCTCAATCCATGGGACATATAAAATCAATGGGTGAGATTGATTTATGTCAATCCAATGGCTAAGATTGTTGTTGGTAAAACCAACAAATTTAGATCAAAATATATTTGACAAAATCAAATACAAATTAATCCAAAATCAATCCAATAAATAAGGAGAGAATGTGCATGGAGATTTCATCTCCATGCTCTTTCCATGTGGACGGCCACACATTCCTTTTGGGAATGATGTGCCGCCCACCCTCTTTCCATGGAGGGAGCAATCTCATGGAAATCCATGAGATTGCATATCTCCTTGAAAATCTCCTCTATTTATTTCCAACAACTTTTGTTGGCTTTTTATTCTTCAAAAATAATTCACAATTATATTTGAGAATATTGCAATCTTGCCATAGAAAAATTGTGAATCAAATTCACAACCCAAAACAACATGTAATTTACATTGTCAATTAATTACACAATGTGTATCCAATACACATAATGATTAATCAACACATATAAATTATAATTAACTCTCTCTAATACATTATAAATCACATTTATAATATATTATGAATAATTGGATATTTCTATCCATATTATTCTTATCCATAACAATTAAATCATATTTAATTATATTGGATAACTTATTCTCATGTACTCAAATAATATGAATCACATTCATATTATCTACATCTTTGATAATCAAATCACATTTAATTATCTAAGATAACTCTCTTTATAATATGAATCAAATTCATATTAATGTTGATAATTAAATCACATTTAATTATCCATTTTCTCAATGCTCGGATACATATATCAACAATAGAATTATCCATGAACTCTTTCAAGGATAATGCGCTTTCTCCGCGAATACTTGGAGATAAGGACAGGGCGATTGTATTGTTCCACGTATAGTGACATGGATATTGAGATCACATCTCAAATCCAGATCTCGGGCCTCCCATAGATGCTTGATTAAATCAAGGCCGCAAATCTAATCTTCTCATTGAATCTGAATCACATTCAGATTAATGTCCAACATTTGGACTAAGATCAGATTACTTCTCTACTGAGAGGAGTCACTAAAATCCAGACCTGTTTCATCACTCCCTAGGAATGGAAGCGTCATGGTTATACAACCGTTTATGATCACATCACCCTCAGGTATTCCTAATACCTGTACATCCTGCATACTGGAAGACTCAGATTAAACCAGAAGTATTAGATCAACTTTACACTGTCTACTTCAGGGTTTTATCAGTAAGTTTCTCATTCGATCATTGGGAGTCGGTATCGATCATATACTTTCCAAAAGCATATATCATACCTAGGTCTTGATCATATACTTTCCAAAAGTATATATCAAACCAACAAATTCAGTCAAGCTTCCAAAGCGAGACGACCGTGCGCACGGAATTTGATTCTTCCCAATATCTCATGAGTGAGCTCATGTCTTTCGGTTCAGTAGTGAACCTGTATGATCCCTTTGAGAGATCGTATTACTCATATGCCCTTATATGCACACCAGCGCGCCGGTGTATAGACCTTGATTAGGTCATCAACCTATTGGTCTGCCAAATGTACATACTCAGACATATAGTAACACATCTGTCTCCGGTCAGAGGATGTGTGCCTATATCATGACAGCATATGATATAGGACTTTGGTTATCTCGATCTCGTTAAGTCAACTCTTTGACCTAACTAATCTGACACCTCCGAATCTCTATTCTTATGCAGAGGACCTGCATCAAGAAGTCGGTCAGATATCAGCCTAACTGAGAAAGGATTGCCATCTCCTACTCAGGCTGGAGATCATCTCTTAATAATCATTTGATGGTGCTTGATGAGTCCTCAATCTAACTCATTAGATATTCATCTAAGCACCAGCCTCTATGATTCAATAATTGAATCAACAGCTATATGATCATTAAGATGGCCATGGTACATAACCCTAATTGTACTAAGGGACCTATTATGCAAACTATGTACTCTTTATTTCAGATTAAGGAGTGAATTGCAACAACATTTATTGCAAAATGGCTCGCCGTGGGCTCGCATTTCCAACAATCTCCCACTAGCCCAAAGAGCCATTAATGGGCTAATCATTTAAACCCACACTCATGTGACAATCATAGGCTATTTAGAAAATAGCTAGGTAAGCTGATCAGTCACTCCGTTACCAAGAGACTACGCCAAGTCCTTTTACGGCACTTGCATATCTCCTAGTAACAGTGCTCGCATCCAATGCGAATGTTGCATCTCATGCAACTGATACTCAATATTGTCGGTTATAGTGTCCTTGACACTACATCTTATTAATTATCATAACCAGTATTCCCATAATCCTTTTAGAATACCTTCATTCCTGGAGATCTTTATCTCCTAAGGTATCTACAGTCAAGACCCTTATAGATCACTATCTACAAGGTCTTAAACCTTTGAAGATAAGACTTTGAGATCACTATCTCTAAGTTTCATCATCTTTGAAGATATTGTTACTGCAATCAAGTGTTTCATCTCCATAGTAGGATTAGTAACAGTTTACTACTCCCACTGCATGGCAGACATCTGGCTCTTGTACACATCTAGCATATACCGAGCTTCTCATAACTGATGCACAAGTGCAAGCAGTTCTAGCATTTACTTCCTCAATTCTTTGAGGTGCTATCCCTTTAGACAGGTCACTACCACATCTTAAGGGAAGGAAGCCTTTCTTGGAATTTTCCAGAAAATGGAATAAGTCCAAGGTGTACTACTAATGCGACAGTCCCAATACCCTCTTCTCTTTGCTTCTGAACGACTTCAGAATTAAGATCTAAGAGGTATCTTTGAGATCATATCCCAAAGTATGGAACAACCAAATTTTAAAACACTTATCATTATCCTTATATCATTCCAAATGATTAGAATAATATCTACATTTAGCATGATGAACACAATGGCACTCCCACTAAGCTTCACATGGTTCATCAAGATTCTATCTGAAATCATAACATTTATAATTTCATTAAATCTTATGTTCCAACTATAAGAAACTTATTTGAGTCCAAAAATGGAGTTCTTCAGCTAGCACACCTTGCTTTCCTCAACCATGAAGCCTTGGGGCTACTTCATATGAATATCCTTAGAGAGGTATTCATAGAGGAATGCAATCTTGACTCGCATCATGAAGATGCCATAGTCAAGTTGTGCAGCTATAGTTAGCAATATTCTGATGGGTTAAAGCAAGGTCACTGGAGAGCAAGTCTCATCGCAAGCGATGTCTTCTCTTCGGTGTGTAGCTCATGGCTACGAACCGTGCTTTGAAGGTCTACACCTTCTCATCAGGTTCCCTCTTTCTCTTGAAGATCCATTTACACCTTAATGGCTCTGACCCATATAGGTGGATCCTCGAAGGTCCATATACAACACTTGTATATGAAGTCTACATTAGACTTTTATTGCTAACATCCATCTTTCCATGTCATGATCCTCAGGAGCTTCATCACATGAAGTCCGATCATTTTCAGATTTAACTGACACATGGAATTCATCCTCAAACTTATTTGAAGAGGTAATAATGTTTCATCTTTAATTGTCCTTTCAATTTCCAATATCAGGAGCCTCATTATCTTTTCAAGATTAAATGAGTTCCTTTACTTCATTTTCATCTTGATTCTCAAGAGAGTCATCCTATAAGAATCATATTCTCAAAGATTAGATCTTTTAAGAATCTCAAGGTCATAAAGTAGGTATCCGATACCATCCTTTATTTTCCTAATGAAGTAGCACTCTCTAGTGCTAGTTTCCAACTTAATCACATGGAACCTTATTAAGTATATAGTGCAGTCTCTACTACATATATATATTGGAAACTTAAGAGATAATTATGCTAGGATTAATCATTGATTAAATCATGTCACACATGATCAATTGTATATCCCTACAACTCCTTTGAGTTAAGGTTCATTAGGAGGATTGAGATAGGAATGATATTCATATCTCCATAAGGTATTTCTTGAATTCATCTAATAGGTACAGGCTACCTTGGTTAGATCAATTTCATCTTCCTTCAAACTTTGGTTCTAAACCAAAATTGCGAAATCTTTGAACATTTCAAAGGTTTCTTAGGTGAAGAGAAGAAATCTCATATCATACATAATCATTAACAGATATCACATATCCATAATGTTTACTATGATATAGATGATCTGTATACATCAACATGTATGAGATCCTTAATACCTAGGCATCTTACACCTTTCCCAAGGAACGATGTATTAGACATTTTACTTTGAATACAATATTCACAAGTATGTGAGATTTGAATCTTTAGACAATCTAAAGTTTCAAGTCTTACCAGTCCATTGATTTCATCAACAGACATATGTCCAAAATTTGGTGCCAGATCATTGTAAAATGATCTTTATCCTCCTATTGATCTTTTAAAGGTTTAATTTTCAGTATCAGAAACCTTAATGAACCATTCAATAATTTTCTAATTTAATAGAGTCCACTAGATTTTAGATTACTATCTGAAATATTTCCATCATAATTCTTTATGATAGATTTATTACAGAATTCATGTTTATATCCAACAATTAGAAATAAACAATGAGTGTATTCTAATATCTAGGTCATAGAGACATTCTCTAAGACTAAGGGCTCCCACTGAAAATATGAAGTCTATTGATCTCATTGAAATTGTTGCAACTCTTGCATCACTTTCAACATGGATGACCAATAAACCTTAAGATCAAATTTCTAATACATATGCAACCAATTGCAAGTGTCATTAGAAAATTTGAGAAACAATTATTAGACTTTATCTTATCAAATAAGTAAGTCAATATCAATGATTATATGTAGATTATACTGATGCTCCATCCGAGTCCTTTTCTGAGGATTCTAGACAGACTTGATAGTCATACTATAAACACATCAACTTATTGCAGTATTGGCATTCATCCAACTCTTTGGATGTCATATGGAAGTCACAGAAGTACAGTCAACTCTTTGACTATACCTCTTACTTGGGTCCAACCCATGCTTCCACTGTGCTCCCTTTGTCTACAAGCAACCTTTGCTCAAGACCAAGGATCTCTTATGTTAAAATCAAAAATTTCAATATAAGAGTATTTCAACATTTATACAAGCTTCATTTAAGTTCATATAATATGAATATTATGAAGCTTCATGAATGACTAGAGTATAGACAGTAGAATGATGACTCTCATCATCTACATCCATCTAAACTCTTTGAAGCATCGGTTCAGGTAGGTATTCAAACAATTTGAATACATTATCTCTAATAGAGCTACCATTCTACATGATGTAGAGAACCATGTCATTCATGATTAAATGTCAAGAGCACATATGTATGCCAGAATATCTTTATTGATTTTATAAGGATTAATTTGATAATTACGATCATCATCGACATGTCACTTCAAAAGTACATTCGATAAGATCAAGACTTATAGAGACATACAAACCCTAGGATTTTAGTCCTATTGTATTATTTAATTATCACTTCTCATTATTATGAGGAATCTTGCACATTGCAACCACATACATTATGTGTCCAATCGCAAGTACAATATCTGGATCAAGGGTCCAATCCATGATATTCTACTGGTTATTAATGAGTATAACATTGAGTGGGTTTAATGAAGGATTATCTGAAATAAGAAATTTGCATAAGGGTATATATTTATATATATACACATATTATACTTTGATTTAGGAGTTTTTATATCAAAGTTGTCTTGCCATGTCAACAATGAAAGTTCATTCCCTTAATCACTTTCAATGTAAGAGATATACTTACCATTATATCTCAGCAAGATCTGGGATCTCCTCTTTATCTTTGTTACATCCCAATAATATGAGAAACTGCAACTCCAATAAAGAGAAGCGGGAACACATTCCGCCTTGCAAGTCCAACTTGCATTTCCCAATTCGGTCTTTAACACCCGGGCCCACCACCCCTAAGGTGATGTTGACCCGTCGTTAATTGAACCAACCGTCAACAGGAATAGAACTCGCTATGCGCAATCCAATATCGCCCCAATAATATGAGGATCCAATATTGGGGTCACTACGCATACGGCCTTACTCTTTCGAGAAGCAAAGAGTCCGATCCAGATGCGCTTGTATATAGGAGCTGTCACTATGTACAGGCGTCTCCTATATACAATCCCTGGCGACGGAAACCCTTCGCCTTGACGGGAGACCATGGATGTCACTTATGTGATCCTCCACCTCTTATTCAAATTTAATTAATTACTATGAATCACATTCATATAATTAATTCTTCCAAGGGAATTATTAACTCTAATCATATTAGAGTATTCTCAATTGGATATAATTAACTTAATCATATTAAATTAATTATCAATCCAATTCAATCAATCAAACTTAATTTTATGCTTGAATATATATATGGTATTATTCTCAAAGTACGTATTAATTCGTATTTTAATAATTAGAAAAATACATCATAATCCCTCGGACATTATCCCGGCCCTACCCGCTGTCATGGCCAGTACCGACGGGAGTGGGGCGGACCACATACGTTGCAACCCGCTGACCCAGCGATCCCCGACTAGACACCACATCCGCCTCGGGAAAGGATAATGCCAAATTGATTATTTTGTACTTGAGATGATCATCGGTTCTTCAACCGAAATTATACCATATAGTAATCAAAACAATTTTGATTTTAAGGAAATTTGCTAGGCAAATTCCCAAGTCCTATTCAAGCAAGAAGTTTGATGATTGTAATTCCAATTATGTTTAGATCAAATCTAATCAACTAATTGGTTGGGGCCAAGTCAATTAGGCAAATAATCATGTTTCAATATTTCAAAAATATTTTTCAAGATTATTTCACGAAATTAACAATTAATTTCACTAATTGACAATCACTTGGTTCTAGATTAGGAAAACAATTTCAGCAGTGACCCCTACTTACTAAAATTGGCATATCTCAATCATATTAAATCCAAATTAAGCAAAGTCAATTTCTAAAGTTTGCTAATTTGATTTTGGACAGAACCTAAGTGATGTTTCACGCATTTCGAGGCAAGTCTAAACAGTAATTAACATTTTAATCACGTTCAGATTCACAGTTCCCGCAACAGTGCATACATGTTCATTAAAACGACCATATCTCGAGCATACGAAATCCGATTTACGCAAACTCAGATCCTATGGTTTCCTTATTTAATGGGGAACATAATCCAAGTATAAAATTCGTGTTTAAACAATTTAAACAGTGCGGAATTTCTTTACTAAACAGATCTGCGAAATCAAATGCGATGAAAACTTTCGCGACCTTAGCGAACCCAAATCGTCCTTGGTTAACGAATCACTATTCGAAACCGTCAACCTGGCTCTGATACCACTTGAAGGATATGGTTAGATCCTCAAGCGCATCACGGAAGCGTGAGCGTCGTATCGAATACGACGAGGAGCGACTAGTCGGACTAGTTGGTCGATGCAGCGGAATTTAAAAAAAAAAAATTTATTACGACGAGACCACATGATCCAAGAACACTTCTCGGATCGTCTCGTCTAAACCACAAACAAGTAATTAGGATTACCTCTTGAAGCGTGGTTGCGATCAAGTCTCTAAACGAAGAGACCTCCTGTCTCAAGTCTGATCCGACGGAGGAGACGCTTGCGAGCGCGGGGATGAACCGCGTGCTTCTCGCAATCCAAGTTGATGATCCAAGCGGCGGATCTCCTGATCTCGACACACGAGATCCAACATCTTCTTCACGAGCAAGGCGCACCGAAGGAGACGGAGATCCACGAGCAGAAGAACGGGCAGCATAACGACGATGCCGCGGCGATGGAGAACCTCTCCATGGCATCCATGGTGGACGGCCATGAGAGGGAGAGAGAGGGCTGACCTCTAGAGAGAAAGAGAGAGAGAGAGAGAGAGATATGCTTCTCAAGCATTATGTGTAAAGAGAGAGCATGGGTATGCCTCTCTATTTATAGGGTTTTGGGATCCATGGATCTCAATCCATGGGATATATAAAATCAATGGGTGAGATTGATTTATGTCAATCCAATGGCTAAGATTGTTGTTGGTAAAACCAACAAATTTAGATCAAAATATATTTGACAAAATCAAATACAAATTAATCCAAAATCAATCCAATAAATAAGGAGAGAATGTGCATGGAGATTTCATCTCCATGCTCTTTCCATGTGGACGGCCACACATTCCTTTTGGGAATGATGTGCCGCCCACCCTCTTTCCATGGAGGGAGCAATCTCATGGAAATCCATGAGATTGCATATCTCCTTGAAAATCTCCTCTATTTATTTCCAACAACTTTTGTTGGCTTTTTATTCTTCAAAAATAATTCACAATTATATTTGAGAATATTGCAATCTTGCCATAGAAAAATTGTGAATCAAATTCACAACCCAAAACAACATGTAATTTACATTGTCAATTAATTACACAATGTGTATCCAATACACATAATGATTAATCAACACATATAAATTATAATTAACTCTCTCTAATACATTATAAATCACATTTATAATATATTATGAATAATTGGATATTTCTATCCATATTATTCTTATCCATAACAATTAAATCATATTTAATTATATTGGATAACTTATTCTCATGTACTCAAATAATATGAATCACATTCATATTATCTACATCTTTGATAATCAAATCACATTTAATTATCTAAGATAACTCTCTTTATAATATGAATCAAATTCATATTAATGTTGATAATTAAATCACATTTAATTATCCATTTTCTCAATGCTCGGATACATATATCAACAATAGAATTATCCATGAACTCTTTCAAGGATAATGCGCTTTCTCCGCGAATACTTGGAGATAAGGACAGGGCGATTGTATTGTTCCACGTATAGTGACATGGATATTGAGATCACATCTCAAATCTAGATCTCGGGCCTCCCATAGATGCTTGATTAAATCAAGGCCGCAAATCTAATATTCTCATTGAATCTGAATCACATTCAGATTAATGTCCAACATTTGGACTAAGATCAGATTACTTCTCTACTGAGAGGAGTCACTAAAATCCAGACCTGTTTCATCACTCCCTAGGAATGGAAGCGTCATGGTTATACAACCGTTTATGATCACATCACCCTCAGGTATTCCTAATACCTGTACATCCTGCATACTGGAAGACTCAGATTAAACCAGAAGTATTAGATCAACTTTACACTGTCTACTTCAGGGTTTTATCAGTAAGTTTCTCATTCGATCATTGGGAGTCGGTATCGATCATATACTTTCCAAAAGCATATATCATACCTAGGTCTTGATCATATACTTTCCAAAAGTATATATCAAACCAACAAATTCAGTCAAGCTTCCAAAGCGAGACGACCGTGCGCACGGAATTTGATTCTTCCCAATATCTCATGAGTGAGCTCATGTCTTCCGGTTCAGTAGTGAACCTGTATGATCCCTTTGAGAGATCGTATTACTCATATGCCCTTATATGCACACCAGCGCGCCGGTGTATAGACCTTGATTAGGTCATCAACCTATTGGTCTGCCAAATGTACATACTCAGACATATAGTAACACATCTGTCTCCGGTCAGAGGATGTGTGCCTATATCATGACAGCATATGATATAGGACTTTGGTTATCTCGATCTCGTTAAGTCAACTCTTTGACCTAACTAATCTGACACCTCCGAATCTCTATTCTTATGCAGAGGACCTGCATCAAGAAGTCGGTCAGATATCAGCCTAACTGAGAAAGGATTGCCATCTCCTACTCAGGCTGGAGATCATCTCTTAATAATCATTTGACGGTGCTTGATGAGTCCTCAATCTAACTCATTAGATATTCATCTAAGCACCAGCCTCTATGATTCAATAATTGAATCAACAGCTATATGATCATTAAGATGGCCATGGTACATAACCCTAATTGTACTAAGGGACCTATTATGCAAACTATGTACTCTTTATTTCAGATTAAGGAGTGAATTGCAACAACATTTATTGCAAAATGGCTCGCCGTGGGCTCGCATTTCCAACACATTCCACTCACCCAACCCTGGGATTTTGCAGTCACCTTTCATGATTTCCACACTTGAGACCCTGAATCAGATGATGGAGCATATGAATTTGAGGATTATCAATCTATTTGACATAAATGAGAGCCAGAACTCTGCTCTACTATTTGAGGATATGGATCCACTTGAGGATAATTACGAGCGATTACAATCACCCAAAATACAAAAATAAGAAAATTTTAAAAATCCAAAAAGATTCCGGGAGACACATTGTTGATTCATTTTATGAGGAGAGGGAACACATGCCAACCCATTTTCCCACAGAGTCACTCACTACATGTCCCATCTTTGACCCCGAGGATGCCACTGTACAGACTTCTCTTGGCAATCCTCGTGTATATGTTGATTCCGATCTCCTCTCTTGTATGGAGGAGGTTCGAAAATTCAAAAAAATGTTAACCGAACCTGAAGTGATGGCCACCATTCACGAGATCATTAAAGCCCCACTTCACCAGGCCATGACACATTTATCTGCTCATCAACACAAGAAAAGAAAGTAGAGGAGCATATCTGAGCATCACATCTTGACCATGGCTACTGCCTACGTCATCTCCCACCATCCACATTTTAAGAAAGGGAACGCTGTCACACCTCTTGTGAGTTGCTCCATATCTAACTATTCTTGTAATAACACAAGCCTTGATGACGGTTCGTCAATCAGCATAATACCCTTCTCTATGGCACAGTCTCTTCATCTTGGGCCTCTCAAGAATACCAGGATGATAGTTCAATTTGCGGATGGATCTATCAAGAGGTCGAAGGGTATTCTAGAAACTGTTGTCATTTTATTCAGGGCATGAACTTCACTTCTAATTTTGTCTTGTTGCCCATGGTGACCTCCATCCCCATGGAGCACCCTCCAATCATCCTGGGATGGCCATTCCTCGCCTCTGTGAGAGCCGTTATTGATTATGGATCTGGAGAGATTCGCTTCCATTCTGATGTAGGGAGTGATGTGTTGATCACTTCACCCACTACTGCCTAGAGACCTGCATCCCATGAGAGTGTGACACGTTAGCCAACCCCAAGGACCTTGACCTTGATGATAATATCAGAGATTCTTGTTGTATGTTGGATGATAATGAAACCCTAGAATTCCTCTTCAAGGAGGAAGACTCGGAAAGCATAGACCTTGGAGTTCCCCCTTCTGGTATGTGGACATGCATTGACGACATCCGTGGAATTTACACGATAGACACCCTAGAGCGGAAGGAAGACTCTGAGACTAGACATGACGGACATGATTTGACTACTTTCACTGATGAGTCCAATTCTATTCACCCTGATTTAGACGAGACCGATAAGGTCAAATTTTATTTGATTGCTTTTATAAATGAATTTTAGCCTTTAGATAAAGACGATGATCCAGTAGGGAACGCTAGGCTGTAATTGATCTTACTTTTTTTGATAATTATTTCGAGCCTTTTTACTTTGATATTGCGAGACTTCCCAGGTAGACATGATCACACTACTTCCATTAATCGATCCTTACATGCACACTCTGAGACTGTTCAGGACACATTCTTGGTCGATCCTGATCAGTTCATTTCTAATGATGACCTTAATATCAACCTACACTTTGTCAGACCCATACCTCAGCGGTCCCGCAAGAAGGTTCGCTTTCGACCTTTTTGACCTTTGTACATCCACTCCTTTTGTATATCCTTTCGTTTCATTCTTTCTTCTCCCGTTTCATCATTCACCCCTTTTCCGTATGTGTATATATGTTATACCTAGGATGTGCTTTATCCTAAGTATAGTGGGGGTGAATGATTTGTGTTGTTCATATTCGTCCTTTTCATAAGTCTTATTGTTTCCTATACTTAAAGATACTTTACCCTAAGTATAGGTGGGAGTGATGTTGTTCATATTGTTTTCTTATTGTTTTATTTTATTTTTGAGTCTGTACATTCTCTGCACCGGTTTCCCCTTTTGTACAGTCTTCTATAGTTAGGATTACTTGATCCCAAGTATAGGGGGGATCACCGACTTCTATTCTTTTCATTTTTTATTTGAGTCATTGTAGCATAGGAGTCTTTTCACTTTTCTATAATTAGCACGAGTTACGTATTCCTTTTCCGCTCTCTGATCACTATGAGGACATAGTTCGAGCTAAGTATAGGGGGTGTTGTATATATTGTATATATACTTTAGACATAACTCATACTTTTCAATATGTTTATTTTTGAGGATATGTATATAAATTCGTAAAA
Source organism: Ottelia alismoides (assembly GCA_037367405.1). Lineage (NCBI taxonomy): Eukaryota > Viridiplantae > Streptophyta > Magnoliopsida > Alismatales > Hydrocharitaceae > Ottelia > Ottelia alismoides. Next base: position 22,634 of record JAZKJV010004644.1, on the reverse strand, counting down.
TCCATGCGTGTGTAAATAGACTTTGATCACCTTCAAAAATCAAAAAAAAACAAAAAACAAAAAATAAACAAAAAACCAAAAAACATAGAAACAAAAAAATAAAAAAAAACAAAACAAAACAAACAAAAAAATCCTTATATATTATTGTATATATTTATTAAGCCTTTTCCTTTTTGAAAAAAAAACTACAGAACTAAAAATCTATAAAAAGTTGCATAAAAAACTCTTTTCACATCTGCATTATTTTTTCTTTCTTCTTTTTTTCTTTCAAAAATCCATAAAAAGTTCAAATTTAGAAAATTGTGTCAAAACAACACTTCCTTTTTGCATTGTACATATTTCTTGCATTTGGATGTGCATTTTTCAGGATAGTATTTACATTTAAACTATGTTTGGAATAAAATTGATGAATGGAGCTTAGTTGGGTCTTAATCCACTTAATATCAAAGGAACTTTATAAGAACTGGAGTTAAGACTTTTCAGGTCCTAGTGACTTAATTCTTTGAGTCCTTTAGACTATGTTCAAATGTCATCTTGATTAGTCTAAGTAGAAAATTTAACAACACAAGCATGATTCTTTCAGATGTGGCTTATCTTAGACAAGCACTCTACACGTAGCTGTTCATGGAGGAGGAAGCGAGGAGGCAGATTCTTTTGGTGTGGAGTAGCATACGAGGGTAGTACTTCTAGGTGGAACCTCTCATCTTCTTCTAGGGAGGGAAGTGTGTCTCAATCTGGTCTAGTGGCATTGAGGTCTACGGACAAGATGTTGTGGGGTTGCAATAATGCTTCAAAAGAGGGATAGTCTACTAGCTCAAGAGGAAAAACTCCTTATGTACATGCTACACCTTGTATATATTTTAAAAAAAAGGAAAAAATGCAGAATCTCCAAAAGTGGGCATGCCTGATTGAAAAGTAAAATGCCCGGTGGAGTGTATATAAAAAGATAAATAAAGAAAACTAATAAGAGCTTCAAGGTCAAATATTTGTAAGCTTGCAGGTGGAGGACTTGGTGACACTGGTCGTGCATCCAAGGATAGGTAGCTACACTGATTACCGTCCATTCTTTTCTCCATCTCCTCTTCTTGAACTGGTTGCACTTGAACTTAGAAGGGAATATCCCTGCTCCTCAAGCAAAGAGTTGCTAGACCTGGGGACTAGAGTTACCTTTTTGAGGGAGGTTGTTTCTTTGCTACTTTTGAGATGGGGAGCTATATTTCACTTGCACCGTACAAGTCAAGATTCATAGTCATAAGAATTTGTGTATGTGGACTTGTTTTGACCTAACTGTTGAGGAGACCTGAATAGGAGTCTTATGGAACTTAGAGGATGTTAGGTTTTAAATCCATTTTCAATTAAGGTTCCGCCACACTAATAATCCAAAGGTCCGACAGATCTCCATACTACATTTTTATGAAGATAAGTTTAATACTCAATGTTGTCCTAATTTCTTTATTGTTCCTTTCCTTTTCTTTTTATTAATTTATTCTTTCAAATAAGTGTTTGCTAAGGGACTAGCAAAGGTAAAGCATAGGGGGATGATGAATCTGCATTTTATCATCTTTATTCATTTGTTTTAGCTTAAAATTCCTTATAAAACACATGTATATAACACTAACTCCATATTTTTACTAACTTTCGTTTGTGTGTAAATATTGTACACTTATTACCATTTATCCTAAAATAAAAAATAAAGAAAGAAAGGAAAAATAAAAGAAAAAAGAAAAAAAGTAGAGTGTATATATGTAATAGATACAGGCTGACCCGAACCCCGAGAGGTCATGACTTGACATAATCGACCAGGAATAAAGTGGGGGGGATAGGGTCCTTAATCAAAAATTCCAAAAAATGTGTGTTGTGTATATTTGTACACTACACTATTTTATTTGTACATCAATTGACCTCAAACTAAATAATGTTCAAAACTAAAGTTGTAAATAAAAATGTGTCCTAAATAATAAAAATAATTTCACAATTAAATCATGTACAGAATAAAAGCAACCACACTTGGAAAAAGCCACTAGGCGATAATTGAAAGACCAATTCTGGCTCCATATGAACTTAAACTGAACAAAACTCACTTCTATTTTATTCTAAATTAAATTATCTTTAAAATGACTGTGATTTTATAATTTTTGGAGTTACGATTAAAAAGTTGATTTTCTAGGATGGTTTGTGCAATTTTACCATTTATTTGTACATATTGTATTTGTAAAGAGGGATTTTTACCCGACAGACCCTATAAACTTTGCCAATCTCCTCCACGACCTTTGAAACAACCTAATTCCTCCCTCGACTCCGTAAACTTGCCAACTCTTACAACATGAACCTTCCGGGTAATATGTTTTAAGCCTGTGGGGGTTCTTGGGGTAATTTACAGGGCCGATGGGATAATTACGTTGTGCAAAAGGTCATAGAAGCATTTTAAAACGTTTATAGGGTCTGCTAGGTAAAACTCCCATATAAATATTTGTAAATATTCTTACTAATTATTTAAAACAAAAGTAAAAAATAAAAATTAAAAACAAAAAAAGTAATTTCCTTATTTAACTATTTATATAATGTACCATGTGTATATAGTATATGTATATAGTTGCTATTCTTAAATAACCACAAAAAATAAAAAAATTAACATTTTCATTCAATTTAATTAAGTGATGAAAATACAAAAAGAATAATTTTTATAAATATTTTTAACACTAATCTCTCTCTTTTTCTTTATCTCATATCATTTTTCTCTATTACCTCTTATCTTCATTCAAAATTTCAAAAAAAAATTCAAACTCCATTTTATTTATCTATTAATATGGCTACCTCTCTCTCATTTCAATTTGATCAATCTTTGGTGAGAGGAGTCTTTTCTTCGAGAGCTATCTTGTCGTAGAGAGGTGCCTAGCCTCCGAGCCGTCTAGTGACAACGAGTCGGCCTTCGCCGAGGCGATCACGGTCTTTTCCGCTCCTAAGGTGAGATCATTTTCTTCTTGTTCTTAATCTAGGATTAATCATAGTTTTATTTTATTACTCGTATTTTGTTTCATTGTCATTTTTTTATCTAGATCTTAGAATCCTTCATGAGTTTTATTCTCCTTCGATTCTGATTTTTCATCTCACTTTCTCGATCTCTACGCGTTCTTTTCTACCTCGCACGATCTCTCACCTCCGAACACGCACGATGGTCGGAGATCTGATTCCATCCGCCATTTTCCACGGAACCGCACTCGTTCATGTCTTCTGTTTTTATTTTCGGATCGAGTCATCATGTCCATATCCTAATTTGTTTATAAATAAAAAATAAAAATAAAAAAATAAAATTTTCTCTTTCTTCCTAACATTTGTTTTGCACGAAATAAAAAAATACAAAAAAAACAAGAAATTAAAAAAGGTTTTCAGCTTCTGATTTTTTTACATATTCAAAAAAATCCAAAAAAAACGAATACAATTCCATTTAACAAAAAATAAAAAAAAAATAAAAAAGCAACACGCATGGCGCTGGCCGATGCCTTCCTCCATGAACGCCAGCGCCACCTACGGCACCGTCGTCGCCCGTCCCTCTGCATAACGTGGCCAGCCGCCTCGCAGCCCTGCAAGAGACTACGCTCCCAACCTCCCGGAACCGCCTCGTGCCAGCAATCCCCACTCTGCTAATCCCATCGTCCTTCCCGCCAAAGCTCCTTTGCCGCCTACGCGCGGTCGACGCGCCACCTGTGCGACCAGCGAACATCGACCGTGAGGCCCGCAGTCCATCCGCCCGATGCTAAAGAACCTCCGCCAACACTACATGGAGTCCACACCACCATCATCGCATGTCCATCCAAGCCCCATCGCCAGCCCCTACGACCGTTGACAGCCCACCGCAAACGTCGCTGCCGCGAACCAGGGGAGAGGAAGAGAAAGGCGGCGGCACCCCCTTTTGTTTTTAAAGAAACGAAGGGAAGAAGAAACCCTAAAGGGCTAATATTATTTTTGGGGAAAATTACAACTACTCCCCGAAGGTTTTCAAATTTACTGAAATGCCCTTGCCAATTCAAGCATTAGGAAAAGTGCATGGAGACCTTCGAATTTTACAATAATTACAAATAATACCCCCACCAACTGCTCAAGCATGTGCTTTGCACGCTATTACTGGGTAATTTGCACTTTCCGCCTCACTTTATCTCTATTATTTATTTAATGCAAAAGCATTAACTTTTTGTGTTTTAGTCCCTGTCTGTCCAGACTATTTATTGGCTCATCTTTTCATTGAAATAAATGTGGTATTTTCTCTGAAAATTTTACAAAAATTTGTGTATACTCCTGTCGTATGTCTTGTTATACTTTAAATTTTTCATTGCATTTTATCACCATTTGATATTATTGAAAAATCAAAAATAGTGTCATTTTCTCTTCCTGAAATTCAAAAATTCATAAAAAATGGTATATTTCTCTAAAAATTCCAAACAATAGAGTAGATTTATTTTATTGTCTTTTAATTTCTTTCCAAATTTTGTGCATTAATTATTTATAAACCCAAAAAATTGCAAAATACTAAAAAACTTATAAAAAAAATAAAAAAATCCATAAAAATCCTGAAATCGTGATTGCACTTTCTGTTTCATAGATATTTGTTATATTTTAAAAATCATTAAAATTTTGAAAATCAGAAAAATAAAAAAATTAGAAATAAAAAATTATTAAATAAAAAAGACAAAAAAATCACAAAAAAACCAAGATAGTTTGCATTTGAGATTCTCTTTTTCATTTAATTGATTTTCGATTAATTGAATAACTCCAGGGAATTGTAGCCTCCCTGAGTTCGATCCTTTTGCTCTACAGGTAAATAAGTAGCAAAAATATCTCTCGCTTCATTATTCTTATAATTATTTTTGTAGCTTGAGAAAAGAAAGAAAATTATTTATTGATGCTTAATTGGGTTGTAGTGACGTCGTTCATAATTAATATAATTAACACCCCACAAAAAGCATAGCAACAAAATGGCACCGTTGTCGGGGAGGCGCGGCGAGGGTAGTTAGGTTTCTGTTTTGACCTGCTAATCTTGGTTGTACATATATGCTTATATTTTGCCTCATTATTCCGTTGTTCATATTCACTGCATTTATTTCATTTTTCTTTCTCATATTTGATAATTGTGTTTCTTACACATTCTCTCTTTTCTTTTTCTTGCAAAGGCTCGTGGAGCGAAGGACGCGATCCTAGGAGAGCCAAAGCACCCATGCGAAGTGGAGGCGGCTTGATTATTCACCGAGCCGCAAGATAGCATGAAAGGAGGAGAAGAAGAATTGAAGGAGATAAAAAAGACTTTATTTACCTTTTTAATTTTTTCTAGCATTTGAACCCTTGTAAACGGACATTCATTTATTGTGGGGTTTGCTTCACCAAGTGCTGGTGCACTTGGGGGACCTCACCAGTTTTGATTTCATCGCCTTATTTTTCTTTGTTTCATGTGGATTTCGTGAGCTACCTATTGATTTCTTTAATTAATTTCCTTAAGCCATGTTATTAATTAGGTCCAAATACCCTAAACAAGAATCTCTGTACCTATAGAATAGAGCGTAATTGGACTTAGTCAAATTTACATGTTCTTGCCCGTTAATAGAAGTTATTGATTAGGACGGCTCACTTCCATTTGCATATAGGTTCGTTTACTTTTCGATATTTAAATTATGTGAGGATCAACCTACATGTAGAGTGCTGGCGACAAGGTACGCATCTCTAACCCGTGCATGCATCATTGTGTTTAATCGCGGATTGGCATTTCCGATCTCCTTCCTTGTTTTCACTCACCTAAGTTAAAAAAGAAATTGGACACTCGATAGGTAATTCATTGAAAATATTTAAACTAAGTGATAACTGCCTAAAATTTGGGACTACTAAAGAAAACTTGACTCTGAAATATTCATAAGGAAAAATCATTATTTTGGGAAAAGTAACCCACACCTCGTTTGATTTATCTACAGCGAGAGAGCGACCCGTACACTAGGATAGAACCATGCCCGAACTATCTTTAGACTATTATCTTGTGCTTAGTTATTCTCCAGTGAGGACTTCACCGGGTAGTCGGTAATCGGTCTAGGATTTCCTTAGCAGAGTGGGCAGATCGGGTAGCCGGTAAATGGTACGCACCTATACTGGCTGGGAAAAACTAGTTGTGAGATTGGGACAGTCTCCTGTGAGCATTGGGTACATGACGAATCCGAAAATGCCGGTTTTAAGAATGTGGTTTTATCGTGTCGTGCGTTGTAGACGGCAATCGGAAACGGTCAAGAAAATACCACAAATAAGTTATTCAATTTTTAATCTCGTGGTTTTATGTTTATTTTACTTGGGCAAGTCCCAAGGTCGATCACAAGGAGGCAAAGGAACAACCTAGAATTAAGTCTATCAAAGTTCGTGTTCGGTTTTCGAGGCGGTTTTTTTGGAATTTTTCAATGTATTAGGGGGTGCACATGCAAATTCGGCCTATTCTAGGGACTAAAATGTGAATTAAGTCCAAACGATGTCCGAAAAATACGAAACTTGGCCGAGATGTAAAATATGATGAAATAAGCACATTGTAAATTTTTTGGAATTTTTGGATGCAATATGAATTTTTTATGGATTTTTAAATGCAAACAGAATGATTTTTTAATATTTAATTCTAATAAATATTAAACCTATTTATTTTCAAGAAACAAAATTATTTAAGATCTATCACTATGTGATGAATCTCAGAAAAATCCTAAACCACATAAATGTAGGGTTTAATACCTATTAGAAATTAAATACTAAATGATGCAAGATAATTTTTATAGAGCAAACTACACATGCAAATTCAATTCTTTTTGGGCATGATGTTAAGAACAATTAACTCTACAATATGTGATTTTTTGAGGATTTTTAGAGCAATGGTTAATCAACTATCAATTTCAGAGCAAGAAATGGGCAAACTATGTAAATGTCCACAAAACAATTATTTATTAATTAACCATCGATCACAAAATTTACCCACAGTATGTTAAAGCGTAGAGAATTAATTAACAAACATCATGCAATTTTTGGATTAAGAAAATAATGTAAAGAAGAGGTCCAAATATACGGGGAAACACAGGGGTACAGATGCAACATAAATAGAAAAATAAAGTAGCTATGAAAATGCAATAGGACTACAATGAAACTACCAGAAGGTCTGGGGGGTGTAATGAAGTTTTCCCAAGAAAGCACGTGATGCGCACGTGCTCCTTGGACGGCTGGTCTGAAGTGCGAATACGGAAAGCTTCTGGGGTGTCTCTGTAATTTGCCCCGAGGCACGTGCAAGGCGCGTGACCCCGGGGTTGCTGCTGACGTCGTGCTGGCGTCCCCCTCGGACGCACGTGCCTCGCACGTGCGCGAGGGGTCTCGGCCCTGGACCCGCCCGGTGGTGCGTAAGCGGAAGTGGCGCTGGGCGGACGGCTCCGGTACTGAGGAGAAGGGTCAGGTGTCACGACCTGGCGAGGAGGATGCCGATCCTGCGGTGGATGCGAAGGCGGCCGGCCGAGTCTCTGGATGGCGGTGAAGCTGTCGAAGGAAGGCTGCTAGGCGGAGGGGGGCGTAGCGGAGGAAGCTGCTGCTTCTGGCGGAGCTTGGCGGTGCGGTGGAGACGTGGCAGTGAGGAGGGCAGCTCCGATGAGGTTCCTGGAGCTTCGCTGGTGGCGTGGTGAAGCGGACAAGATGGCCGAGCTGGAGGAGCGATGGAGCCAAGGGCGGCGATGGCCGACACACGGCCGTCGAGGGTGCAGCAGCGGCGACGGAGGAGTTGGTGATGGCAGCGTGGAAGGCGGAGAGTAGAAGAGAGAGAGGGAGAGAGTGATAAAGAGAGAGAGAGGGATAACCTACGAAGGGGTAGTGCTCGACGGCGTTGGGCGGCCGGAGCGAGCAGCTTGCTTGGAGCAGAGCTGCGACGAGGAGTTGGAGTCCTCAGATCACGCCGGCGACGAAGCTTGCTCACTTGTTGTCACTACAGGAGACGAAGGACTTTGATGGAGATCGGCGGATGGAGGTCTCTGGAGGCGGCGCTATTCTTTAAATAGGAGAACGGGAGGAGGCCGGCAATAGGGGTTCCTGGGGATGGAAGATTCGAAGGATTTGATTGAAGAGGAAGATCGGGAATGAGGGCGATCGGAGGGATACGCGGGTGACGAGATTCGTGGGGGGTGGTTTTGAGAAGGCGGCAACGAGATTTGGCCGCGAGATACGCGGCGGCGATGGGCGATATGCGGCGGAGAAAATCGCTGGTGGTGGCGATAATTGGGAAAGGAGAGGTGGGTGCGAGGTGGACGACGCACAGGCGCCGTCCGATCGAGTTTGATCGGACGGTGCCCGTCGCGCCACGTGGCGTCAAAGAGAGGGAGGCAAGGAGGGCGCACGTGCAGAGCACGTGCCCCAGGAGGCACGTGCGACGCACGTGCGTCCTTATTATTATTTTTTTATTTATTTTTTTTATATTAACAAAAACAAGTTTAAATAAAGCCAAAAAAAGGCTGACACGTGGCGGCACCAGGTGCTGCCACGTGTCAGCACCACAAAATTCCGAAGGTAAATATTTTGTAAAATCGATAAAAAATAGTAAATGACCTCGGATTGAAAAACTTTCTTCACGAAAATTGCTCGTCTCGATGAGATCTACAACTTTCATTAAGACATCAAAACCAAATTCGATCAAATGTAAAAAGTGAATTTTTAGGGTATCCTATGTACATAGAATACCTTGATTTTTGGGTTTTATAATTTTTTTATCATTTTTGAACAAGATAAAAATCCAGAAAAATATGGAAAAATTAAAGATAAATAAAAGACATCTAAATCTAATTTTTTGAATTTTTATTAATAAAGAAAATATATACATAAAATATAGGTCAGAAAAGCCGCGAAAATATACAATGTACAAAAGAGGCCCAAAACCCAACTTTCACATGTGAGCTCTGATTCACTTGAACTTGGTCTTGTTTTGAAGATAATTGAATGTACATTAGTTCAAAAGTGAGTAGGATTAAATCAGACACTGGATGGGGAAGATATATGGCTTTTAGTCCGAGAATCCTGAAATTAGGGTTTGGGTTTTTGGTTCGCTTATTTGGGTTAGTTATTTTTTTGTATTTTTCCTTTATTCTTGTTAGTGATATGTACACAGTGGAAGTGGTTTTGAGTTATTCGGAGTTAGCATGAATGAGTTAAAAATCCGGAAAGTTAGGCTATTTACAGGTCATTTTGGCTTGGATTTTTGGCTTCTTATTTTATGCATATTTTTGTGCTAAAATGTCATTCTTATGGAAACATGCATGAATGCTAATTATGCAAAATAAATGCAAGAATGCTGTTGATTTTGAGAGTTTTGAGCTTAAGAAATGAGATTTAGAGTGATGAATACGAGATTCATCATCCCCCTATACTTAAACCATGCTCGTCCCTGAGCATCAAAAAGAAATGCCATGAGGTGAAATGAGATTGGGTTCCATACCAAGACCATGAGCTGAAGGTGAAAGTGAACCTAAACTCAACCTTTGGATTATTTGTGTGTCGGAACTTCTGTGAGACTTAGAATTTTAAAATCAACAGCCCTCATGTTCTACACATAATTGCTACAGTTTCGGCTCCGAAGTCATCTTAGATCAATCATCTTCCCAAAGTATACCCTATGAATATTGAATAACTGACTCGTGTGTGAAAGGTTTTAGCTCTTCCCATTCAGAATGCCGGACTACCATGCTCCTCTCCTCTCCAGTAACTCGTCCTCGGGGAGTCAGGTATTTCCTTCTAAGGTCTGTCGCGCTGTGTTCACAATCGAATGAGGGAGAAGATAGAAGAAAGAGAAAAGAACTGGAGGGTGGCCAGTGTAGTCACCTCTCCTTGTGAAGATGGCCAGTGTAGCCGAGTCTCCACCAAGATCTGCAGGTTTCTTGAAGCTTGGACCTTTTTGGTCAGATTTTTATTTGGTAGAATGCTTCTTTGTATTTGGAATTTTTGGTGGTTCTGCTTGGATCTTGTTTTGCCCCTACGGATATAGCATCTTTTTGTTCCGTACATTTTTTGGGGTCTTAGAAAAATTGTGCCCAGCCGTCCATCCCTTTTCCGAAGCTTTATTTCAACCCGTACTCCGGTCTTTAGATTTCCACGCTACCAAAAAAGAAACTCACACAGTCTTCCAACATCCCGTCTGAGTTGAGCTAAGTGCATAGTGCGAGAGTACAAATTAATTCCTTATTCCAGAGTTGTACCCAGAATGAAGAGACCAGGTTAGACCCTAAGAGTCAAACGCTGTACATTATCATGTAGAACTCAAAGAATTAAGTCAAAGACCTGAAGACTCTAAAATCCTATTTCTCGGTGAAGTTCCTCTGAAAATTAGGTGGATTAAGGTCAAGTCCAGACCACTCTCGGTTTCGGCTCATAACTCGGTTCAGAACCCAAAGATTTTTCACATATGCAAATGCGATGCTTGGATGAAGTGCAGGTGTGTGAAATGCAGACACATATTTTATTTTGATTTCTTTTTCTTTTTCTCTTTTTTTTTATGCAAAAATTGAATAAGAAGCCATTTTTTTTCAAAAAAAAAATTGGGTGTAGTCAGTGTTAGTGGCAAAACGTTTTGTTTTTTTTTTCAATTTTTAAGAAAAACCCACCCCGTAAATACATATAGACTTACGCGAAAGTACGAGGTATGGCTAAAATATATACACAGTATATATACAGACCCCCCTATACTTAGCGAGTGCTGTGTCCTCAGAGCACAAGAAGCGTAATGAAGACATTGCTCGGGCTAAGCGTAAGAGAGATAAATTATTCAAAGGTTCGCCCGTCTATACTTAGACTGAGAATAGTCTAAGTATAGAAGAAGAGCGCAAAAATAGGCGGACGGGATATGTAAATGAGGAGAGTATAAACAGATGGGTGGCGGTTCACCCTATACTTAGGCTTTGGTCAGCCTAAGTATAGAAGAAGGATGGATATGGAGTGAGCGAGAGATCAGAATGTGATGAGGGAAATGGTATATACAGATGGCATCGGTCCCCCCCTATACTTAGGCCTTGGCGTAAGTAGAGGAAGAAGTTGTACAAGGGGATCGATGTGGTCGGGAGGGAGGGTGGGTCTGATCTGATATATTGTCAATGTCCTTGCTCTGTGTGAAATAGATGACCTCAACTTGCACTGTATGTTCTTTGGATGATTCAATATATGGCTTCAGTAATTGTCCATTCACTGAGAAAGGTTGTGCATCATCTTTGAGTTCTGCAATGTCCACACTTCCATTGGTATGCACATTGATGACAACATAGGGACCCGTCCATTTCGATTTCAGTTTCCCATGAAAAATCTTTAATCGAGCATTAAACAACCATACTTTCTGCCCAGGGACAAAGGTTTTATCTCGAATGTGTCTATCATGCCATTTCTTGACCTTGTCCTTATAAATCACACTGTTGTCATATGCTCGGTTTCGGATTTCAATTAGCTCATTCAGATTTAGGTCTCGACATAATTTCCCAAGGTGACAACTCCAGTTCAACTTTTTGATTGCCCATTCAGATTTGTGAATCAGTTCTGCAGGAAGATGGCATGGTTTGCCATAGATCATCCTAAAAGGTGAAGTGCCGAGTGGTGTTTTATAAGCTGTCCTATAGGCCCAAAGAACTTGATCCAACAGTTTTGACCAATCCTTCCTATCTGGACGAACCAACTTTTGAAGTATACTCTTCACTTCTCTATTAGAAACTTCTGCCATGCCATTAGATTGTGGATGATAAGGGTTGGTTATTCTATGTTCAAATTTGTACTCCTTAGCCAAAGATCTCATTTCCCTGTTCACAAAGTGGCTACCTCTATCAGAAATCAAAACTTTTGGTATCCCGAACCTTGCAATGATATTATCCTTGATAAACTTACAGACGGTTTTGATGTCTGCGGTTCGGGTTGGAATAGCCTCTACCCATCTAGACAAATAATCAACCGCTAACAAGATGTACTCAAATCCATTGCTATTGGGAAAGGGACCCATAAAATCAATCCCCCATGCATCAAAAACATCACAGAAAATCATTGGTTGCATGGGCATTTCGTCTCTATAACCAACGGTCCCTCCCATCCTTTGACAAATCGGGCAAGACCGTACAAAATCATTAGCATCACGAAATAAGGTCTGCCAGTAAAATCCACATTGGAGTACCTTATGTGCGGTTCTTTCCCGAATGGTGCCCTCCAGCCTCGAGAGTGTGACAATGTGTGAGGACACTCTGGTATTCTTCCTGAGGAATACATCTTCTCCAGACACAATCCGCTCCTTCATAAAAAAGGAAAGGATCGTCCCAATGGTATTTTCTAGAATCCAACTTCAGTTTATCAATCATTCTCTTGGTCCAACCAAAGGGAACCTTCTTGGAGACAAGATAGTTCATGATGTTGGAATACCATGGGGTTGAATCAATAATGCAAACAGATTCGTCTGGAAAAGTCTCCTTAATAGGTCCAGTATCAGGATAATCATTTTTCTCAATTCAGGAAAGGTGATCAGCAACAAGATTCTTTATTCCAGGTTTGTCTTTGATCTCCAAATTAAATTCCTAGATTAACAAGATCCACCTCAAAAGTCATGCCTTGGCATCTTTCTTATCCATGAGGTATCTAATTGCCGTATGATCCGTGAAAATTGTCACCTTGGAGCCCAATATATATGATCTGAATTTTTCAAGGGCCCAAACAACCGCGAGCATTTCCTTTTCAGTTACTGTATAATTTTTCTGTGCAGGGTCCAATACTTTGCTCGCGTAGTGAATCGCATAAGGGATTCCATCCCGTCTTTGTCCAAGCACAGCTCCGACCACAAAATCTGATGCATCAGTCATGATCTCAAAGGGAAGAGACCAGTCAGGAGCTTGTAATATCGGCGATTCACATATTTTCTTTTTCAGGAGCTCGAAGGCCTCAAGACACTTCTGATTTACAATAAACTCGGTGTCTTTTCCTAAGAGCTCAGTCAGCGGGCAGGCGATCTTTGAAAAATCAGGGATAAACCTTCGATAAAATCCAACATGCCCTAGAAAAGACCGCACTGACTTGACGTTGGTTGGTGGCTCAAGTTTCTTGATCACATCCACCTTGGCAGGGTCGACCTCCATACCCTTTTTGGAGATGACATGCCCCAACATGTTACCCTCAGTCACCATAAAGTGACTCTTCTCCCAGGAGAGTACCAAATTAACTTCTCTACATCTCTAGAGGACTCGGTCCAAGTGTGCTAAACATGTATCAAATGAATCACCATGGATCGAGAAGTCATCCATGAACACTTCCAGGAAATCACCCACCATTTCAGCAAATACGACAATCATGCACCGCTGAAATGTGCCTGGGGCATTACAAAGCCCAAATGGCATGCGCTTGAATGCGTAAGTACCAAAGGGACATGTAAACGTGGTTTTTTCCTGATCCTCAGGAGCAATAGCTACCTGATTGTAGCCGGAATATCCATCAAGAAAACAGAAGAATGCTTTCCCTGCTAGTCTCTCCAAGATCTGATCAATAAATGGCAGAGGAAAGTAATCTTTCTTGGTCGCAGCATTCAAGCGCCTGTAATCGACACAGACACGCCACGACGTGGGTACTCGGGTCGCGATCTCTACCCCCTCCTCGTTGGTGACCATCTGGATTCCCGACTTCTTCGGGACGACATGAAGGGGGGCCACCCACTTGGAGTCAGAAATGGGGCATATAAAACCTGCTTTGCACCACTTCTCGATCTCTTTTTTAACCACTTCCCGAAGATTGGGGTTTAATCGTCTCTGAAATTCACGGGAAGGTTTTGCGTTATCCTCAACATAAATTTGGTGCGAGCAGAGAGCAGGGTTGATTTCGACGAGATCCAACACAGTCCAACCGATGGCTTTTCGATTTCGCTCAAGGACTTCTAGTAGTCTGGATTCTTGGTCTAAGGTTAATGATGAGCTAATGATCACAGGGAATTTATCTTTGGGTCCATTGAGAAATGCATACTTCAGGGTGGGAGGGAGGGGTTTCAGCTCTGGCAGATCTACATCATCAATCAAATCTGGATGAATATCTTTTAAGTCTGGGTCAGTGATTGTTTGTGGTGGATCATTCTGTGATATGCTAGCCACTGATCTTGAAAGAAAGTGAGTCGGATCGCAAAAGTAGTGTGGTAATTCAGCCAAAGCCGCGTCCGACTCTTCATTGATTTTTTTCGAAGAGGATGGAATGGACCAATCCGAAAGGAGTTCTGTGTCGTCAAGATTGTACATATCCAGGTGTTCAGATTTGTCTGGCAATAGGTCACACAATGTATGGTGCATTGTTTCTTCTTCTGATGTGAGGGTATCCATGTGAAGATCTGGCAGTTGGTCCCAAGGTCCGGTAGTGCTGATTAGATTATACTCAGAGGTTTCGGCATCCTCAGTGGTGGATTCAGAATCGGGTCTTTGCCATTTTGTTTGTCTCATTTCCAGATCCACTTCTCCGTCTAGGGAGCGGAATTTCATCATTCCAGTGCCGTAATCGAATACAGTCTTGGCGGTTCTTAAGAATGGTCTTCCCAAAATGATTTACGACTCTTTCCAATGGTTCGGGGTCTCCATGTCAAGGACAGTGAAGTCCACTTTGTATTCCGTACCCTCAACCATAATGATAACATTTTTTACTTCTCCCTTAGGTATTTTAGTGGATTTGTCCGCGAATTGGAGTAAAGATAATGATTTCTGAAGAGGAACTAACTCCAATCGGTAATATAAGGCTAAGGGAAGAAGATTGATGGAAGAACCATTGTCGAGAAGTGTGCGTGCGAATGCGATACCGCCAATGCGGCTTTCCACATAATGAGCACCCAGATCTCTTTTCTTCCTTGGTAAATGCTGGTTTCTCACGCATTTGGTAGTGGCCACTGTCAGAACATGAGTCTCCACAAATTGGTTTGTTTTCTTTGTGCGGGTCCGGGTGGGAGTACATTTCATTTTCAAATATTTCTGAAATGCAGGGTTACTGGCCACATATTGATCAAAGGGTACCTTCACAGTTATGTTTTGTTGACAGAAGTTTTCCATCACTGGGTCACTCTGGATAGTTTTCTTTTGTCTTCCTTTCTTAAGAGCGTAGGGAAAAGGAATGGAAGCATTCAAGACAGGAGAAAGAGATCCAGAATCATAAATAAAAGCATTTTTATTGAATTAGGAGTTCTTATTACAATCATAATGTTCTGGATTATCATCATGTTGCTGAAATAGTGACAAAGGTATTTTCGCAGCAACTAGAGGTTCAAGGTCCTCTGTATTCTCCATAGATGATTTTCCCTTCCTTTGGGCAGAAATCCTCGGGCGTCCTTCATCTTCATCCTCAGAAGCATCCTCCGGTCGATCTTCTGAGTCATGATGGTCTGCTTCCCTTGCCCAGTCAGGTACGACCACGGTCCTTCCGCTCCTGAGGGACATGGCATTGATATTGTTAAACGAAAGGGTCTCGTGTTCAGATGTGCAAAAGTCTGAGTAATATACCTGATTGTTGTGTTGAGATGATTGAGGTTTGTTCAAGCTATTGGGGTTAGCTTGAACTTGAGCGGGAATGGCTGTGACAGGGGCTGTCTGTTCTTCCTTCCAACAGGATAGACGATTAACATCTACCTGTAGGTCGTACAGTTCATTCCGGAAGCTGTGAATTTCCTCCAGCATTTGTCTTTGGATATCAATCGGGTCTTCTGGAGGTTTGGATGATCGAGATGCTTGATTTAGAGCTTGATATTGTTGACGATGTTGTTGAGGTTGGTTATGACGGTCGTGTGGCTGCTGCTTCCTTGAGGGCTGATTGTGTTGTGGAGCGGCATTGTAGGAGTTGGGTGGACGCTGATATTGCTGACGGTCCCCCAGATTACCCTGTCGGGTATTATCCTGTGTGTACCAGATGCCGTTTATCTCGAAAGTCAGAGGCGGGGCTTCTATGACTGTCTCAGCTGGAGGAGGTGACTGCTGGGAAGGTTGGACGTAGGATTGGTCCTGAGTCCATGGTTGCGGTTGTCCAGAGCCTGGCTGCTCTTGGACATGATGCACATGATAAATTAGGACCATAGGAGCAGTAGGCATCCCGATCTTGGACACCTTCTCAGTGAGTTCCTCCATTTGTTTTGGAAATTGAGAGAGTCGGTTGTCGATGTCGTTCACCCTTTTATCCACAACTGTTAATTTGTCTGTGATGATGTTCATGTTGGGCAGCAAGTCCTCTGCTATTTCTGTGACCGTTTGTTTCCCTCCTTTGGCTTGATAGTTATTCAGTGAATCGGTGTAAGATCTACTAGCAATTTGTGAACGGCTAGTCTCCGCCATTTGCTCCAGTATTTTCCAGACGGTATCAGCTCCTCGGGATGTGTAGTTTCCTCCACAGGCAGCGCTGACTAGACCCTGAGTCCCGTGGTTAAGGCCAAAATAGAGGGATTGGACCAGGATGTTATTATCTAGGTCATGACAGGGACATTTCTGCAGCAGATCTTTGAATCTATCCCATGCATCACAAAGTGGTTCATTTGGCATCTGAGAGAAGCTAGTGATGCGAGTCCTCATTTGATTGGTTCGACTCAAGGGGTAGAATTTTTTTAAGAAGAGGTTCTTGAACCTATCATAGGTGGTCACCGTCACTCCCAAATTTTTCACCCAGTAATCTGCCTTACCCTTCAAGGAGAAAGGTAATGCAGTGAGATGGATATAGTCTTGGCTGACTTGTGGGTGCCTCTGATTAGAACAGATTAGCTCCAAATCACGCAGAAATTCATAGGGTTCTTCATTCGAATTACCATGAAATTGTGGTAATTGATTTATGAAGTGTGGCTTCAGTTCATGGTGAACCTCAGGTTGAGGTGGCTGCAAGTAATTTATGACCCTATATTGCCCGGTATTATATGCAGCGTCCATTGGTGGTTCTTCCTATGCATTCATTCTTTCCAATTGTTCCCTCATCAAATTTTGCTGCTGCTCAGATGCAGCCAGTCTTGCGAGAATCATTTGCATCGGATCTTCATTTTGGTCATCTTCAGGATTGGTCTTGTTTGGAGGCATTTTTTGTGAAGTCTTTTTTTCACCTTCAGATTGTGAAAAATAGGAGTCAATAGTTTGAAGAGAATTATAAGATGAAGATTCTAGGGGAAGGTGTCCCTGAACCCAAGGTGGTTCTGAGTAGGAATGGCTCAGAGGATTTGGGATTGGAAAGTTTGTGGTAGTCAGAAAAGGGTTCGCTGAGTCCGAACAGAAATTACCACAATTTTCCATTCTTGAATTTCAAGAGATGGATGTTGATCAAATCAAACACAATACAAAATTCTTTTTCACCAACTCACACAGTGAAGGTCGTAAGAGTTCGACCAATTTTCTTGTCCATTTTAAATGGTGAAAAGACAATCTTGTTAGCGAGATGAAATTTCGGATTTGGGCTCTAGCCTTAAGTGTTGTCTCTCGCTTACTGAGAAAAATAGAACATCCAAGGTCGGGGTTACTCTCCCGCAAAAATTCTTGATTTATGGGTTATTTGAGATCAGATATATTTAGCAGTCCCGATTTTAATGAGGTGATCACTGAAAAATTAGATGAGCACAAATACACGTCTACCGTCCAGTCACAATTTCCTTTAAAGTTATGTTATAAAACAAGAGAGAGGAATTCGGAAAAAGCCGATGCACGCGGAAAACTATGATGAATGCTCAGTTAGAAGACTTACAGTGAATCCTCGCAATCTCCATGTGGGATGCTAGACAGAATTTAAAAATTATTCTATATGATGTGCAAACCGATGGAAAAACCGCACCTAAGCAGAAAGTTCTATTAGCGAGAAGAATTGATTTAAATTTGGCTAAGTTGAACGATCTATGTGCGTCTCAATTAAAGTGCAGTGTGGCTTAAGATCCTACGAGCACAAGCAAAAATATAAATGCTCTGAGAGCCGTATGTGCAGGTCTATCCTAATCACCACTCAAGTCGGGCCCCACCCTCTCCGGAGAGTGAAACAGGCCACGACACACCACAGAATAAAGTCAGAGGTCTTTCTACACATGCGAGAGTCCAAACGGACACCGCTGTAAAATTACAAAAATTTAAAAAATTGCAAGAATTAAAAACCTAGACTATACGCTCTCTCACGACTCGACTCGATCTTAAATTAATTGCGGTTTTTGCAAGAGTTGGTGAAGTTGCGTCGGTTATTGAAAACCACTCCATGTACA
Organism: Ottelia alismoides; assembly: GCA_037367405.1. Taxonomy (NCBI): domain Eukaryota; kingdom Viridiplantae; phylum Streptophyta; class Magnoliopsida; order Alismatales; family Hydrocharitaceae; genus Ottelia; species Ottelia alismoides. Next base: position 4,426 of record JAZKJV010004644.1, on the reverse strand, counting down.
AGGTACCTCGCAAAAAAATAAGAGAGAAAATGTAAGAGAGTGACTCAAAAATATATGAAAAATAAAGGCTGAAAATAAATTGCAGGAAAATGAAATTTATAATGAAAAATTCGGGGGTCAGACTACCCGAATGCGGAAAACCGAATGAAAAATTTTTAGACAAAAATCTAAGTCGTTTGCCTCCTCGGCAACGACGCCATCTGACGAATCCGAAAATGCCGGTTTTAAGAATGTGGTTTTATCGTGTCGTGCGTTGTAGACGGCAATTGGAAACGGTAAAGAAAATACCACAAATAAGTTATTAAATTTTTAATCTCGTGGTTTTATGTTTATTTTACTTGGGCAAGTCCCAAGGTCGATCACAAGGAGGCAAAGGAACAACCTAGAATTAAGTCTATCAAAGTTCGTGTTCGGTTTTCGAGGCGGTTTTTTTTGGAATTTTTCAATGTATTAGGGGGTGCACATGCAAATTCGGCCTATTCTAGGGACTAAAATGTGAATTAAGTCCAAACGATGTCCGAAAAATACGAAACTTGGCCGAGATGTAAAATATGATGAAATAAGCACACTGTAATTTTCTTGGAATTTTTGGATGCAATATGAATTTTTATGGATTTTTAAATGCAAACAAAATGATTTTTTAATATTTAATTCTAATAAATATTAAACCTACTTATTTTCAAGAAACAAAATTATCTAAGATCTATCACTTTGAGGTGAATCTCGGAAAAATCCTACACCTCAAAAATGTAGGGTTTAATACCTATTAGAAATTAAATACTAAACGATGCAAGATGATTTTTATAGAGCAAACTACGCATGCAAATTCAATTCTTTTTGGGCATGATGTTAAGAACAATTAACTCTACAATATGTGATTTTTTAAGGATTTTTAGAGCAATGGTTAATCAACTATCAATTTCAGAGCAAGAAATGGGCAAACTATGTAAATGTCCACAAAACAATTATTTATTAATTAACCATCGATCACAAAATTTACCCACAATATGTAAGCGTAGAGAATTAATTAACAAACATCATGCAATTTTTGGATTAAGAAAATAATGTAAAGAAGAGGTCCAAATATATGGTGAAACACAGGGGTACAGATGCAATATAAATAGAAAAATAAAGTAGCTATGAAAATGCAACAGGACTACAATGAAATTACCAGAAGGTCTGGGGGGTGTAATGAAGTTTTCCCAAGAAAGCACGTGATGCGCACGTGCTCCTTGGACGGCTGGTCTGAAGTACGAATATGGAAAGCTTCTGGGGTGTCTCTGCAATTTTCCCCGAGGCGCGTGCAAGGCGCGTGACCCCGGGGTTGCTGCTGACGTCGTGCTGGCGTCCCCCTCGGACGCACGTGCCTCGCACGTGCGCGAGGGGTCCCAGCCCTGGACCCGGCCGGTGGTGCGTAAGCGGAAGTGGCGCTGGGCGGACGGCTCCGGTACTGAGGAGAAGGGTCAGGTGTCACGGCCTGGCGAGGAGGATGCCGATCCTGCGGTGGATGCGAAGGCGGCCGGCCGAGTCTCTGGATGGCGGTGAAGCTGTCGAAGGAAGGCTGCTAGGCGGAGGGGGGCGTAGCGGAGGAAGCTGCTGCTTCTGGCGGAGCTTGGCGGTGCGGCGGAGACGTGGCAGTGAGGAGGGCAGCTCCGATGAGGTTCCTGGAGCTTCGCTGGTGGCGTGGTGAAGCGGAGAAGATGGCCGAGCTGGAGGAGCGATGGAACTGAGGGCGTCGATGGCCGACACACGGCCGTCGAGGGTGCAGCAGCGGCGACGGAGGAGTTGGTGATGGCGGCGTGGAAGGCGGAGAGTAGAAGAGAGAGAGGGAGAGAGAGATAAAGAGAGAGAGAGGGATAACCTGCGAAGGGGTAGTGCTCAACGGCGTTGGGCGGCCGGAGCGAGCAGCTTGCTTGGAGCGGAGCTGCGACGAGGAGTTGGAGTCCTCGGATCACGCCAGCGACGAAGCTTGCTCACTTGTTGTCACTACAGGAGACGAAGGACTTTGATGGAGATCGGCGGATGGAGGTCTCTGGAGGCGGCGCTATTCTTTAAATAGGAGAACGGGAGGAGGCCGGCAATGGGGGTTCCTGGGGATGGAAGATTCGAAGGATTTGATTGAAGAGGAAGATCGGGAATGAGGGTGATCGGAGGGATACGCGGGTGACGAGATTCGCGGGGGGTGGTTTTGAGAAGGCGGCAACGAGTTTGGCCGCGAGATACGCGGCGGCGATGGGCGATATGCGGCGGAGAAAATCACGGGTGGCGGCGATAATTGGGGAAGGAGAGGTGGGTGCGAGGTGGACGACGCACATGCGCCGTCCGATCGAGTTTGATCGGACGGTGCCCGTCGCGCCACGTGGCGTCAAAGAGAGGGAGGCAAGGAGGGCGCACGTGCAGAGCACGTGCCCCAGGAGGCATGTGCGACGCACGTGCGCCCTTATTATTATTTTTTTATTTATTTATTTATTTTTTATATTAACAAAAACGAGTTTAAATAAAGCCAAAAAAAGGCTGACATGTGGCGGCACCACGTGCGGCCACGTGTAAGCAACACAAAATTCCGAAGGTAAATATTTTGTAAAATCGATAAAAAAAATAGTAAATGACCTTGGATTGAAAAACTTTCTTCACAAAAATCATCTCGATGAGATCTACAACTTCTCATGAAGACATCAAAACCAATTCGGTCAAATGTAAAAAGTGAATTTTTAGGGTATCCTATGTACATAGAATACCTTGATTGTTGGGTTTTATAATTTTTTTATCATTTTTGAACAAGATAAAATTCGGAATAATATGGAAAAATTAAAGATAAATAAAAGACATCTAAATCTAATTTTTGGATTTTTATTAATAAAGAAAATATATACATAAAATATAGGTCAGAAAAGCCGCGAAAATATACAAAGTACAAAAGAGGCCCAAAACCCAACTTTCACATATGAGCTCTGATTCACTTGAACTTGGTCTTGTTTTGATGGTAATTGAATGTACATTAGTTCAAAAGTGAGTAGGATTAAATCAGACACTGGATGGGGAAGATATATGGCTTTTAGTCCGAGAATCCTGAAATTAGGGTTTGGGTTTTTGGTTCGCTTATTGGGTTAGTTGATTTTTTGTATTTTTCCTTTATTCTTGTTAGTGATATGTACACAGTGGAAGTGGTTTTGAGTTATTCGAGTTAGCATGAATGAGTTAAAATCCGGAAAGTTAGGCTATTTACAGGTCATTTTGGCTTGGATTTTGGCTTCTTATTTTATGCAGTTTTTTGTGCTAAAATGTCATTCTTATGGAAACATGGATGAATGCTAATTATGCAAAATAAATGCAAGAATGCTGTTGATTTTGAGAGTTTTGAGCTTAAGAAATGAGATTTAGAGTGATGAATACGAGATTCATCAGCACATAACAGCTCGCTTTAACCATTCTGATAGACTATATTCTCACCAAACTCTAAATATTGACAAGATAATTGACCGAAACCTTCACAATCCTCACATTACGTTGAGTTGGTGAACTAGGGGTTTGTATTGTGTTCGATTGCTTGTGTGCATACTAGATCCTTCTGCGCATTTGCACCTTTTTTCTTGCATAACTTGACTTGACTATCATGTTCTCTCGATCCTCATCTTTTGTTTCGAAGATGGTTGACTGGAGTTATTTTAATCTGATCTTCGTGGACTTCTCGCACTCTCCAGTCGATCCACCTTCCTTTTTCCAGGAGGACTTTCCTCCTGATTTTTGTGTATATCATCCTAACCCATTATTTCAGGAATCGGACGATGATTCTCACCCACCCTCATTCCACTCACCTGACCCTGGGATTTTGGAGTCACCTTTCATGATTTCCACACTTGAGACCCTGAATCAGATGATGGAGCATATGAATTCGAGGATTATCAATCTGTTAGACATTTATGAGATCTAGAACACTGCTCCACTATTTTAGGATATGGATTCACTTGAGAATAATCACGAGAGCTTACAATCACCCAAAATAAAAAAATAAGAAAATTTTAAAAATCCAAAAGATTCCGGGAGACACATTGTTGATTCATTTTGGGAGGAGAGGGCACCCATGCCAACCCATTTTCCCACGCAGTCATTCACCACATGTCCCAACTTTGACCCTGAGGATGCCACTTTACATAATGCTCTTGGCAATCCCTCGTGTATATGCGGATTCCGATCTCCTCCCTTGTATGGAGGAGGTCCACAAATTCAAAAAAAAATGTAACTGAATCCGAAGTGATGGCCACCATTCACGAGATCATTAAAGCCCCACTTCACCAGGCCATGACACATTTATTTGCTCCTCAATACAAGAAGAGAAAGCGGAGGAGCAGGTCTGAGCGTCACATCTTGACCATGGCCACTACCTACGCCATCTCCCACCGTCCACATTTTAAGAAAGGGAACACTA